>SJXQ01002376.1:69756-92323 GCA_006408695.1 Aepyceros melampus | reverse complement strand
ATATGCAGAATACATCATGAGAAACGCTGGACTGGAATAAACACAAGCTGGAATCAAGATTGCCCGGAGAAATATCAATAACCTCAGATATGCAGATGACACCACCCTAATAGCAGAAATTGAAGAGGAACTACAAAGCCTCTTGATGAAAGTGAAAGAGGAGAGTGAAAACGTTGGCTTAAAGCTCAACATTCAGAAAATGAAGATCATGGCATCCAGTCCCATCACTTCATGGGAAATAGATGGGGAAACAGTAGAAACAGTGTCAGACTTTATTTTTCTGGGCTCCAAAATCACTGGAGATGGTGACTGCAGCCATGAAATTAAAAGACACTTACTCTTTGGAAGAAAAGTTATGAGCAACCTAGATAGCATCTTCAGAAGCAGAGACATTACTTTGCCGACTAAGGTCCATCTAGTCAAGGCTATGGTTTTTCCAGTGGTCATGTATGGATGTGAGAGTTGGACTGTGAAGAAGGCTGAGCGCTGAACAATTGATGCTTTTGAACTGTGGTGTTGGAGAAGACTCTTGAGAGTCCCTTGGACTGCAAGGAGATCCAACCAGTCCATTCTGAAGGAGATCAGCCCTGGGATTTCTTTGGAAGGAATGATGCTAAAGCTGAAACTCCAGTACTTTGGCCTCCTGATGCAGAGTTGACTCATTGGAAAAGACTGTGATGCTGAGAGGGATTGGGGGCAGGAGGAGAAGGGGACGACAGAGGATGAGATTGCTGAATGGCATCACTGGCTCGGTGGATGCAAATCTGAGTGAACTCCGGGAGTTGGTGATGGACAAGGAGGCCTGGCGTGCTGCGATTCATGGGGTCGCAAAGAGATGGACACAACTGAGCAACTGAACTGAACTGCAATCCTTTGACTGTGGATTACAGCAAACTGTGAAAAATTCTTAGCGGTGGGAATACCAGGCCACCTTACCTGAACTCTGAGAAACCTATATGCAGGTCAAGTAGCAACTGTTAGAACCAGACATGGAATAATGGACTAGTTCAAAATTGGGAAAGGAATACATTAAGGCTGTATATTGTCACTCTGCTTATTTAACATGCAGAGTTTATCATTCTAATTTCTTCACTGGAAGAAGCACAATCTGGAATCAAGTTTGCAGGAGAATATCAGTAAACTCAGATATGCAGATGAAATCACCCTAATAGCAGAAAGTGAAGAGAAACTAAAGAGCCTCTTGATGAAGATGAAAGAGGTGAGTGAAAAAGCTGGCTCAAAACTCACCATCATGGCATCTGGTCCCTTTACTTCATGGCCAATAGATGGGAAAAAATGGAAACAATGACGGACTATTTTCATGGGTTCCAGTCACTGTGGATGCTGAGTGCAGCCATGAAATGAAAGGATACTTGCTTCTTTGAAAGATAGCACTGACCAACTTAGCATACTAAAAAGCAGAGGCATCACTTTGCTGACAAAGATCCATTTGTCAAAGCTAAGATTTTTTTCCAGTAGTCATGTACGGATGTGAAAGTTGGACCATTAAGAAGACTGGCAGCTGAAGAATTGGTGCTTTTAAACTGTGGTGTTGGAGAAGACTCTTGAGAGTCCCTTGGACTGCAAGGAGATCCAACCAGTCCATCCTACAGGAGATCAATCCTGAATATTCATTGGAAGGACTGATGCTGAAGCTGAAACTACAATACTTTGGCCACCTGATGTGAGGGACTGACTCATTGGAAAAGACCTTGATGCTGGGAAAGATAGAGGGCAGGAGGAGAAAGGGGCAACAGAGAATGAGATGATTGGATGGTATTAGTGACTAAATGGGCATGAATTTGAATAAACTCTGGGAGACAGTGAAGGAGAGGGAAGCCTGGTGTGCTACAGTTCATGGGGTGGCAAAGAGTCAGACAGTACTAAGTGGCTAAAAAACAACAGAGACAAGAGTAGGGGAAGGGGAAATATGATGAAAGTTGTCAAACTGTACAAACTTCAAGTCACAAAATAAATAAGTACTAGGGATGTTCTATACAGTACAGTAACTATGGTTTAAAATGCTATTTTTTTTTCAATTTATTTTTTAAATGCAGGAAGATTGCTTTACAATATTTTATTGGTTTTTGCCATATAACAATGTGAATCAGCTGTAAATATGTGTATATCCTCTCCCTATGGAGCCTCCCCTCTCATCCCCCCATTCCACTTTTCTAGTTCTTCATTGAGTGCCAGATTGGTCTTCCTGTGTTTTATAGGACCTTCCCACCAGCTATCTATTTTACACATGATAGTGTGTATATGTCAATGCTACTTTTTCCATGCATCCCACCCTTTCCTTCCCCCACTGGGTGCACAAATATGTTCTCTACATCTGCATCTCCATTCTTTGAAAATAGGTTCATCAGTATCTATTTGTAAATTCCATGTGTATGCATTAACATATTTGTTTTTTTTTTCTCTTTCTCACTACAACTCTCTCAAATTCATTTCTTTTTATGGCAGAGTAATATCTAAATAACCCATAGTAGATATGTACCATATATTCTTTTTCCATTTATCTGTCAATGGACGTCTAGATTGATTCCATGTCTTGGCTAATTACAATAATGCTGCAATGGACATTGGGGTACATGTGTCTTTTAGAATTATGGTTTTCTCAGAATTGTGGCCATTAGTGGGATTTCTGGGTCATATAGTAGTTATTTTCCTAGTTTTTTTTAAATGAGTCTGCATACTGTTCTCCCTAACAGCTGTATCAATTTGCCTTCCCACCAACAGTGCAAGAGGGTTCCTTTTTCTCTTCATCCTCTCCAGCATTTAATGTTTGTAGGTTTTTTGATGATGGCTATTGTGACTGGTGTGAGATGATAACTCATTGTAGTTTTTACTTGAATTTCTCTAATAATAAGAAGTGTTGAGCATCTTTTCATGGGTTTATTGGTCAGTCATATGTCTTCTTTGAAGAAATGTCTATTTAAGTCTTCTGTCCATTTTTTATTGGGCTCTTTCTTTTTCTGATATCGAGCTGTGTGTTCTGCTTGTATATTTTGGCAACTAATCATTTGTCAATTGCTTAGTTTGAACTTATTTTTTCCCATTCTGAGGGTTGTATTTTAATCTTGTTTATTGTTTCCTTGAGGCAAAACTTTAATTATATATAATTTGTTTACTTTTGTTTTTATTTTAATTACTTTAAGTTAAATAATATTTTGCTGTGATTTCTGTCAGAGTGTACTGCCTATGTTTTCCCTTAAGAGCTTTATAGTTTCTGGCCTTACATTTAAGTCTTTAATCCATTTTGAGTTTATTTTTATGTATGATGTTAGGCAGTGTTCTAGCTTCTTCTTTTTTTTTTTTTCTTACATGTAGCTGTCCAGGTTTCCCAGCAACACTTATTGAAGACGCTGTCTTTTCTTCATTGTATACTCTTGCCTCCTTTATCAAAAATAAGTTTCCCATAGATGTATGAGTTTGTCTGTGGACTTTCTATCTTGTTCCACTTGCCTGTTTTTCTGTCTTGGTGCCAGTACCAACTGTCTTAATGACTGTAGCTTTGTAGCATAGTGTTAAGTCAGGAAGGTTGATTCCTTGATCTTTGTTTTTTTCTTTCTTAAGATTGCTTTAGCTATTTGGAGTCTTTTGTGTTTCCATACAAATTTTGAAACTTTTTATTCTATCTGTGAAAAATACCATTGGTATCTTGATAGAGATTGCATTGAATCTGTAAACTGTTTTCAGTATTATAGTTGAAGTGAAGTGAAGTGAAATGAAGTCATTCAGTCGTGTCTGACTCTTTGCAACCCCATAGACTGCAGCCTGCCAGGCTCCTCTGTCCATAGGATTTTCCAGGCAATAGTACTGGAGTGGATTGCCATTTCCTTCTCCAGGGGATCTTCCCAACCCAGGGCTTGAATCTAGGTCTCCCGTATTGTAGACAGACTCTTTACCATCTGAGCCACTAGGGAAGTCCACAATATTGCTTCTTCCAATCCAAGAACATGGTGTATCTCTCCATCTGTTTGTTTTGTTTTGGTTTCTTTTTTCAGAGTCTTTGTTTTTCTGCATTCAAGTCTTTTGTCTCTCTAAGTAGGTTCATTTCTAGGTATTTCATTCTTTCTGTTGCAATTTATTGTGAATAAGATTATTTTCTTAATTTGTTTTTTCTGATTTCTTTTTATTGTTTGTGTATTGGAATGCAAGGGATTTCTGTGTATTAATTTCATACCCTACAAATTTACTGTATTCATTGAATAGTTCTAGTAATTTTTTTGGTGGCATCTTTAGGGTTCTTTATGTATAGTATTATGTCATCAGGAAACAATGATAGTTTTACGATTTTTTCAATCTGGATTCTGTTTGTCTGTTTATTTTATTCTCTGATTGCAGTGGCTGAGACTTCCAAAACCATGTTGAATAATAGTGGTAATAGTGGGCACCCTTGCCTTGTTCCTAATCTTAGAAGAAATGCTTAAAATTTTTCATCATTGCGATTAATACTTGTTATGGATTTCTCATATATGACCTTTATTATGTTGATGTAAATTCCTACTATGCTGCCTTCTGAAGAATTTTTATTATAAATCTATGTTGAATTTTTTGAAGATTTTCACTACATCTATTGAGAAGATCACTTGTTTTTGTTTTTTCAGTTTGTTAATATGGTGTATCACATTGATCGATTTGTATATTTTGAAGAATCTTTGCATCCCTGAGATAAAGCCCACTTAATCACGGTATATAATCCTCTTAATGTGTTATTGGAATCCATTTGCTGGAATTTTGATGAGGACTTTTTTTTTAATAGCAGAAGTTTTTTTTTTTTATTTTTAATTTACAATATTGTATTGGTTTTGCCATACATCAACATGAATCTGCCACGGGTGTACACATGTTCCCCATCCAGAACCCTCCTCCCACCTCCCTCCCCATACCATCCCTTTGGGTCATCCCAGTGCACCAGCCCCGAGAATCCTGTATCATGCATCGAACCTAAACTGGTGATTCATTTCACATATTATATTATACATGTTTCTATGCCATTCTCCCAAATCATCCCACCCTCTCCCTCTCTCATAGAGTCCAAAAGGCTGTTCTATACATCTGTGTCTCCTTTGCTGTCTCGCATACAGGTTTATCATTACCATCTTTCTAAATCCCATATATATGTGTTAGTATACTGTATTGGTGTTTTTCCTTTCTGGCTTACTTCACTCTGTATAATAGGCTCCAGTTTCATCCACTTCATTAGAACTGGTTCAAATGTATTCTTTTTAATGGCTGAATAATACTCCATTGTGTATATATCAGACAGCTTTCTTATCCATTCATCTGCTGGTGGACATCTAGGTTGCTTCCATGTCCTGGCTATTATAAACAATGTTGCGATGAACATTGGGGCACATGTGTCACTTTCAATTCTCGTTTCCTCAGTGTGTGTGCCCAGTAGTGGGATTGCTGGGTCATATGGCAGTTCTATATCCAGTTTTTCAAGGAATCTCCACCCTGTTCTCCATAGTGGCGGTACTAGTTTGCATTCCCACCAACAGTGTAAGAGAGTTCCCTTTTCTCCACACCCTTCCAGCATTTATTGCTTGTAGACTTTTGGATTGCAGCCATTCTGACTGGTGTGAAATGGTACCTCATTGTGGTCTTGATTTGCATTTCTCTGGTAATGACTGATGCTGAGCATCTTTTCATGTGTTTGTTAGCCATCTGTATGTCGTCTTTGGAGAACTGTCTGTTTAGTTCTTTGGCCCATTTTTTGATTGGGTCGTTTGTTTTTCTGGAATTGAGCTGCAGGAGTTGCTTGTATATTTTTGAGATTAGTTGTTTGTCTGTTGCTTCATTTGCTATTATTTTCTCCCATTCTGAAGGCTGTCTTTTCAACTTGCTTATGGGTTCCTTTGTTGTGCAGAAGATTTTAATTTCAGTTAGATCCCATTTGTTTACTTTTGCTTTTATTTCCAGTATTCTGGGAGGTGGGTCATAGAGGATCCTGCTGTCATTTATGTCAGAGAGTGTTTTGCCTATGTTATTCTCTAAACGTTTTGTAGTTTCTGGTCTTACATTTAGATCTTTAATCCATTTTAAGTTTTTGTGTATGGTGTTAGAAAGTGTTCTAGTTTCATTCTTTTACAAGTGGTTGACCACTTTTCCCACTACCACTTGTTAAAGAGATTGTCTTTTCTCCATTGTATATTCTTGCCTCCTTTGTCAAAGATAAGTTGTCCATAGGTATGTGGATTTATCTCTGGGCTTTCTATTTTGTTCCATTGATCTATATTTCTGTCTCTGTGCCAGTACCATACTGTCTTGATGACTGTGGTTTTGTGGTAGAGCCTGAAGTCAGTTTCAGGGTCCAGTTCCATTCTTCTTTCTCAAGATTGCTTTGGCTATCGAGGTTTTCTGTATTTCCATACAAATTGTGAAATTATTTGTTCTAGTTCTGTGAAAAATACCACTTGTAGCTTGATAGGAATTGCACTGAATCTATAGATTGCTTTGGGTAGTATACTCATTTCCACTATATTGATTCTTCCAATCCATGAACATGGTATATTTCTCCATCTATTAATGTCCTCTTTGATTTCTTTCACCATATTTTATAGTTTTCTATATACAGGTCTTTAGTTTCTTTAGGTAGATACATTCTTAAATATTTTATTCTTTACTTTAATGATGCATGGAATTCTTTCCTTAATTTCGCTATTTTCTCATTATTAGTGTATAGGAATGCAAGGGATTTCTATGTGTTAACTTTATATTCTGCAACTTTACTATTTTCATTGATTAACTCTAGTAATTTTCTGGTAGAGTCTTTAGGGTTTTCTACATAAAGGATCATATTATCTGCAATCAGTGAGAGTTTTACTTCTTCTTTTCCAATCTGGATTCCTTTTATTTCTTTTTCTGCTCTGATTGCTGTGGCCAAAACTTCCAGAACTATGTTGAATAGTATGGTGAATGTGGGCACCCTTGTCTTGCTCCTGACTTTAGGGGAAATGCTTTCAGTTTTTCACCATTGAAGATAATGTTTGCTGTGGGTTTGTCGTATATAGTTTTTATTATGTTGAGGTATGTTCCTTCTATTCCTGCTTTCTGGGGAGTTTTTATCATAAATGGATGCTGAATTTTGTCAAAGCCTTTCTCTACATATATTGAGATAATCATATGGAGTAATAGAGACTTAAAAATTAAAAAAAAATTTTTTTAAAGAATGATAGTAAAAATATATCTAGGACTTTCTCTGGTGTTGTTGTAGGCAGTGTGGGGTCAGTTCATTTTCGGATAGTTCCTTGGTCCAGCTTATATTTCTCAAGATCTATAGGCCCCTTCCTATGTAGTCAGTACTAATGACAGGGTTTTAATTTATTGCACCTGTCACTTCCAAGGTGGTTCCCTCTGTTTTAGCCTCTTCTGTTTGCTCATCTCTTCAGTGTCTGATTTCCACCCTGACACAAAGGGGGTGGTGGTGGACACTTTTTTAAGGCTCACTTGTTCAGTCGTGCTGTGGGGAGGGAGAGACGCTGCAAACAAATACTGGCGTGTGCTCACAGTGCCTCAGCCACACTGGGCCTGCCCTCTCTCATGAGGTGTGTGTCCTCCTTGCCCACACAGCTCGGCTCTAGGTTGCTCCACTGGGAACTGTCCGAGGCCAGCCCTGGGCTGCATGCACCTCCCAGGTCTAAGCTGCTCAGGTTCAGGCACTCGGGTATTCCTCAGAGGTGCAGACTCGGTTGGGCCTGTGTTTTGTGCCTTTCCCATGTCCGAGCAGCTCAGGTGATGAGGTATTTGGCGAGCTCAGTTGCTGCGACTTATCGCCTCCCCCATCCCTGCCACTCGGTTTTCTGGGTGTACAACTGGCACACCTTCTCAGGCAGATATTGACCATCCAGAACCCCAAGAAATTTTAGTTAGCAAGGAAGCCTGTTTACAGTTTTGTAGATAATGTCTCTCTGGGGCTGTGATTGCCCCCTTCTGGCTCTGGCTGCCTGTCACCAGAGGGGGATGGTCTGCAGCCAGCTATCTCTGTTCAGTCCTTTGTTCTGTGCACGGGCCTGGCGGTGTCTTAGGTAAGGGCTGACTTTTCGCGTGATAGTTATCTCACAATCTGGTTTGCTAGCCCAAGTTAGTTCGCTCAGATTGCCCTCGGGGTATTCAGGCCAGATCCTTACTCTAAGCAATGCAGCCCGTGCCTCCCTGCCCAGCCCCCACTTGCTAGTGGTGGGTGCAAGCGTCTGTGCTGCTTCTTTGCTGGGGGAGTGACTGTTGGGCTTGTAATGTGTGGGTTTTAATTATTTATTTATTTTTCCTCCCAATTATGTTGCCCGCTGTGCTTCCAAGGCTCACCACAGACTCGGCAGTGAGAGTGTTTCCTGGTGTTTGGAAACTTCTCTCTTTTTAAGACTCTCTTCCCAGGACGGAGCTCTGTTCCTACCTCTTTTGTCTCCTTTTTTTGTCTTTTATATTTTTTCCTACCTCCTTTTGAAGACAATGGGCTGCTTTTGTGGGTGCCTGATGTCCTCTGCTGGCATTCAGAAGTTGTTTTGTGGAATTTACTCAGTGTTTGAATGTTCTTTTGATGTATTTGTTGGGGAGAAACTTGTCTCCCCGTCCTATTCCTCTGCCATCTTAAGACCACCCCCATGGCAGCACTTTAAATTCACAAGGTCCTATCTTATGAAACTGATTGGTGAAATAAACCAATCTTAGAAGGCTACATACTAAATGATTCCAATATATGACATTCTGGAAAAGGCAAAACAACAAAGTTAATAAAAAGATCGATGGTTACCAGAGATTAGGATGGAGGAAGGGATGAGTAGGTGAAGCACAGAGGACTTTTGCTGCAGCTGAAATACTATGAAGTACTGCAATGATAGATACATGTCATTATGTTGTTGTTCAGTTTTTCAGTCATGTCCAACTCTTTATGACACACAGACTGCAGCATGCCAGGCATCCTTGTCCTTAACTATCCACAAGTTTGCTCATACTCATGTCCATTGAGTTGATGATGCCATCCAACTATCTCATCCTCTGTCACCCACTTCTCCTCTTGTCCTCAATAGTTCCCAGAATCAAAGTTTTTTCTAGTGAGTTGGCTTTTCTCATCAGGTGGCCAAATTATTGCAGCTTCAACATCAGTCTTTCCAATGAAGATTCAAGGTTGCTTTTCTTTAGAATTGACAGGTCTGATCTCCTTGCTGTTCAAGGGACTCTTGATAGTTTTCTCCAGCACCACAGTTTGAAAGTATCAATTCTTTGGCACTCAACCTTCTTTCTGGTCCAACTCTCACATCCATACATGACCACTGGAAAAACCATAGCTTTGACTATACAGACATTTGTAAGCAAACTTATGTCTCTGCTTTTTAATACATTTTTTTTTACTATGTCATTATAGCTTTGTCCAAACCCATAGAAGTAAAACACCAAGAGTGACCCCTAGTGTAAACTATGAATATTCAGTGGTTAGAAGGTGTCAATGGAAGTTCATCAATTGTTAAAAAAAAAAAAAATGTACCACTCTGGTACATATGCTGATAATGAAGGAGGCTTTGTGTCTTGGGGAAGAAGGGTATATATCAGAAATCTATGTATTTTCATACCATTGTTGCTGTGAATATAGAACTGTTCTTAATAAATGAACTCAAAAATATGCGTATAGTAAAGATTTTTTGAATAAATTAATACAGTAGTAGAGCAGAAAGGGGGAAAGGCTAACTGCTTTAGGAATCAGTGTCCTTGGGTCAGGATGGGGCTACTCTGAGAGGCATACAGGGCAGACTGGATTGTGTAAAGAGAGATGACTGTGAATCAAGTAAAAACAAAATACCAAAAGCAGTTAATTACAAATATTATTAATTTGGATCTATTTTCTACTGATCAGGTTCATATCAGCATAATAGCTCTTGACCCCACACATGAAAAGGTACACAAACAAGCGGAATCCTGTCCAAATGGCAGTGAGACAAGTCTGATAATGCATATTAGTCTGTTTAGTCTGCTATAACAAAATACCACAAACTGAATGGCTGAAACACCATAAATTTATTTTTGCACAGTTGTGGGAGCTAGAAGTCCATGATCAGGGCCCATAATCACTTTGATTCTGATGAGGCCTGTCTTCCCAGATTGTAAATGGTCATACATGGCCACTCCTTAGTGTGTACACACAGAGAGAGAGAGTGAAAGAGGGGGAATGGAGGGAGGGAGAGAGATAGGGGAAGAGAAAGAGAGAGCTCTTAAAAGAATATTAACCCTATTTTGTCAAGGCCCACACTTAAACTTTAATTGCTTTCTTAATCTTAATATAGCCACAGTGGAGCTTCAGTATTTGAAGTCTGAGGGGATACATTCAGGAGTAGTTAGGAAAATCTAATGAAGAACAGTTGAAGTTTATGTAGTTATTTGTTTTTCAGAAGAATTAAGAGAACTTAATCTTAGACAGCAAATTTCTGGAAGGCTATTTCTTTTTTATTTTAAAGTTTATAAATTTATTAGTGTTGCAAAAAAGATAACTAGTTCTTTTTCATCTTGCAAATCTGAACTCTATCCCCACTAAACATCAACACCTCTTTCCCCCCTTTCTCCAGATGCCAAGAACTAGCATACTACCTTCTGTCTCTATGAATTAGACTAATTTAGAAATTCTGTTTAAATGGAATCATAGCATTTGTCCTTTGTAACTGGCATATTTCACTTAGTATAATGTCCTCAAGTTTCATCAATGATGTAGCATGTGACAAGGCTGAATAATACCCCTTTGTATGTTTATACCATATCTTGTTTATCCATTTGCATTTTGATGCATATTTAGGCAGGAGAGACAAATATTTTCAGTATATTCTCAGAGGAAGACTTCAGAAAGCCATAAGAAATATATATTTTATCACCTCAACACAAAGAATAACTTTCCTCTCAATTAGAGCTATCATTGAGTGGTATCAGAGAGAATGACCCGATCATCACTTGGAAAAAGGAAGCTGGTAGTGACACACAGTTTGGAATGGATATAGCATAAGCAGAATTTCCATGAATGAACTGAAATCTCATTTTTTGCCCCCAAGTTCTGAAGCAACAGTATGAGAATACCTCCAAACTGTGATTTATCTTTTCTTAACATCCAGTTTCTCCAGGTACAGAAAATTCAATGCATTCCTTTTAAATCTCCCTCTTCACTAATTTTTCCCCACCAAAAACTCAGCCAAGCTAGGAATAGGTTAAGTTAACCCAGGGAATAAAGGAGCTAGTACCCAAATTGCCCAAGTTTAAAACAAATCAGCAAATTTCAAAGAAATAGATTTTTGTTCTTCCTTATTTTCTGTTCCATTCTGCTAATTTTTAGTTGAAAGCTGTGAGTACCATAGTTATGTGGAGGCTGTGACTAGTGTAGTGAAGCATGTCAACAGAGTAAAACAGGTATGGAATAGGAAGCCTGAAACTTGGGATTTTATAGGTTTTCTTTCCAGGGATGGATTGAAAGTAGCTCTGGCTTACCCCTTTTCAAAAGCTGACAGGAACAACAAAGAAAACTATAAGCAAGGTGAAAAGGCAGCCTTCAGAATGGGACAAAATAATAGCAAATGAAGCAACTGATAATTAATTTCCAAAATATACAAGCAGCTCAGGCAGCTCAATACAAAAAAAAAAAAAAAAGACTCAATCAACAAATGGGCCAAAGAACTAAACAGACATTTCTCCAAAAAGACATACAGATAGCTAACAAACACATGAAAAGATGCTCAACATCACTCATTATCAGAGAAATGCAAATCAAAACCACAATGAAGTACCATCTCACGCTGGTCAGAATGGCTGCCATCAAAAAGTCTACAAATAATAAATGCTGGAGAGCGTGTGGAGGAAAGGGAACACTCTTACACTGTTGGTGGGAATGCAAACTAGTACAGCCATTATGGAGAACAGTGTGGAGATTCCTTAAATAGAAATAAAAGTGCCATATGACCCAGAAACCTTACTTTTGGGCATACACACTGAGGAAACCAGAATTGTAAGAAACATGTGTACCCCAATGTTCATTGCAGCAGTGTTTACAATAGCTGGGACATGGAAGCAACTTAGATGTCCATTGACAAATGAGTGGATAAGGAAGTTGCAGTACATATACCCAAAGGAATATTATTTAGCTATAAAAAAGAACACATTTGAGTCGGTTCTAATGAGATGAATGAAACTATGAGGTGGATGAAGTCTATTATTATACAGAGTGAAGTAAGGCAAAAGAAAAACACCAATAGAGTATATTAACGCATATATATGGAATTTAGAAAGACGGTAATGATGACCCTATATGCAAGACAATAAAAGATACACAGATGTAAATAACAGACTTTTGGTCTTTGTGGGAGAAGGTGAGGGTGAGATGAGATGAGAGAATAACACTGAAACATGTATATCACCATATGTAAAATAGATGACCAATGCAAGTTTGATGCATGAAGCAGGGTACCCAAAGCTAATGCTCTAGGACAACCCAGAGGGATAGAGTGAGGAGGGAGGTGGCAGGGGATTTCAAGATGGTGAGACACATGTATACCATGGCTGATTCATGTCAGTGTATGGCAAAAACCACCACAATATTGTAAAGTAATTAGCCTCCAATTAAAATAAATAAATTTTAAAAATAAAACATTAAAGGAAGATTCTTAAACTAGTTGTCAACTCTCATTCAACTAAAAATATTACTGTCAGACACAGTTGAATTTTCTGGAATAAATATTTTCATACTGTAGTTTATTTATATTATATAAATGAGAAAACTCTATATCTTTGAGTTTCTGCTACCTGGGAAACTAGGGGAGAAAAAAAAACTCACAAGAAGTGTTTGAGATTAGAGGCTGAGTAGCAGTGGACATAGTGAGAGAAGACTAGTTTAGTAACCACGACTGGACTTAGCAATGCCTTGCATCAAATCTAAAATTGCTAGTGGTGCCTTATGGCCAATATACAAGAATCTCAACTGTGTTGGAAAGGTTTGTTTTTTTTTTTAATTGTGAATTTCTTCCTTAAGAGCTATGGTTCTGAAATGTGAATGTATATAATTCCATAGAGTGCTTGTTAAAATGCAGATTCCCAACTCCTCCAGATCTACTGAATCTGAATCTTTGGAAGTGGGTCCTGGATATTTGCATTTTAAAAAGTTGTTTAAGTAATTCAAATGTGTACTCAATTTGGAGACTTGCTGATTGAAATATTAAAAAATAAAAGCAGTGCTTGAAAAATAAGACAGAAATACAGCATATATTGAGTTTAGAGGAAAACCTTATGTGAGATAGTCCATAGAAGACATTCCCATTCATGGCTTAGAACTACCTTGATGGTACTTCAGCCTTCAGAATGGGAGAAAATAATAGCAAATGAAGCAACTGATAATTAATTTCCAAAATATACAAGCAGCTCAGGCAGCTCAATACAAAAAAAAAAAAAAAAAGACTCAATCAACAAATGGGCCAAAGAACTAAACAGACATTTCTCCAAAAAAGACATACAGATAGCTAACAAACACATGAAAAGATGCTCAACATCACTCATTATCAGAGAAATGCAAATCAAAACCACAATGAAGTACCATCTCACGCTGGTCAGAATGGCTGCCATCAAAAAGTCTACAAATAATAAATGCTGGAGAGCGTGTGGAGGAAAGGGAACACTCTTACACTGTTGGTGGGAATGCAAACTAGTACAGCCATTATGGAGAACAGTGTGGAGATTCCTTAAATAGAAATAAAAGTGCCATATGACCCAGAAACCTTACTTTTGGGCATACACACTGAGGAAACCAGAATTGTAAGAAACATGTGTACCCCAATGTTCATTGCAGCAGTGTTTACAATAGCTGGGACATGGAAGCAACTTAGATGTCCATTGACAAATGAGTGGATAAGGAAGTTGCAGTACATATACCCAAAGGAATATTATTTAGCTATAAAAAAGAACACATTTGAGTCGGTTCTAATGAGATGAATGAAACTATGAGGTGGATGAAGTCTATTATTATACAGAGTGAAGTAAGGCAAAAGAAAAACACCAATAGAGTATATTAACGCATATATATGGAATTTAGAAAGACGGTAATGATGACCCTATATGCAAGACAATAAAAGATACACAGATGTAAATAACAGACTTTTGGTCTTTGTGGGAGAAGGTGAGGGTGAGATGAGATGAGAGAATAACACTGAAACATGTATATCACCATATGTAAAATAGATGACCAATGCAAGTTTGATGCATGAAGCAGGGTACCCAAAGCTAATGCTCTAGGACAACCCAGAGGGATAGAGTGAGGAGGGAGGTGGCAGGGGATTTCAAGATGGTGAGACACATGTATACCATGGCTGATTCATGTCAGTGTATGGCAAAAACCACCACAATATTGTAAAGTAATTAGCCTCCAATTAAATAAATAAATTTTAAAAATAAAACATTAAAGGAAGATTCTTAAACTAGTTGTCAACTCTCATTCAACTAAAAATATTACTGTCAGACACAGTTGAATTTTCTGGAATAAATATTTTCATACTGTAGTTTATTTATATTATATAAATGAGAAAACTCTATATCTTTGAGTTTCTGCTACCTGGGAAACTAGGGGAGAAAAAAAAACTCACAAGAAGTGTTTGAGATTAGAGGCTGAGTAGCAGTGGACATAGTGAGAGAAGACTAGTTTAGTAACCACGACTGGACTTAGCAATGCCTTGCATCAAATCTAAAATTGCTAGTGGTGCCTTATGGCCAATATACAAGAATCTCAACTGTGTTGGAAAGGTTTGTTTTTTTTTTTAATTGTGAATTTCTTCCTTAAGAGCTATGGTTCTGAAATGTGAATGTATATAATTCCATAGAGTGCTTGTTAAAATGCAGATTCCCAACTCCTCCAGATCTACTGAATCTGAATCTTTGGAAGTGGGTCCTGGATATTTGCATTTTAAAAAGTTGTTTAAGTAATTCAAATGTGTACTCAATTTGGAGACTTGCTGATTGAAATATTAAAAAATAAAAGCAGTGCTTGAAAAATAAGACAGAAATACAGCATATATTGAGTTTAGAGGAAAACCTTATGTGAGATAGTCCATAGAAGACATTCCCATTCATGGCTTAGAACTACCTTGATGGTACTTGTTGCTGTTGGTTTAAACTGAACGATGTGATGCACATTTAAACGTTAATATAGTGTGGGGGACATATTCAAAATTAATTTATATAAAGATTTTAGCTTCTTAATATGTGCACTTATGTTTTTATAAACTGAAATAGTAAAATTAGATATTAACACATCAAGTATCAATAAAAAGCAGTGTTGGTGAGCTGGATAAAGGGCTGTAGAAATGCTGGGATGTGCTGGAAAACCCAGTCTAATATGGTGTCTGACCACTTTTCAGAGTCCTTGCTCCTATTGGAGATAGTCGGGAAGCAGAGAGGAACACTATTATGACACTTCCCAAAAGAAAGAAAGAGGTATGCAATGTCAAGCCCTCATGGGGATGGTTTTCTGAAGTAGTGGTAGTAGAGTGTAGACATTTTAGAAATAAGGAGAATATTGTGATGTGGAAACCAGCTCATGTGGCATTGAAAATTAGAATTATGTAGTAAGTTCCTTAGTCTTGTTCTCAACTTCTCCAGAAGTTATTTCATCCATGTGGCCATAAAACCAAAAATAAATCTATCCATTAAACCAAAATTACAAAGGAATACCATCTTGTACACATTCAACTGGAAAAATTTTAAAGTCAGACAATACTATTAGATAATTGCTTTTTAATCTTCACACAAACAGCTGTGAAAATAAATGTACTAGTTATGTGCAATGTGAATAAATCATAGTGACAAACATGTTGACTTAGAAAAGCATATTCATTAAATAAACTTTTTATACTTTTTAAGAAGTATGATCATATATTGTTTATGAGGACTTCTAGAATGACAGAGTAAAGAGTTTGGTGGACATTTTCAGCAAAGAAGCAATTTAACTGGTGAAAATGATTTTTTAAATTGATAAACAGAAGTCTCTGAAAATAATTCTAAGAATGTACAGCAAAATAGAGAAACTTATTCACAGAAATCTACAAAATTTTGATGAGAATGAGAGTCTGGTATTTGAACCATGACTGTCTCTTACCCCCTAGTTTACTCCTCTAGCTCATTTTTACAGAAGCCTTAACCTACATACTCTATGCTGGCCATGTACTACCAAGAAGGTGGGAGTTTCTTCTCTTTCTAGTTCCCAGACTGAGGCTATAGCTTTACCATGGCAGGGATAGGTTATCAGTGGCATTTCTCAGACCTCTGACCTAAGTCACTGAGGCATTGTTTCAAACAGGCATGACAGGATTCAGTGTCTCTTTCCCCACACATTCTTCACTCATAAGATGGGAGATCTATCCCACGTACAGGCTATTGGGGCCCTGATCATCTCTCTTTCCCCACTTTGTCCATAGAATGAAGGGTCATACGGAGAGAGACAAGGTGAGAAAATCAGGGGGTCACCATCCGTTCTCATATAAATACCTATTTAAAGACCAGAGGTTTTACTCTGGGAAATATGGATGTCCATCCCCAGCCATAGAACAGCAGCATAGAATTTTTGCCTAGGGATAAAGGCAAGTCATAAGAGCAAGGGGTTTACCAGCTCTGCCTTAGAGGACTGACTTTATTTAAAACAGAGAGGAGAGAACTCCATGCCTATGAATATATTAAAAAACAATGGCGATCTTAGTGAAAAGCAATTAAGAGGAGGCTGGTAGCTCCTTGATTAAAAGAAAAAGAGCAGGGTAGTCAGAAGTTTAATATTGACAATCAGAGAAAGAGACAAATAAGAAAAATCCTGATGAGAACACAATTAACTCTGGCTATTGGATGGTTGTGTGTATTCTCTAAGCTGTAACCCACACAGGAGCAATTAGAAAGGGACAGGAGGCCCACTTGAAAGCATTCCCCAGCCACACACAGATCCATTAAGACAGTGAAAAAGCTTCATTGGGGTTTAAATACAGCTTGTAATTAAACACTGAATGAACAATAAGATTCTCTGACTCAAGTGTTACTCCTAGAAAGTCAGGTCTAAAAATACTATTACACTCATCCCTGACAGTCTGGAAGGTTGTGTACAACCCAAAGCTGTACATGTGTCCCCTCTGGGACAATAAGGGAGTGAACTTCCAAACTACAGTTCCATGGCTGAATTTGGAACAAAAAAGTAAATTCTCTGAACTGTAGAAATTTAACTGACAAGGTAACAGGCTGCACTGGTAACTTTGACAAAACCTATGTAACCAGACTAAAAAATTTAAAAGAGGGAAAATTCTGAGCAGAGATATCAGAGGCAATATGCTCCAAGAGAAATGGTATATGCAAGATTAATTCAATTTAGTCAATAAACAAACAAAACCAACAATTTGGCTGGGCTATAGGGGTGTGGTATCAGTATATAGAATTGGTTACATATACTATCTAAAATACTCAAGTTTAACAACAAAAAATGACATAGGAAAGAATAAGATTAGAGTGCCTCATAAACAAAGGGAAAAAGTAGGCAACAGAAAATATTTTATGGCAAACAATACAAAGACTTCAAAGCAGCTCTAATAAATATCTTTAATGAACTATAGAAAACCAAACGTAAAGAATTGAAGTAAGATATGATAATGTCTTAAAAATATAGTAGAAGGGAAAAAGTTACAAGTTTTAAATAAAAATTCTATGGTAGAAAAGTATAAACCAAAATGAAAAACTAATAAATGACTTCAGCAAAATTACAGGTTACAAGATCAACATTAAAAAATAAATTCTATTTCTACAGACTTGCAATGAGCCATTCAAATTAAAATGATGTGAACAATTCTATCAAAAACACCAAAGCTAATGGTTTGTCCATTTTTTAATCTTCTCAAAGTGCCAGCTTTTAGTTTTATTCATCTTTGCTATTGTCTCCTTAATTTGTTTTCATTTACTTCTGCTCTGATTTTTATTATTTCTTTCCTTCTACAAACTTTGAGGGTTTTGTTCTTCTTTTTTTCAGTTGCTTTAGGTATAAGGTTAGGATATTCAATGTTTTTCTTGATTCTTGAGGTAGGCTTGCATTGCTATAAAATTCCTCTTAGAACTGCTTTTAGTGCACACTGTAAGTTCTGAGAGAAGACTCTTGAGGGTCCCTTGGACAGCAAGGAGGTCCAACCAGTCCATCCTAAAGGAGATCAGTTCTGGGTGTTCATTGGAAGGACTGATGTTGAAGCTGAAACTCCAATACTTTGGCTACCTGATGCGAAGAGCTGACTCATTTGAAAAGACCCTGATGCTGGGAAAGATTGAGGGCAGGAGGAGAAGGGGACGACAGAGGATAAAATGGCTGGTTGGCATCGCCAACTCAATGGACATGGGTTTGGGTGTAGTCTGGGAGTAGGTGATGGACAGGGAGGCCTGGCCTGCTGCTGTTCATGGGGTTCCAAAAGTCAGACACGACTGAGCGACTGAACTGAACTGATAAGTTCTGATTGTCATGTTCTCATAGTCATTTGTTTTGAGGTATACTTCGATTTTCTTTATTATTTATTCAGTGATCTTTTGGTTACTCAGAAGTATATTGTTTAGTCTCCATGTGTTGTGTTTTTTGTTGCTTTTCCTCTGTAATTTATGTCTAATATTATAGCATTGTAGTTAGAAAAGATGCTTGAAATGATTTCAAATTTTTAAAATTTAAAATTGCCAGGTCTGGCTTTGTGGCCAAAAATGGTTTCTATCCTGGAGAAATTTCTATGTGCGCTTGAGAATAAAAGTTAAATCTACTGTTTTTGATGAAATGCATTGTAGATATCGATTAGGTCCAACTGGTCCAATGGATCGTTTAAAAGCTTGCGTTTCATTACTAATTTTCTGTCTGGATGATTTATCCATTGGTGTGAGTAGGGTATTAAAGTGTCCCACTATTACTGTGTTACTGTAAAATCTCCCTTTAATAGTTATCTGGATTTGCCTTATGCATTGAGGTGCTTCTATGTTGGGTACATATATATTTATAATTTTATATTCTTCTTGGATTTAATTCTTGATCATCATGTAGTGTCCATCCTTGTCTGTTGTGATGACCTTTATTTTAATGTCTATTTTATCTGATATCAGTATTACTACTTCCAATTTCTTCTGATTTCTATTTGTATGGAATGTATTTTTCCAACCCCCACTTTCAGTCTTGTGTGTCCCTATGTCTGAGGTAGGTCTCTTTTAGACAGCATATATTGAGATTTTTTTTTTCTATCCATTCAGTCAATCTATGTTTTGGTTGAAGCATTTAGTCCATTTGTATTTAAGTAATTATTGATACTGATAATCCTTTTACCATTTACTTTATTGTTTTGCTTTTGTTTCTCTTATATTTCCTGTCCAGAGAAATTCCTTTAGCATTTGTTGTAAATCTGGTTTGGTGGTGCTGATTTCTCTTAAATTTTGCTTGTCTGTAAAGCATTTGATTTCTCCTTTGAATCTGAATAAAATCCTTGCTGGATAGAGTAATCTTGGTGTAGGCTTTTTACTTTTATCACTTTGAGTGTATCCTGCCACTCCCTTCTAGCCTGCAGTGTTTCTGTTGAAACATCATCTGTTAGTCTCATGGAGAATCTCCTTGTATGCTATTTTATATTTTTCCTTGCTTTTAAAAAAATTCTTTATTTTTTAATTGAAGGATAATTGTTTTACATAATTTTGTTGTTTTCTGTCAAACCTCAACATGAATCAGCCATAGGTATACATATATCTCCTCCTTTTTAAATATCCCTCCCCTCCCACCCCTCTAGGCTAATACAGAGCCCCTGTTTTAGTTTCCTGAGACATGTGGCAAATTCCTGATGGCTATCTATTTTATATATGGTAATGTACATTTCCATGTTACTCTTTCCATACATCTCATCATCTCCTCCTTTCTTCTCTTGTCCATAAGTCTATTCTCTACATCTGTTTCTCCATTGCTGAGCTGTAAATAAATTCTTCAGTACCATATTTTTAGATTCCATATATATGCATTAGTATATGATATTTATCTTTCTCTTTCTTATTATTTCCCTCTGTATAATAGGCTCTAGGTTCATCCACCTCGTTAGAACTGACTCAAATGTGTTTCTCTTTATGGCTGAGTAATATTCTATTGTGTATATATATCACAGCTTCTTTATCCATTCATCTGTCAATGGACATCTAGGTTGCTTCCGTGTTCTAGCTATTGTAAATAGTGCTGCAATGAACAATGGGATACATGTGTCTCTTTCAATTTTGGTTTCCTCAGGGTATATGCCTAGGCATGGGATCACTGGGTCATATAGTGCTTTTATTCCTAGTATTTTAAGGAATCTCCATACTGCCTTCCATAGTGGCTGTATTAATTTACATTCCCACCAACAGTGCAAAAGCATTACCTTTTCTCCACACCCTCTCCAGCATTTATTGTTTGTAGACTTTTTAATTATGGCCATTCTGACTTGTATGAGGCAATATCTCATTGTAGTTTTGATTTGCATTTCTCTAATAATGAGCAATGTTGAGCATCTTTCATGTGTTTGTTAGTCATCTGTATGTCTTCTTTGGAGAAATGTCTGTTTAGGTCTTTTTCCCACTTTTTGATTGGGTTGTTTGTTTTCCTGGTATTGAGTTGTATGAGCTGCTTGTTTATTTTGAAAATTAATCCTTTGTCAATTGTTTCATTGGTTATTTTCTCCCATTCTGAGGGTTGTCTTTTCACCTTGCTTATAGTTTCCTTTGCTATTCAAAAGCTTTTAAGATTAATCAGGTCCCACTTGTTTCCTTCTTTTTATTATTATTTCCATTACTCTAGAAGGTGAGTCATAGAGGATCTTGCTTTATGTCATCGAGTGTTCTATGTTTTCCTCTGGGAGTTTTATAGTTTCTGGTCTTAAATTTAAGTCTTTAATCCCTTTGAGCTTATCTTTGTGTATGGTTAGGAAGTGTTTTAATTTCATTCTTTTACATGTAGCACTATTTATTGAAGAGGTTGTCTCCTTGCTGCTTTTAATATTTATTCTTTGTGTTTAGTTTTCATTAGTTTGATCAAAATGTTCTTTTTTTAATTAATTTTTATTTGTTATTTTATTTTGCTTTACAATGCTGTATTTGTTTTGCTATACATTGACATGAACCAGCCATGAGTGTACATGAACTCCCAATCCCGACCCCCACCTCCCACCTCCCCCACAACACCATCTCTCTGGATTATCCCTGTGCATCAGTCCCAAGCATCCTGCATCCTGCATCGAACCTAGACCGGCGATTCGTTTCACTTATGATATACATGTTACACTGCCACTCTCCCAAATCATCCCACCCTCTCCCTTGTATTTTTCTTTGTCTTTATCCTGTATGGGAGACTCTGGGCTTACTGGATTTGAGTGGCCATTTCCTTTCCCTAGTTAGGGAAGTTTTCAAGTATAATCTCCTCAGATGTTTTCGCATACCCTTTCTTTTTGTCTTCTACTTCTGGGACCCCTATAATTCTAATGTTGTTATACTTAATGTTATCCAAGAGATCTCTGAAACTGTCCTTATTTTTCTTTATTTTTATTCTGCTCTACTTCAGTTATTTCCACTATTCTATCTTTCAGCTCACTTATCTATTCTTTTGCTTCAATTAGTATGCTATTGTTTCCATCTAGCATATTTTTAATCTTGGTTATTGTGCCATTCATTGCTGATTGCCTATTATTTAATACGTTTATATCCTTGTTAAACATTTCTTGTGTATTCTTGATCCATATTTCTTGTCACTTTATCTATACCTCCATTTTGTCCCCAAGATTTTGATTCATCTCTACTATCCTTATTCTGAGTTATTTTTCAGGTATACTGCTTATTTCCTCTTCGTGTTTTTGGTCTTGTCAGTTTTAACCATGTTCCTTCACCTACTGCATGTTTCTCTGTCTCTTCACTTTGTTTAATTTACTGTGTTTGGGATCTCCTTTCTGCAGGCTAGAGAGTCATAGTTCCTCTTAGTTATGGAGTATGCCAGCTGTGAGTCACTTTGGACCAGTGCCTTGTTAAGGTTTCCTGGCTTAGAGGACTTGTCTGTGCTCTGGTGTATGGTGTTGGATCTTGTTTCTCTGAAAGGAAGGACATGAACAAATAGTCTGTTTTGGAGTGTCTATGGGCTTCGTATGGTTTGGGGCAGGCTTTTTGCCAATGGGCAGGACTGTGTTTCTGTTTTGTAAGTGGTTTGTAATGAGGCATCCAGCACTGGAGCTTTCTGGCCTTTGGGAGGGGTGTGGTGTTAGTGTTGAGATGAATGCTTTTGGGAGAGCTCTCATCAATTAAATGTCTATGAGGTTGAGATTCCTCTGGTGGTCTAAAGTCCTACTTGGGTCTCTTATCTTGTTGTTTCAGACCTGACACCTTACTGTAGCACCAAGACTTCACAGACCTCACAGAACAGAAGACAAAACCCCAGGTCTAATTGTGAAAGCAACACTCAATAGCTAAGATCACCCAAAGAAACTTGCACACTTTCCAAGAGATAGAAAGATAGGTAAAAGAGAAAAAATAAAAGACAAAAATAGGAGCAAAAAAAAAATAGTGGGCAATTAAG
>SJXQ01002376.1:0-69570 GCA_006408695.1 Aepyceros melampus | reverse complement strand
GACTCTAAAAATAGAAAAAAAATGAAATTATTAAAAAATAAGACATTTTAAAAATGGGAAAAGTAGGTATAAAAATAAAAATTAAAGAAATAACAAAGACCAAACATGATAGCAATATGTAAAAGGAAAGAAAATAAGGGAGAAATGGGGAGGAAAGGAGAACAATATATATGAGTGGTAACATTATCTCCATCTCCAAAGGGGACCTTCCAATACTGGACTGCTCTCTGGATCAGCTATGGGGGCAGCTCAGATTCTAATCCAGGCCTACTCCTGCTTGTAATTGCTTTGAAGGTTGCCAGAATTAAGGGTTTTTTTTATGTGAATACTCATTATCCTTTTATATATTCCATAAACACAGAGTCTACTTAGTTGATTGTGTGGATTTAATCTGCAACTTGCATAGCTAACAGAAAAGTTTTAAATCCTCTTCCTCAGCCACTTTGCCCCTGGAGATCAACTGTGGTTTTATCTCTGCCTCTGAATGTGGGTCATCCACAGGAGTTTTCTCCTGAGGCTTCCCTGGATAATTTGAATCTGCTCCAGTGAAGACCAGGCATGGAGGTGGTGCACCTGCTTGGATCAAGGGGACTCTGGCAGCCCGAGGTATGGAGGGGAGTCAGCATCCATGGGTAGAGGGAACACGGTGCTAGTAGGTTTTTCTTAGTCTCTAAAGACCATTAGCTAAGCAAATCAAAAAAAAAAATAGAGAGAAGACCCAAGTTAATAAAATTATAAATGGAAAAGGAGAAGTTACAACAGAAAACACAGAAATGCAGAGGATCATAAGAAACTACTATAAAGAACTATATGCCAACAAAATGGATAACCTGGAGAGATAGAAAAATCTTAGAAAAGTATAATCTTCCAAAACTGAACCTGGAAGAAATAGAAACTATGCACAAATCAATCACAAGTACAGAAATCAAAACTGTAATAAACCAATCTTCCAAAAGCAGAAGCCAGTGCCAGATGGCTTAATAAGCAAATTCTACTAAAAGTTTAGAAAAAAGTTAACATCTATCTTGCTCAAACTCTTCCAGAAAATTTCAGGTAAAAAGGCTCCCAAACATATTATATAAGGCCATATAATCCCGGATAGGAAATCAGATAAAGATGCTACAAAAAAAGTAAATTACAGGCCAATATCACTGAAGAACATAATGCAAAATTTTAGCAAACAGAATCCAGCAACACATTAAAAGGATCATGCATCATAATCAAGTGGGATTTATCCCAGAGATGTAAGGATTCATCAATATATGCAAATCAGTCATCAGTTCAGTTCAGTTCAGTTCTGTCGCTCAGTCGTGTCCGACTCTTTGCGACCCCATGAATCGCAGCATGCCAGGCCTCCGTGTCCATCACTAACTCCTGGAGTTCACTCAGACTCATGCCCATCGAGTCAGTAATGCCATCCAACCATCTCATCCTCGGTCGTCCCCTTCTCCTCCTGCCCCCAATCTCTCCCAGCATCAGAGTCTTTTCCAATGAGTCAACTCTTCTCATGAGGTGGCCAAAGTACTGGATTTTCAGCTTTAGCATCATTCCTTCCAAAGAAATCCCAGGGCTGATCTCCTTCAGAATGGACTGGTTACCATATTAATAAATTGAAAGATAAAAATCATATGATCATATAAACTGATACAGGAAAAACTTTTGACAAAATTCAACACATAATTATGATAAAAAAAAAAACTCTCCAGAAAGTAGGCATAGAAGGAGATTGTCTTAACATAATAAAGGCCATATATGACAAGCACAGCAAACATTATTCTCAATGGTGAAAAACTGAAAGCACTTCCTCTAAGATCAGAAACAGAACAAAGATTGTGCTCACTCTCCCCACTATTATTAACATAGTTCTGTGAGTCCTAGTCATGGTAATCAGAGAAGAAAAAGAAAAAGAAAAGAAAAGAAATCCAGGTTAAAAAATAAGAAGTAAAATTCTCGCTGTTTGCAGATGACATGATATTATATATGGAAAACCCTAAAGATGCCACAAAAAATTACGAGAGATAATCAGTGAATTTCATCAGCTGATGCAAAGAGCTGACTTATGGGAAGAA
The DNA here is from genome assembly GCA_006408695.1 of Aepyceros melampus. NCBI lineage: Eukaryota > Metazoa > Chordata > Mammalia > Artiodactyla > Bovidae > Aepyceros > Aepyceros melampus. The sequence goes on along the minus strand of SJXQ01002376.1, from coordinate 67,501 downwards.
ACCCTGATGCTGGGAAAGATTGAAGGCAGGAAGACAAGGGGACAACAGAGGATGAAATGGTTGTATGGCATCTCTGATTCAATGGACATGAAGTTAAACAAACTCTAGGAGACTGTGAAGGACAGCGAAGCCTGGTATGCTGCAGTATATAGGATCACAAAGTGTTGGACACTATTGAGTGACTGAATAACAAAAAAAAATCAGTGAATATCGTAAAGTCACACAATATAAAATTCATACACATAAATCCCTTGCAGTCTTATACATTGAAAATAAAAAGTCAGAAAGAGAAACTAAGGAAACAATCCCATTCACTATTGCAACAAAAAGTAAAATACCTAGGAATAAGTCTACCTCAAGAGACAAAGGACTTATATGCAGAAAATTATAAGTCACCTATGAAAGAAGCCAAAGTTGGCACAAACAAATGGAGAGATCTACTATGTTCCTGAATTGGAAAAATCAATATTGTGAAAATGACTATACTACTCAAAGCAATCTACAGATTGAATGAAATTCCTATCAAACTACCAGTGATATTTTTCACAGAACTAAAACTTAGAAAAATTTCACAATTTGTATGAAAACTCAAAAGACCACGATTAGACAAAGCAATCTTGAGAAAGAATGGAGATGGGGGAATCAACTTTATGGTCCTCAGTCTATACTACAAAGCTACAGTCATCAAAAGAGTATGATATTGGAACAGGACAAAAACTGCCCCCCAAAAAAACATATGCACTTATCTTCAATTAATATACAACAAAAGAAGCAAAACTATACAATGGAGAAAAGGTAGTTGCTTCAATNTGTCTGGGGAGGCCTTACAAATAGCTATGAAAAGAAGAGAAGCAAAAAGCAAAGGAGAAAAGGAAAGATATAAGCATCTTTGAAGTGTAGTCTCCTTTTATTCTTCACAACAACAAACCATCTGGATTGGATTGTGATTATGATGAAATGTGGATTTTACATGACAACTGGAGATGACCAGCTCAGTGACTGGACAGAGAAGAAGCTCCAAAGCACTTCCCAAGGCCAAACTTGCACCAACCAAGGTCATGGTCACTCTTTGGTGGTCTAGTGTTGGTCTGATCCACTACAGCTTTCTGAATCCTGGCAAAACCATTGCATCTGAGAAGTATGCTCAGCAAATTGATGAGACACACTGAAAACTGCAGTGCCTGCAGCCAGCATCGGTCAACACAAATTCTTCTGCACTACAACACTTGACTACACGTCACACAACCATTGTTTCAAAAGTTGAACAAATTGAGTTAAGAAGGTTTTGCCTTACCTGTCATATTCAGTTGACCTCTTGCCGCTTCTTCAAGCATCACAACAAATTTTTGCAGGGAAAAGTCTTCCATAACCAGTAGGAGACAGAAAATGTTTTCCAAGAGTTCCTCAAATCCTAAAGCACAGATTTTTTCAGTTCTAGTAAAACAAACTTATTTCTCATTGTCAAAAATGTGATGATTGCAATGGTTTTGATTAGTAAAGATGTGTTTGAGTCTAGTTATAATAATTTAAAATTCATGGTCCAAAACCACAATTATATTGACACCAATATTATAGGATTATTAAAATTCACTTGGCAAAATTTGTAGAGACCGTCCAAATACCTTGGCCAAAAACATTGCCAAGAATGAATGGATGGATGAATCTAAACCTCAGATCGATTGATCCCTTTGGAAGTCATACACTCTTACACTTTGAGATACAAAGTATATCTCAAAGATACAGCTTGAGATAGTCCTAGGATGGCTAATGCACTTGATTTCTGCCTCTTTTGACCCACAGCTTAAAAAAGGAGAGAGATTTCAATATGAAAAAGACCTAATTGCTTCTATTAAAAAAAAAACATATTTTGGTACAGCAATATTTTCACACTTCACTCTTAGGAAATGAAAACCCTGTGTATCACGCTGTGCAAACTGGAGACTTTGTCTATTGGAAAAGACACCTCCAGAAAGTCTATTCACCCTTCCTGGAAAGGCCCTTATCAGGCATTGCTAACCAACTGTCGTGCCTCCCAACTCCAGGGACTAGACCCTTAGAGTCATATGACACACCTAAAGAAAGCACTGAATCCTGCCTGGCCCTGTGCATTCATCTGGTGACCTGACAGTAAAGGTTTCCTTGAACTGAAGCAGATGACATTTGATGAGACAGTTTTCCTAAGATATTCAGATCAGGCGCAAAGGAAATTTGTCACCATAACTTTAATGATGACGTAGCACTTCAGATGATCTCCATTATCTATGATATTTATAATAGATGAACTTTAGATAAAAGTAACTAAAAGTTGTCCACCAGCTGATCCTGGGGTGATCAGGGAAAACGTATAGTCATCCAAAGTGTGGGAGCCTAGAAAAAGACGGAATTTTGAAAAGATAAAACAATGGATGGACCTGCTGCACTGATCCATTCTTGGCAATGCTTCTGGCCAAGGTATTTGGATAAAAGAGGGGGCTCTTTCTTGGATTGGTTTGTATTTGAACAGCACCTCTCTGGGAGTAGGGGAGGTGATGGTGGGGGGAAGGGAAGGAGACAAGGGAGGGAGTAGGGCTGAGGGAGACAGGAGGCCAAGGCAAAGTGACTCAAGCATGTAATTGGATTTCCCACAACAGGACGTGTCTGGCATGTGTACATGGGACAGATGTTAACAGAAGCCGGACATGGTTAACACACCCTGAAGGCTGGAGGTATCTGTTCCCAGTTTAGAGATTTCTGAAGATGAGGAACCCTTAGCAGTATCTCACACCCAAAGATAAAGGTGTTTGGAGGGACTTAAGTGTAAAGGGTATCTGTCTCAGTTCTGAGCAGCTTTCAGGGAGTCCTGGAGCTCCCAGGCTTCCAAGCAGCAGCCCAGGTTTAAGAGGATTGGGCACTGTGTTCCAGCAGCAGGCAGAGAAGCCCTGAGACACCAGAGCTGCCTCCTCCTCACACCTACACCTGCACAAGACGAATCACCTGAGCAGCATCACTCCCTGGCAGAAGAGAGACACTCTGGAAGTGACCGGGTCCTTGAGACTGAATGGGTTTGGGAACACAAAGTAGGAGAAAGAAATAAAGGAACACAGACAAAGCATAGAGGCACTCTGTCACATGACCCACTTCAAGCCCAGCTTGGAGTCAAATGTGAGATGATGAAATTTTAAAATCACCAGGAATGAGTTTTGTATGCTTATATCAGCTCAGTTCAGTTCAGTCACTTAGTCGTGTCCAACTCTTTGCGACCCCATGGACTGCAGCATGCCAGGCCTCCCCATCCATCACCAACTCCCAGAGTTTACTCAAACTCATGTCCATTGGCTCTGTGATGCCATCCAGCCATTTCATCCTCTGTCATCCCCTTCTCCTCCTGCCTTCAATCTTTCCCAGCATCAGGGTCTTTTCAAAAATGAGTTAATCCTTCACATCAGGTGACCAAAGTATTGGAGTTTCAGCTTCAATATCAATCCTGATTATATATATATATTTCTGATATACTAAAATATATGTTATTCTGTAACCACAAGTAACTTAAAGTTAAGGAGTGTGACTGTGATGTTATTAAAGGAACTGCCACATTTTAAAGTGAGATATTATGGAAAAGAGTTAAATTGATCCATGTTTGTATACCAATGTTATAAATTGGTTCTATATACACAATCTTGGTTAGTCCTAATAGCAACCAAATGTGATAAATATTATTAAATCTATTTGATAGATGAGGAAAGTGAGGGGCAGAGAGGTGAATTAAATAAACAGTGAGAAGTGACAAAGCTGAAATGTGAACTCAGATGTGTAACACCAGTGCCTAAAGTCTTAAGTCCTAAGCTACACCAGTAAGTTTTGCCTTGCTCTTTGGTTTTGTTACTGTATTGTATTTTGATAATATATTTGTTACTATATTATATTTTTTCCTAAAGGTTTTATTTTCTGTTTTTCTTTTTTGTATAACTATAATAGATAAAACCTTGAGAGAGGGTCTCATTTTTCTGACATGGCAATTGAAGGGGCAAGAGTGATTTTAGATCTTACAGGTGAATTCAGGGTCTCAGACTCCTTCTGTTAGACTTTGTTCTAGTTTGTCACAGCACCTTTTTAATTTTAGTTATCATTATAATTTTTAAAATTTCAACCAATCTTCTTTACAAATAAGAAACAAGTTCACAAGCACCAACTTTGAGGGTAAAATTTAAGCCAGGAGTCAAGAAGGCAGGAACCTACTCTCAATTCTGTCCTCAACCAGCTGTGTAGCTTGGGGCAATTTCCTTAACAGCTTTTGGCTCCTGTTTTTCATGTACAGATCAAGAGGATTTGAACAAGTGATTCCTCTAGTTCTTTTCAGTTTTTTTTTTTTCCCAAGCAAATATCACAAAGTCCAATTTTCTTTATGCAAGACTATTAAGTACATTTTTCTTAAGTTTTTTATTTTTATTCCACATAAACACAGTCCTGAAGGAAACTAGGAGATCACCAAGCTCACAACTCCTTCCTGAACCATTTGAGAGAGGAAAAACCTGAAACCCACTGAAGATGACTGATTTTCTATCTACCTTTAGATATATTCTTAGACAACCAGAGCTTAGCTTTTCGTGTACTTTCCATTGTATCCTTGCTATCCACAAGGCAAGGAAGTGAAAGAAGCATAGAATCAGGTAGAAAGCATGTAAACTGTTAAAATGCCATTTTGGTTCCAAAAAAACATTTCATTGAAACGATTAAATCACTTTTCTAAAAAAAATATGACAGGATGCATCATCTGTCGGGAAGGAAGTGTGTTTTGGTTGCCACTTCAGAACTTCTGTTAAGATTGTCCAAGGCATGTGTTAAGAGAGGAAGGCACACTTCCTAGGTCACTGAGCATTTGCCGCTGAACATATGCTACCTCATGGTGGCATACAGCCACAGTTCTTATTACATGGTGATCTGAATATTTTATGGATATTCTGAATGGTAAGATAATTGATGATAGAACACCAGAGGAAAGAACCGATAGCTTTTTTGTTGGTAGCATTTATCAGACTGTCAATTAAATGCTTGTCATGTGGTGAAGGAAAAATATTTATTACTGCACAGACATCAAGACAGACCTTCCACCAAAAGTGTGGGATATGTGAGAAGGCGCAGAGCTCCATGCCTTCTAGAATGACTCATTGCTCTTTTGTGTTAGCTGAAAAGTACTCTAACATTTCCATGTAGCCACAAAGTTTGAGGTTGCTTATCCTGTTTCAAGTTTATTGGTAAGAGAAAATACTGGCTTTTTTTTTTTTTTTAACAGATACAGAAGCATACTTTGCTAACTGAAAAATTAATTGCCATGAATCATTTTGGGGAAGTGGCAGGGTATACAAATTGTATAGCCCTGAAAATTTATGTACAATGTAGTGAAGAGAACAGCTTACTGTTCCAATAAAAGGCGTTTTAAGGTACTTCTCATCTACAGGCAGTGTCTATTTTTATTTGCTGAAAATCAGTTAAGTCCCTTGCTAAATGTTCCCACAGTGCTTTGTACTGTCTTGGCAAGATCCTCGTCTCTGGTAATGACTTTTGCACGTATTCCAACAGAGTGCAAACCCTAGGAAGCAGGAACATGCCTATCTTATTCCTATCTGTAACGGTCAATGCCAAGCTCTGGGCTTGCTATTGAGTGGGAGTCCCTAAATATTGGATGATAAATCAGTGATTGATTGCCTAAAAAGAGGTCTTCCAAGATATACTTGAATGAAGGTTAGTTGATACTGTTCGTAAAATTCTTCCTCAGAGTCCTCTAACAGTAAAAAAAAAAAAAAAAAAAAAAAAAACAATAGTATTTTTCACTGAAACAATAGTGATACCTAACCAAAGGCACAGTGTATGAAACAAAAAACCAACCCTGTTCCATCTCTTCAGAGCATAGAGGAGAATGCTCTGAGATCTCTAAATGATTTTGTATGATGAGTTCAGCAAGTTTAAAAATAATGGGTAGGAAAGTAAAATTTCAGTCAGAAACAGTTTTCCATGACACTGGACAAGGTACTTTTTGTTATGTTTTAAAAAATCATCTTGCCAATTGTCTTGATAATATTCACATATTGTGGTCATGTTATTGTGTTATTTATAACTAGTTTTATTATAAAATTTGTAATTACTCACTTCTCTAAATTTCAAGATCCATAGCTCTAATCTCTGTTTGTACTTAATTTTCTATAGTGACTTTCTGTTGATACTTTTGTAGATGTTTTTGCTCTCATTAGAAATTCTGATGGCAACTCAACTTTTTATTGCTTTCTCAATGCCAAGCACATAAAATAGGCTTAAAATTGCAGTTTCCTAAATACCTTTTAACATAATCTATAGACAGAAGTAATCCACTAATGATATCCTGAGACACAGCCTCTTTGCCATTCATTTTGGCAGCCTTGAGATCACGTTCTGTGGGACAAGGCTCTTGCAAATGCCTAATATGGTCCTGAAAGCTGGTGCTGTGGTGGGTTTAATAAGTCCCAGTCTTTTTACAGAAACCAAGACATTGTCACGATTTCTGGAGCAGCAACTGAGAGTCGCTTAATATTAAAAAGAATTGGTTCCAGGGGACCGACTTCATTCCTTGAAATCAACTGAGAATTTTTAGTTTGGGTACTTTTTCCCAGCTCACTTACCCTAAATTACACAGCTTTCATTTCTTTGGCAACCACTGAAAAAAATGACCTTAAGTCACATGGCCATTCTGTTCATGCCTTCAATGTGTTTTTATTAACCATATTTGAAGAGAAGACTCCTGCAGCTTCAGTTTTGTAATGCTAACTCTTGAACACCTTGGATATGACGGTTCAAATGAGTTTCACTAGCTGTGAAACTTAAATATTCAAGATCATTTTTTGTATTTTTTTAGCATTTCAAAAACTGTCTTGACGTCACAATACATGACCAATTATTCTACCAGATTAAGAGATGAGGGAGAGGGTTTGTAAGTATTTATTATTAAATACTTATTACAAAAGTGATGTAGGATAAAAAGCAAACTCTCCTCTTAAATCATAATAGCATTATAATTGTTCTACTATGGATAAATGTTTGTTGAATAGTCTATTGCCAGCACCAGGTTCACGTACTGTATTCAATGACTTCCTGAGCTAGGACCACTCTAATCTTCACCTTACAGATAAGGAAATTGAGCTTCAGAGAGAAAGGGTCCTGCTTAAACTCACACAACTGGAAAGTGATGGACCAGTGTTCAGACATAGCCAGTCTGATGCCAGGGATTAGCTCCTATGCTATAAAACTAAGATTTTATAGACATCAGGGTGAGGGCTTTGAAACAATGTTAAATACCGAAACTCATTCCAGTTTCAGAAAGTAAGTTATCAAGATCTTAAGTAGATATTATACAACCATGAAGGCAGGAGGTGGAAAACGAGGACAGAGTGTTTTAGTATATTCATAAATAATGTTTTTTGGCTGCCATCAAGATCACTGGCTAGATCCCAACATTCACTTGTTTTAACAAAAAGACACAGAAACTAAGAAATGTGGATATACATATTAAAAGTAATTTTGAATTTTGAGCCATCACTGTCATAGTAGTAGGGTAAGCTGTGTATGAATGTTTGGCGTGTACTGGAGTGCTGCAAGTCCATGGGTCACAGAGTTGGGCAGGACTTAGCAACTGAACAACAACATTGGGCAGCAGGGGTGGGACACATGTGCTTTTGCTTGTGTCAAGGAATGCGAATCAAGGAGACTTTAAACATTGAAACAAAGGAAAATGTCTGGATGAAATGCTGAAGACCTTCAACACAGCAGGTCTGGGAGACAGGAAGTAAACGGGTGTGTTGGATTCTTTGGAAAAGGCAGCAAACGGAAGGTTGAGTGGTTTATCTTCATTAGCCGTACGCTATAGCTTCCTACACATGGTCTAGATATCCAGCCCTCACGCTGCTCTAATATTATGGAACCACCCAGACAACTATAATCCACACTACATCTGTCAGACTCCACCCTTCAGTTAGCTCCTTTCCTCCCACAGACGTTTCCAGCTGGAGCCTTGCCCTTCTGGGGATAATCCCACCTCCAACATTATAAAGGCCACCATCTTCTTTCCCTCCACTTAACCTTCAATTTCTTTGTACAATCACCATCCCATTCTCTCTTCAGATTGCATGCCTACCGGGGCCACTGATGCAAAGTCACCTTCCAGCTCCCAGAACCCTTTTGCTCTTTAGTGGCTCCTGCTAAGTGCAGCCCTATCATCGCTCCTCCCTGGCATGTGTGTATACATGCTCTTCTGAAAGTCTGCTTGAACCTGACCTCACTGTTGTTTTCTTTAGTCACTGGACTTCTCACAGTGGGTTAATCACACACAATGACTCCATGCTTCACTTAACTCTCAGTGCTCTGGCCATGCCCTCTCAGCCTTCTCCTGGCTTCTGGTCAAACCACTTGCCGAACCATAACTCTTAGAGCCCTCCCCTAATGGTCTCAGTGTTAGAGCAAGTGTTTTTTCTTTCTCATTCCCTGTAGCCCGGGTGTAACATGATTCTATCATCCATTCAAACCACTTCCAAAATCTCTCCTGATACATTTTATCTGACACTTTCTTTGACTGATTCATTTATTATAGGTCTAGCTGATTATCCATTTGTTTATTTAGCAAGCATTTATTAAAGGCCCACTTGGTACAATTATAGCTAAAAACTACAGATACAGAAATGAAAGTTTAGTCTGTAAGCAGGAGACAAAAAGTGGAACAGTGAAAAATGAGTATGACTAATGCATCCTGGAGCCATGAGAAGGTTTCTATAAAGTGAAAAAGAAGAGAATCTGGTCTACTTAGAGAAGTTAGGGAAGATTTCCAAGAGAGGGAGACACTAGGTCTGCTAGGAAGATCACGCCTCACCCAGTGAGAAGAGAAGAAGCATGCAGCAGTGAGAGAAAAGTACCTAGTCCTTCAGTGAGGCTGGAATACAGGCTGGCTGGATGTTAGTCACAGGAAACGGAGCTGGCTGGATATACAAGCAAATGTAAATAGCATTTTCTGGCAGGCTGTCAAGTTTGGAAATCATCCTGAAGCTATAAAGAGTTTTGGCCAGTGGTGGTGACATGATCAATTTGCGATTTAGAAATACTATTTTGGCATCAATGTGAAGAATAAATTGGAGGAGGGCAAGACTTCCTTTACTTAACTTCCTTCTTTCCCCTGTTAAGGAAATTCCTCAAGATCTATGCTTCTATTTCACATTCTTTTCCTGGGAGAATGTATCCACTCTTGTACAGTCAATTCTTATAATAGCCAGGTGACTACTAAATATTATTTTCTGCCTCTGACCTTGCTCCCAAATAAAGTCCATTCTACTTCAGCCTGCTTGAAGTCATTTACTCTCTAACACTGCCCCGTTCCAACATCAGCTGGGCTTCACAGCATGGGGACATCTTCCATCACCTCCCTTCTCTTATGCTATTGACCAGTGTTGACAGCTTTTTATTATCTATTGTCTTGTGCATTTTTTCTTTCCTTTCCATCCCTATTCTTACCAAGATGTCAGATATTGTTGTTTATCTAGACTACTAATAACGACCCTTAACTAAATCTATTTCTTCTTCAATTTGTTCATTTTTGGTACATATACATCAGTATTACACTATATATTATACATATAAATGAAAAATACCATCACATGAAACAATATATAAAACATTTTATAGTTCAGAAATCATAAAATGGGCATGCATGTTCTACCACCAAGGTTAAGACATAAAACATTATCAGAAAGTAAGAAACCCTCTATGTAACCTCAGCAATCTCATCTCTTCCTTCCTCTACCCAGAAGTAACCATTATCCTGAATTTTATGTTCATCAGTCCCTTCCATTTCTTTGTATTTTTAGCCACCAATGTATGCATATTGTTTGCATGTTTTTGAAAAACATTTTTATAGGATGAATCATACTGTACATAGTTATCAGTGAATTATTCTTTCACTTAATGTTACATGTTTGAGATTCATCTAATTTGATTATGTAGCAGTAACTTGTTTATCTTCCTACTAGCAATATCCCATAATATGATTTTACCTAAGTTTTCTTCTCTATTCTAATGCTTACTCTTTTTTTTTTCTTATTCTCTTTTAGATATCTTTACATAAGTTTTCTGGTGTGCATGTACAGAAGTTTCTTTGGGAAATAAAAAATGTTAGATTGTAAGATTTGTGCATGTTCAACTTTGCTGATTAATGCCTGTCAGTTTTTAAATTTGGCTATATCAATTTATACCCCCATCAGAGTTTTCCTGGTTCTACATCCTTAGCAATTTATATTGTCCAATTTTTAAAACATTTTTTTGCCAATCTGGTTGGTGTGAAATTGTGTCACATTATTATTCTAATTTGCATTTCTTTGATTACTAATTAAAGTAAGCCTCTTTTCATATGTTTATAGGCCATTTGAGCTTTCTTTTATATTAAATTCTTGTTTAATTTGCCAGTCTTTCCATTAGTTGTTTATCATTTTCTTATTGATTCTTAGAGGTCTTTTATATATTATGGGTTATAATATTTTGTACATTTTAAGGATAGTATATCCTATTTTTCTTAGTTTTATTATATAAATATTTGTTTCTATAAGGAACATATGCCACCAGTAAAGTTTAAAAAATATTTAAAAATGCAATCTCATGGGTGCAAGTTCTCGCTTCAGTCTTGTCTGACTCTTTACAATCGCATGGACTTTAGCCTGAAGACTCCTCTGTCCATGGGGATTCTCCAGGCAAGATGCTGGAGTAGGTTGCCATATCTTACTCCAGGGGATCTTCCTGACCCAGGGATTGAACCTGCATCTCTTATGTCTCCTGCGTTGGCAGGGTGGATTCCTTACCACTAGCATCACCTGGGAAGCCCTAAAATGAAGGTATAGAATACAAATTGTAAATTTCATGTATAAGTGCATTAGGTTCATAACCCTGGCACACCAAGAAAAAAAAAAAAAAAACAGGGCTAACAATCCCAATATGTTGCACAAATATCAGTAAAGAAATAGATATCAAGGTGCCAAACCTAGAGATTTGTGAAGTGAAAGTGGAAGTCACTCAGTCATTGCTGACTCTTTGTGACCGAATGAACTATACAGTCCATGGAATTCTCCCCAGAATACTGGAGTGGGTAGCCATTCCTTTCTCCAGGGGATCTTCCCAACCCAGAGATCAAACCCAAGTCTCCCTCATTGCAGGCTGATTCTTTACCAGCTGAGCCACAAGGGAAGCCCAAGAGTACTGGAGTAGTTGGCCTATCCCTTCTCCAGCGGATCTTCCCAACCCAGGAATCTAACTGGGATCTCCTGCATTGCAGGTGGATTCTTCACCAACTGAGCTATCTGGATACATCAGCTACTTGATATACCAAATTCCAATACCAAATTCCCTGATAGAGATTGGTATTTGGTATTTAAGACCAAATCTAGAGATTAACTTTTTTTTTTCTCTTTTGAAACCTTGAGAATATGCAAAGATATTTTAATAATGGTAGTTAGAAAACTGCTCTATCAAATATGAAACCTACCTATGGTATCCATGACTGACAAAACCTTGTAACTAGTCCCAGGAAGATAAATTTTCATCATGAGAAATCATGAACTCTTTCAATATACCTTAAAAATCAATAAACCATATTTACTTTGCTGCATAGATATTTTAATACAATTTTTTAAAAAATTTTCATCCACACCAAAAGTTGTGTGCCAGGCTGGTTTTCCCTGCTTACAAGATCCAATTGTGCACACCGTTTTCCAGTTTCATATTCGAATGTCATGCTGGCAGCTTGAAACTGGCAACAGTGGGAGTGTTTACACCATGGAAATTGGAAAATACTTCAAATCAGAGCTTTCTTTTGCCTGGTAGTCAGTTTTTAAAATTTATCAACATAAAACTGTTCACCTAACATTACATAGAAATCATCCTTGTTAAGGCCACCCATGACCATAAAGTTGCCAAATCCAACATATATTTCTATTTACTTTTTATTTGAACTCAGTCACATCTGATATTCTGATCACTTCTTTCTTCTTGAAATACTTTCTTCAGTTGGGCTGCAAGGCCTTCATTCTCTTGATTCTCCAGTTACTTTATTGACCACTCTTTCTTGATCCTGTGACATGTTTTCTTTTTATCTCTCCAATGTCTGAACATTGGATATTTCAAGATTCAAACCTTAGAATTCTTTTGTTTTTTATCTATACTCATTCCCAGGGTGATATCATGCATACTCAAGTCTTTGAATACCCTCCATAGATGATTACTCTCAAAAAAGCATTTCTAGCCTTAATAGTTCCTCCAATTAACAAATCTATATATCAGCTGTGAACTTGCTGCTGCTGCTGCTAAGTTGTTTCAGTCGTGTCCGACTTCTAGCGACCCCATGGACTAAAGCCTACCAGGCTCCTCCATTCATGGGATTTTCTAGGCAAGAGAACTGGAGTGGCTTGCCATTGCCCTCTCCGAGCTGTGGGCTTAGCATCACCTTATCACTGTCTAATGGGTAACTCAAATTCAACATGTATGAAATCCAACTCTTGATTTGTCTTTACAAATTTGTTCTTTAGTCTTCCAATCTTGATATATTACAGTTCAGTTCAGTTCAGTTCAGTCGCGCAGTCGTGTCCGACTCTTTGCGACCCCATGAATCGCAACACGCCAGGCCTCCCTGTCCATCACCAACTCCCGGAGTTCACTCAGACTCACGTCCATTGAGTCTGTGATGCCATCCAGCCATCTCATCCTCGGTCGTCCCTTTCTCCTCCTGCCCCCAATCCCTCCCAGCATCAGGGTCTTTTCCAATGAGTCAACTCTTCGCATAAGGTGCCCAAAGTACTGGAGCTTCAGTTTTAGCATCATTCCTTCCAAAGAAATCCCAGGGTTGATCTCCTTCAGAATGGACTGGTTGGATCTCCTTGCAGTCCAAGGGACTCTCAAGAGTCTTCTCCAACACCACAGTTCAAAAGCATCAATTCTTCGGCGCTCAGCCTTCTTCACAGTCCAACTCTCACATCCATACATGACCACAGGAAAAACCATAGCCTTGACTAGACGGACCTTAGTCGGCAAAGTAATGTCTCTGCTTTTGAATATACTATCTAGGTTGGTCATAACTTTTCTTCCAAGGAGTAAGCGCCTTTTAATTTCATGGCTGCAGTCACCATCTGCAGTGATTTTGGAGCCCAAAAAAACAAAGTCTGACACTGTTTCTACTGTTTCCCCATCTATTTCCCATGAAGTGATGGGGCCAGATGCCATGATCTTCGTTTTCTGAATGTTGAGCTTTAAGCCAACTTTTCCACTCTCCTCTTTCACTTTCAACAAGAGGCTTTTTAGCTCCTCCTCACTTTCTGCCATAAGGGTGGTGTCATCTGCATATCTGAGATTATTGATATTTCTCCCAGCAATCTTGATTCCAGCTTGTGTTTCTTCCAGTCCAGCATTTCTCATGATGTACTCTGCATATAAGTTAAATAAGCAGGGTGACAATATACAGCCTTGACGTACTCCTTTTCCTATTTGGAACCAGTCTGTTGTTCCATGTCCAGTTCTAACTGTTGCTTCCTGACCTGCATACAGATTTCTCAAGAGGCAGGTCAAGTGGTCTGGTATTCCCATCTCTTTCAGAATTTTCCACAGTTTACTGTGATCCACACAGTCAAAGGCTTTGGCATAATCAATAAAGCAGAAATAGATGTTTTTCTGGAACTCTCTTAAAAACTGGAATATAATTACAAGTCTATGCTAGTTTTTGCTGCACAATAAAGTGAATCAGCCACATGTGTACACATATCCACCCCCTTGTTGGACCTCTCTCCTTCCCCACTCCCATCCCACCCCTTTAGGTTATCACAGAGCTGAGCTTCCTGTGCTTTATAGCAGCTTCCCATTAGCTAACTATTTTACACATAGTATGTTTATAGTGTTAATTGCTCTCTGCAACCTATGGATTGTAGCCTGGCAGGCTCCTCTGTCCATGGAATTCGCCAGGTACCAATACTAGAGTGGGTTGCTATTTTCTTCTCCAGGGGATCTTCCTTACCCAGGAATTGAACCTGCATTGCAGGTATATTCTTCATGGATTGAGCCACCAGGGAAGCCTCAGTCTATATTGTCATTCCCAATATCCCAATCCATCCCACCCTCCCCTTTTCTCTCTGTATCCATATATCCATTCTCTATGTCTGTTTCTCTATTCTGCCTTGGAAATAGATTCATCTGTACCATTTTTCTAGATTCTACATATATGCATTAACATATGATATTTGTTTTTCTCTTCTTGACTTAGTTCACTGTGTATAACAGACTCTACCAGCTACTTATAACAAAAATCTTGAGGTCATTCTTTTTTAAACAGTTTTTTAAATGAAGTATCATTGATTTAAAATATATTTTAAATTTCAGATGTACAGCAAAGTGATTCAATAATTTTTTCAGATTCTTTTTCATTATAGGTTGTTACAAGATACTGAATATGGTTCCCTAGCTAAACAGTGGGTCCTTGTTGCTTATCTAGCTCATCTATAATAGTGTGTATATGTTAATCCCAAACTGCTAATTTATCTCCCATCCGTACTCTCCCCTTTGGTAACCATAAACTTTTTTCTGTCTGTGAGTCTGTTTCTATTTTATAAACAAATCCATTTATATCATTTTTTCAGATTCCACATATAAGTGATATTTCTTAATCCCGAGGGATTATCATATTAAAGTCATTTTTAAATCCTCTTTTCTCATTCTTCTCTGTGGCCCAAGCAACAATGGTGTGCTTTTGGATTGCTGTCTCTTGCCTTCCTCACTTGTTTCTGTATGATCTATGCTCCATATAATAAACAAAGCAATCCTTTAAAGTCACAAATCAGATCATGTCACTTCCAATTGCCTCCATCGGCCCCTGGTAAAACCCAAAGTCCTTATCATGGCCTTCAAATCCCTCTATAATCTGACCGTCCACTGCCTCTTTGATCTGATATCCTATCTCTCTCTGCCTGACACCATGCCCCACTCTGGCCATATGGGCAATTTTTCAAACAAGCCAAGTCCATTTATAGCATAGGATGTTTGTATATGGCTATTCTCTTTGCCTATAATGCTCTTTCCTCCCAGAGCTATAAGGTTTATTCCCTGCTGTGACATCAAAGAGGCCATCCTGACCATTTTCTAGTTCTTACCATCCCTTACCTCACTGTACTCTTTATTATCCTTCTTCAGGGCACATCTCACAACTTGGCACATTATGTACTTAATGAATATCTCCTCACTAGTACCTAAGCTAGGTAAAACAGACCTTGTTTTTCTGACTGCTATATCCCAATATAACTCAGATGAATTTAACTCAGATGACCATTGTATCTATTACTGTGGG
Organism: Aepyceros melampus; assembly: GCA_006408695.1. NCBI lineage: Eukaryota > Metazoa > Chordata > Mammalia > Artiodactyla > Bovidae > Aepyceros > Aepyceros melampus. The sequence continues at coordinate 52,146 of SJXQ01002376.1, read as the reverse complement.
CAGGAATCTCTTAGAAGAAATGGAGTAGCCATCATGGTCAACAAAAGAGTCCGAAATGCAATATTTAGATGCAGTCTCCAAAATGGCAGAATGATCTTTGTTCATTTCCAAGACAAACCATTCAATATCACAGTAATCTAAGTTATGCCCAGTCCAGTAACGCTGAAGAAGCTGAAGTTGAACGGTTCTATGAAGACCTACAAATCTTTTAGAACTGACAACCTAAAAAGATGTCATTTTCATTATAGGGGACTGGAATGCAAAAGTAGGAAGTCAAGAAACACCTGGAGTAACAGGCAAATTTGGCCTTGGTGTACAGAATGAAGCAGGGCAAAGGCTAATAGATTTTTGCCAAGAAAATGCATTAGTCATAACAAACACCCTCTTCTAACAACAGAAGAGAAGACTCTACACATGGACATCACCAGATGGTCAACACCAAAATCAGATTGATTATATTCTTTGCAACCAAAGATGGAGAAGCTCTATACAGTCAGCAAAAATAAGACTGGGAGCTGACTGTGGCTCAGATCATGAGCTCCTTACTGGCTAATTCTGATTTAAATTGAAGAAAGTGGGGAAAACCACTAGACCATTCAGTTATGACCTAAATCAGATTACTTATGATTACACAGTGGCTGAGAAGGCCTTACAAATAGCTGTGAAAAGAAGAGAAGTGAAAAGCAAAGGAGAAAAGGAAAGATATAAGCATCTGAATGCAGAGTTCCAAAGAATAGCAAGGAGAGATAAGAAAGCCTCCCTCAGCAATCAATGCAAAGAAATAGAGGAAAACAATAGAATGGGAAAGACTATAGATCTCTTCAAGAAAATTAGAGATACAAAGGGAACATTTCATGCAAAGATGGACACAATAAAGGACAGGAATGGTATGGACCTAACAGAAGCAGAAGATATTAAGAAGAGCTGGCAAGAATACACAGCAGAACTGTACAAGAAAGATATTCATGACCCAGATAACCATGATGGTGTGATCACTCCCTAGAGCCAGACATCCCGGAATGTGAAGTCAAGTGGGCCTTAGGAAGTATCACTATGAACAAAGCTAGTGAGGTGATGGAATTCCAGTGGAGATATTTCAAATCCTAAAAGATGATGCTGTGAAAGTGTTGCGCTCAATATGTCAGCAAATTGGGAAAACTCAGCGTGGCCACAGGACTAGAAAAGGTCAGTTTTCATTCCAGTCCCAAAGAAGGGCAATGCCAAGGAGTGCTCAAACTACTGTACAATTGCACTCATATCGCACACTAGTAAAGTAATGCTCAAAATTCTCCAAGCCAGGCTTCAGCAATACATGAACCGTGAACTTCCAGATGTTCAAGCTGGTTTTAGAAAAGGCAAAGGAACCAGAGATCAAATTGCCAACATCCGCTGGATCATGGAAAAAGCAAGAGAGTTCCAGAGAAACATCTATTTCTGCTTCATTGACTATGCCAAAGCCTTTGACTGTGTGGATCTCAATCAACTGTGGAAAATTCTGAAAGAGATGGGAATACCATACCACCTGACCTGCCTCTTGAGAAATCTGTATGCAGGTCAGGAAGCAACAGTTAAACTGGACATGGAAAAACAGATTGGTTTCAAATAGGAAAAGGCATACATCAGGCGTATATTGTCACCCTGCTTATTTAACTTATATGCAGAGTACATCATGAGAAACGTTGCGGTGGTAGAAGCACAAGCTGGATCAAGATTGCCAGGAGAAATATCAATAACCTCAGATATGCAGATGACACCATCCTTATGGCAGAAAGTGAAGAAGATAAAGAGCCTCTTCATGAAAGTGAAAGAGAAGAGTCAAAGAGTTGGCTTAAAGCTCAACATTCAGAAAAATAAGATCATGGCATCCAGTCCCATCACTTCATGCCAAATAGATGGGGAAACAGTGAAAACAGTGTCACACTATTTTTTGGGGCTCCAAAATCACTGCAGATGGTGACTACAGCCATGAAATTAAAAGACGCTTACTCCTTGGAAAGAAAGTTATGACTAACCTAGATAGCATATTAAAAAGCAGAGACATTACTTTGACAACAAAGGTCCATCTAGTCCAGGCTATGGTTTTTCCTGTGGTCATGTATGGATGTGAGAGTTGGACTGTGAAGAAGGCTGAGCGCCAAAGAATTGATGCTTTTGAATTTGGTGTTGGAGAAGACTCTTGAGAGTCCTTGGACTGCAAGGAGATCCAACCAGTCCATCCTAAAGGAGTTCAGTCCTGGGTGTTTATTGGCTGGACTGATATTGAAATGAAACTCCAGTACTTTGGCCACCTCATGCAAAGAGCTGACTCATTTGAAAAGACCCTGATGCTGGAAAAGATTGAAGGTAGGAGGGGAAGCGGACGATGGAGGATGAAATGGTTGCATAGCATCACCGACTCAATGGACATGAGTTTGGGTGAACTCCGGGAGTTAGTGATGGCCAGGGAGGCCTGGCATCCTGCCGTTCATGGGTTTGCAAAGAGTCGGACACGACTGAACAACTGAACTGATCTGACTGATATCCCAATAACTTAGAAAAATACTTAGGCTCTAGTCATTATTCTAATTTTTAAATAAAATATATGTATAAAAAGAGTGAAAGTGTTAATCACTTAGTCCAATACGACTCTTTGTGACCCCATGGATTGTAGCCCATCAGGCTCCTCTGACCATGAAACTCTCCAAGCAAGAATAGTGGAGTGGGTTGCCATTCCCTTCTCCAGGGGATTTTCCTGACCCAGGGATGGAAACCATTTCTCCTCAATTACAGGAAGATTCTTTACCATCTGAGACAACAGGGAAGCCCCAAATGAAAAAAAAAAAAAAAAAAACACCGACTCAATGGACATGAGTTTGGGTGAACTCCGGGAGTTAGTGATGGCCAGGGAGGCCTGGCATCCTGCCGTTCATGGGTTTGCAAAGAGTCGGACACGACTGAACAACTGAACTGATCTGACTGATATCCCAATAACTTAGAAAAATACTTAGGCTCTAGTCATTATTCTAATTTTTAAATAAAATATATGTATAAAAAGAGTGAAAGTGTTAATCACTTAGTCCAATACGACTCTTTGTGACCCCATGGATTGTAGCCCATCAGGCTCCTCTGACCATGAAACTCTCCAAGCAAGAATAGTGGAGTGGGTTGCCATTCCCTTCTCCAGGGGATTTTCCTGACCCAGGGATGGAAACCATTTCTCCTCAATTACAGGAAGATTCTTTACCATCTGAGACAACAGGGAAGCCCCAAATGAAAAAAAAAAAATATATATATATATATATATATATAAATAAATGACATGTAAATGTATAGTAGATACTTTTATATTTTTATAAAAATATTTAAAATATCATGTTTTTTCCCATAAATAAAGATATAAAGATAACTAGAAGGAAAAGAAATTGCTGTCATGCTTTCAGGTCTCTTCTGTTCATTTTCCAAAAAGATATCAAGTATAGGAAAGAGATTTTGTGTAGTAAGTGGTAATCTGTTCACTTGCCAAGGATCCAACACAGAACATCAAGTGTGAAAAAATAGAGTAATAAAGCCTACATGTATACACCATGGGTATTTTGTACACTTGGTTTTATATAGGACAATTCTGGATAACTGTCATTTTTCTAGGTACAAAAGAATGGTCTGATTAGGCATCTATTGGCTTTAATCTTGTTACTCACACTGGTTACAAAAGTTTGCTCCTCACCAGAGAGAGCACCGTATAGACATCCCATCAGTTCTGTGAAAATTTCTGAAACTCTCCACTTGATATCTTCCTGCCAAATTCCTGCTGACTGCAAATGAGCACAAAATGTCAGCTTTTGTTATTTGAAGCACTAATGATGGATTGAAATATTATTCTAACTTTGATTCCAGGATTTATTATTATGATTTAACTGATGTAATATTCCAAGTCCTATTAATGAAAGAATCAAATTTTAATAGGGAGTGTGTTCGAATTCAAATAGATCAAATTTGGGGAAATTATTGTAGGAGCTTTTTTTTTTTCAGATTAGAATCAAATTTTAAAACTCATATCTGCCTTAAACATGTTAAATTTCCTGGGGAACCAAGGGTGCAATTCCATTGCTAAGGAATATTCTCTTTTGTATTCTTTGTGGTTCAACTTTTACTCACTGCTATGATCACTATCTATTGAGTATTTAATGATAGGTCATTTAAAAAAATATTTCAATTTTAAAACCAAAAAAATTATTATTTTAGATTGTTCTTACTTTTCAACAAGTAAGAACAATCTTAATGAGAATTTGGTGCTTATCAGAAAAGACGCTAATAAAGTAAAAAAAAAAAAAAAAACCCTTATCTTTCTTCAATTCATCCATCCATTGCCTTGAAGTCTGGTTTTAACTCACTTGTGTTCATTGGGCTTTGTTAGATTATATGTCTAATTCATTTTCGGACAAAGAAAAACTGAACTGAGAGGTGAAGTGGTATTTGTGACTAATACCAAAACAAAAGGCTATTCTTCAGAGCCCTAGCTTAGCTATGAAAATACCAGAGTTGTACTTGTAAATGGTGCAAAAATCTGATATTGTTCTCCAAAAGACAATGAAGAGGACTGGTATATTTTTATAATGTCTTTATGCAGGACAATTGAAAACTAATGAACTAATATTTCTACTCTTTTTAGAATTGCTCATTGAATCCTTTACTATACATTTTCTTTCTGGCATTCTTGTGACTTTGTAAAATCAAGATTTTATTTTTTTTAGAGTAGTTAAAACTGCCATTGTAAACCTAAAGGTTTAGAGTAAAATTGAGGGAAAGGTACAGAGGTTTTCCATTTACCCTGTGCTTCCACAAATACATAGCTTCTTTCATTATTAATGTCTCCCACCAGAATAACACATCTGTTATGAGTGAAGAACCTACACTGACACATCATAGTCACTTGAAGGCCATGGTTTATGTTAGGGTTCACTCTCGGTGTTGTAGATTCTATGGGTTTGGACAAACGTCTTATGTCCATCAGTATGATATCATACAGAGTTTTTCACCATCCTAAAAATCCTCTGTGCTATGCCTATTCATCTCCCTCGCAACCCCTGGCAGCCAATGATCGTCTGCTTCCAAAGTTGTGCCTTTTCCAGAAAGTTATATAGTTAGAATCACCATGAGCCTTTTCATAAGTGACTGTTACTCATTTAAAATATTCATTTAAAGATTTCTCCATGTCCTTTCATGGACTGATAGTCCATGTCTTTTCAATGCTGAATAATAGTGGCTCACACAATAGAGAGTCTTCCTGCTATCCAGGAGACCTGGGTTCGATCCCTGGGTCAGGAAGATCCCCTGGAGAAAGAAATGGCAACCCACTCCCATATTCTTGCCTTGAAAATCCCATGGACAGAGGAGCCTGGCAGGCTACATCCCATGAGGTCACAAAGAGTCAGACACGACTGAGTGTCTAACACACAGTTGTTCTTTATCCAGTTGTGCCAAAGTTTATCCATTTACCCACTAAAGGGCATCTCAGTTTCTTTCAAGTTTTGGCGGTCATGCAGGAAGTTTCTATATAAACATTATGCTTAGGTTTTTGTGTGGACATGTATTCAACTCTTTTGGATAAATATCAAGAAGCATGATTGCTGGGTGGTATAGTGAGTAAATTTAGTTTTATAAGAAACTGTCATACTGTTTCTTCCAAAGTAGTTGTACCATTTTACATTTCCACCAGGAATGAATGAGAGTTTCTGTAATTCCATGTCATCAGCAGCACTTAATGCTCTCAGTATTCCAAATTTTGGCCATTCTAATGGGTGTCCAGCGGCATCTCATTGTTTTAATTTCCATTTCTCTGGTGACATATGATGGAGAGCATCTTTTCATATGTGTATTTGTGATCTGTATATCTTTTTTGGTGAAGTATCTGTTAAGGTCTTTGGCCTATTTTTTAATTGGGTTCTTTTTTTTCTTATTGTTGAGTTTTAAGTCTTTTGGTGATTTTTGGAAAATGGTCCTTTATTAGAAGTGTCTTTTGCAAACATTTTCTTCTAGTCTGTGTTGTCTTCTCATTCTCTTGACATTCCCTATCACAGGGCAAAATGTTTAAACTTTAATGGAGTCAAGCTTAATTATTTCCTCCATGGATCATGTCTTTGGTGTTATATCTAAAAAGTCATCACCATACTCAAGGGCTCCAGGTTTTTTTTTTTTTTTTGATGTTATGTTATCTTCTAGGGTTTGTATAGTTTTGCGTTTTATATAGGAAGCTGAGCACCGAAGAACTGATGAGTTTGAACTGTGGTGTTGGAGAAGACTCCTGAGAGTCTTTGGACTGCAAGGAGATCCAACCAGTCCATCCTAAAGAAGATCAGTCCTGGGTGTTCATTGGAAGAACTGATGTTAAACCTGAAACTCCAATACTTTGGCCACCTGATGCGAAGAGCTGACTCATATGAAAAGACTCTGATGCTGGGAAAGATCGAAGACAGGAGGAGAAGGGGACGACAGAGAATAAGTCGATGCATGGTATCACCAACTCAATGGACATGAGTTTGGGTAGACTCCGGGAGTTGGTGATGGACAGGGAGGCCTGGCGTGCTGCAGTCCATGGGATTGCAAAGAGTCAGACATGACTGAGCGATTGAACTGAACTGTGATTCATTTTGAGTTCACTTTTGTGAAGGGTGTATCTTTGTTAAAAGATACAACATAGTACCTGCTCTTAACGGTTCATATTCTAGTAAGAGTGAGGAATAAGCACAGCTTTATTTCCCAGGCTAGATTGGGTATGGTCCCAAAACAATCAACTGGTAGTAATTCTTTGTGCTAGTCTACCAGTTACATTGCTTTAGCCTTGGCCTCCCTGAGGCCCTTCATCTCAAAGGCTTCAAATAAGAGACTAGAGACTTAGAGCTGTGTGTTCCTTTCTTACATGAATATTCCCATGATTCCCAGGCTCCTAGATAGAGTTACCAAATAAAATATAAGATGTACAGTTAAATGTAAATTTCAGATAAATGAATATTTTTTTAGTACAAGTATTTCCCACATAACATATGAGACATATTTATGCATTAAAAGTATTATTTTTTTTGAAATTCAAATTATATTTTTACTTGATAAACTTGTCTACTTACTGCGGATTATAGTGAAAAATGACCCAGACCAACGATTCCCCATGTGTGAGACTGACTGAAGCAGCCTTAAGAAGGACACATAACTGCCAATCCTTGGGGCACCATGGTATGCTTCTGCCAAGCACGTTCTCTTTTTAATGCATACAGAATGATTGTTGTTGGTTAGTCGCTAAGTCATGTCTGACTCTTTTGCAACTGTGTGAACTACAGCCCACCAGGCTTTTCTGTCCATGGGACTTTTCAGGCAAGAATACTGGAGTGGGTTGCCATTTCCTCCACCAGAAGATCTTCCCAACCCAGGGATCGAACCCAGGTCTCCTGCCTTGCGGGTGGATTCTTTACCAGCTGAGCCACAAAGTAAGCTGAAGAATACTGGAGTAGGTAGCCTATCCCTTCTCCAGGGGATCTTCCCTGACCCAGGAATCAAACTGGGGTTTCCCGCAGGCAAATTCTTTACCAACTGAGTTGCTGCTGCTGCTCCTAAGTCGCTTCAGTCATGTCCAACTCTGTGCGACTCCATGGACGGCAGCCCACCAGGCTCCCCCGCCCCTGGGATTCTTCAGGCAAGAACACTGGAGTGGGTTGCCATTTCCTTCTCCAATGCATGAAAGGGAAAAGTGAAAGTCAAGTCGCTCAGTCGTATCCGACTCTTAGCGACCCCATGGACTGCAGCCCACCAGGCTCCTCCGTCCATGGGATTTTCCAGGCAAGAGTACTGAAGTGGGGTGCCAGTGCCTTCTCCGACCAACTGAGTTATCAGGGAATATATAGATATATAGATAGACATAGATATGTAACACTTCATATATACACATCATATGTAATATATAAATAATATAATATATATGCAGAGAGAAAAGAAAAACATCTGGTTAGCTCCCATACCAGCATCCCCCACTGTTCTATGTCCTCAGTTTCTTTCAGAATATCCAGCAATACGACTTTTGTTTAACTCAGTCTCTGTTACAGCCTTCCTTTTTCCAGAACTCTGATATTAATTTAAAGAACTGTATAAGGTGATAATTCAGTTTTTTTCCAGAGCCACTAATGTTCTGACAAAAGAGCAATGAATGTTTTCTTACTTCTAAGTTTATCTCCAAGACAACTTTGTTCTATCTAATTCTCTTTCCCCTCAAAGTGAGCTCTTTTCTTATTGACAATGTTCAGGAATTAAAGGGTGATATTTGTTAATCAATTTTTACCAATTCCTAGATCAAAACCTACTCCATTTACAGTAAAATGGAATGGTGAATATAATGGCAGTATGCCATGTGAATAGAAATAACCTGATTGGGCTGTTGGTGGGGTGGTGCTAGTCAATTGAAGGTGGAAGGAGAAATGAGGGAGAAAAGAGTTTTCTAGACCAAAAAAGGAATCTCTAAAGATACCAAGGCATGTGAGAATATAGAATAATCCAGAACGGCAACTTGCTGAATGCTGTGAGAGTTTAGGAGGCATACGAGACAGCCAGTGGGAGGTCAAGCTGAGACTAGAACTTGAAGCATCTTCCTTATCTTGCTAAAGAGTTTGGGCTTCACCCTGAGGGAAAAGGAAACCATCAAGAATTTTAAGAGAACTGTACGGTCAGGGTTTTATATTGGGTTCCTTTGAAAGTGGAACCTGAGTCAAGGACTTGAGTATACATAGTTTATTTGGGAGGTGATCCCAGGAAGTAGGAGGAAGGAGCAGAAGGAACTGGATAGAGATGGAGGGAAAAGCCAATAAGAAGTATGTACATGGCTACTGAGACATAAGGGTTTGAGGCCATAAGTATTTCTGAGGAGGCTACAAAATGCGTTCCAGCCTTGGTTGGGAAGGACAGAAGCTGAGGCACTGATCAAATGACTCCTATCCCTCCTTGGTTGAGGGTTGCCTGGGACTGGATGTTGGTAACTCCCCTAGACCTCCACAGGCCAAGTAGGTTCCAGAGCTTTTCTGACTTGGAAGGCAGAAAGCAAAGATGGCACACTTATATGAGGTGGGACTCTGTGCACAAATATTAGATTATATCTAAAATCAAAGCCCTAGCCCAGGGGATGAGATGATAGGCAACAAGAGTATCTTCTGGAACTTCCCTGGTAGTCCAATGACTAAGACTCTACCTTCTCAATGCAGGGGACCTGGTCCAACCTCTGATTAAGGAACTAGAACCCACATGCGGCAACTAAGAGTTTTCATGCCACAAATAGAGATCTCGCATGCCACAAGGAAGATCTTGCATGCAGCAAATAAGATCTGGCACAGCCAAATAAATAAATCAACAAAAATAAATATTCAGAAAAAAAGTATCTTCTACTATCAGAAATTCATTTGTAATTTACATTATAAATATAATTTGCTAAGTTATATGTTATAAACATATTATAATTTTCTATTATAATCATAGCAATTAAAAGGGAATTATTCACAAGAAACCCAAGAAGAAAATATTCATTGATGCATGAATGTTCTGATGTAGTATTTAGAATTAAAGTCTTTTACACAGACAGTTCTTATCTGCTGCTTCTGCTGCTGCTCCTGCTGCTGCCAAGTCGCTTCAGTCGTGTCCGACTCTGTGCGACCCCATAGATGGCAGCCCACCAGGCTCCCCAATCCCTGGGATTCTCTAGGCAAGAATACTGGAGTGGGTTACCATTTCCTTCTCCAAGGCATGAAAATGAAAAGGCAAAGTGAGGTTGCTCAGTCGTGTTCGACTCTTAGCGACCCCATGGACTGCAGCCCACCAGGCTCCACCGTCCATGGGATTTTCCAGGCAAGAGTACTGGAGTGGGGTGCCATTGCCTTCTCCATCTTATCTGCTAGGAATCTGCAATCTAAAAACTATGGTATATTCATGCTTTCTAAAAAGATGAAACCAGCCAAAAGATGTACAAATGGAATACAAACATTAAAAAAAGCAAGGATAAACTTGCTCTTTAAAAATAGGAGAATAATATGTTTCTTACTGTGGTTTGTTTGTAGTTTTCAAAATTGTAAATGAATATTCATTCATACATAAACTGTCTTTAACTGAACTTGATAAATGGATTAAAGAGAAATGAGATGAAAGGCAAGGAGGTGATATTAAGTGTCCACTATAAAATTTTAAAATTTGTATTAATTATGTGTACTTCATAACCACCCTGGAAAGTAGTTACTATTATCCCCTACAAATAAAAGGAAATTTAGGATCAGGTGGGTAGAGGGCTTGTTCAAAGTCACACAGCTCATCAACGGTAAAGTCTATACTCAAATCCATTATCTCCCTCTTTTCCACTTTGTTTAGCTGTCTTAAAAGTTACTTCATTTGTACGGTAAAATATTGAAATACTTGTCATTATAAAAAAGGAAAACTATGGCTATAACATCCACAAATACTAGAACATATATTGTAGTATTACATGCTTGTGAAATATGTGCTTTGATGTTTTTATAAACACAATACTAACTACAACGGAAAGTAATCTCGGAAAATGTTCAAATGTGAAGAGGTTTCTTTTGCTCATGGGCAAAATTTTAGCAATAATAGAACTGTATCAGGGTGCTTAGTATATAGAGAGAAAAAAATGTTTTCTGTGGTCATGTTTTCCAACTTTATATATTTGCTTATCATTTTAATATAAACAGGGTGTATTTATATAGCCTAAAGGAATAGGAACCAGATTAGTTGTTTTCAAGATGCCAAGAAAATATAACTTCAAGGATGATAAGCAATAACAGAAAAGAGTGAATCAAAAATACAAGCTTCTATCTGATTCCTGACCAAGATTTTAATTTTAATGCACAAATATGCCGTGAAAACAGATATATACAGTAGTACCACCCACCCAAACCTGACGCAGGGAAGGGTCTGCCAGCATTCCCATTATAATCTTTGAAGGGAATTCTGATATTTTAATACACATGGAATTGGCACCTAGGCGCTCAGCAAAATGTATTTTTATTAAATACAACCAAAAAAGTTTTTAAAAAGAGTCCTAAAAGTGTCTGCTGTCTTTGATTAGAAGGCGTGCAATATACAAATTCCAGTGAACCATGATTAGATCTTATGATGTCAACGGAATGCCTGTATTGGTCTTGGTTACTCTGACATGGATCCAGAGGGTAATTCCAAGGATGAGACTTTATTTACAGGGGTAGGGAGAAAGATGCAGTATCCAAATTCTTCAGGCTATTCCAAAAACCACTGTGTAATAAATAATCACTAAATCTTACTGCTTTTCATTTTAGAAAGTGAAAAATTGTCATCGATGAGTGAGAAGATTGAATAATAGTAGTAGCCCAGCCTCTGGAGCCAGACTGCCTGGATTTGAATCCCAGGTCCATTTAAGTCTTAGCTGTGTGACCGTGGGCAAGTTACTCAGCCTCATAATGACTCCATTTTCCACCCTATAAAATGAGACTAGTAATAGTGCCTATCATAGTTTTGAGGTTTAAATGAATTAATACAAATAAGTGCTTCAAACAAACAGCAGAGACTCATTGAATGTTGAAAACTAAGCAAAAATCCTTTATGTTTATATACATTCTGAATAAGTAAATCTACTCTCATACCATGCAGGAAAGAGGAAGTATAAAATTCATGTATGTGTATGTGTGTATGTGAAAGTGTTTGTTTTTCTTTCTTAAACACAGATGCTGTGAAAATTGTCATAGCCATAAATTAAAATTTTTTATAAAGATAATAGAAAACAATACATGTATTTTTTAGAGTTTCAGTGGCTCAGCACTGAAGAATCTGCCTGCAATGCAGAAGATGCAGGAGACTTAGGTTCTATCCCTGGGTCAGAAAGACACCCTAGAGGAGGAAATAGCAACCCACTCCAGTATTCTTGCCCCAAAATTCCCATGGACAGAGTAGCCTGGCAGGCTACAGTCCATGGGGGTGCGAAGAGTTGGACCCTACTGAGTGACTGGGCATGCATTCACATACGTAATGTTATAGTGAGAAAACACTGCTATATGCCAAAACGTATGCAGCTTCTCAGGGTGGAGATTAGGTCAGACGGACCGCCAAATTCATGTGAAGGATTAGGACAGTTTTAACCATTAGACACGATCCATGTCTTGAGTAGTATTGTCCAGTAGAAATATAACACAAGCCACATGTATGTGTGTCAAGTTTCCTAGTAGGCATATTTTTAAAGTTTTTGAAAATTGATGAAATTAATCTTAATTTTAATAATACACATTATGACAATATATCAGAATGAGCTTCTAGTGGCTCAGAGGGTAAAGTGTCTGCCTGCAATGCAAGAGACCTGGGTTCAATCCCTGGGTCAGGAAGATCCCCTGGAGAAGGAAATGGCACCTCACTCCAGTACTCTTGTCTGGAAAATCCCATGAACATAGAAGCCTGGTAGACGCCAGTCCATGGGATTGCAAAGAGTCGGGCACGAGTGAGCGACTTCACTATACTATAACAGATAATAAGCATAAAATTACTAATGTGAAAATTTACATATTTTTTGTTCTAAGTCAGTGAAATTCAGCATATATTTGTATTTACTGCATGGTTATTTTACATTAGCCATATTTCAAGTGCTCAATAACCTAACTGGTGGCTAGTAGTTATGTATTGGAAAGTAGAGGTCTAGAACTATGTACTTTTCAAGGATCTGAAACCTTAAAACTAATATTAGAATATTAAAACATTAAACACTTAAATAACAAGATATTACTATAACAGAAAATATTAAAATAGCAGAAAAATATATAGCAGAAACATTAAATAACAGAAAAATTTTAAAAAGATTTATTAAGCATTTAAAAATATAAAATCTACTAAAGTTGCTAATTTTGGTTTAAGGTTCATTAAAATATCATTTCATTTGAAATAAACCTGTAGGCTCATGTCCTGTGTTTATGTCACTAGAATCCTGAACATACCTGATGCTTTTGGAGACATCATCGGTTCAGTTCAGTTCAGTTCTGTCGCTCAGTCGTGTCCCACTCTTTGCAACCCCATGCATTGCAGCACGCCAGGCCTCCCTGTCCATCACCAACTCTCACATCATGCTGCTGCTGCTGCTAAGCCGCTTCAGTCGTGTCCGACTCTGTGCGACCCCATAGACGGCAGCCCACCAGGCTCCCCCGTCCCTGGGATTCTCTAGGCAAGAATACTGGAGTGGGTTGCCATGTCCTTCTCCAGTGCATGAAAGTGAAAAGTCAAAGTGAAATCGCTCGGTCGTGTCCGACTCTTCGTGACCCCGTGGCCTGCAGCCCACCAGGTCCTCCGTCCATGGGATTCTCCAGGCAAGAGCACATCATAGCCTACTATAAATTGTTACTCATAGTCTGAACAATCTCAAAAGCAAAAGTATCTTTCAAAAGTCTGGTAAGTGTTTTATTTATCATGGAATGAGAATTGCTTTAATATATTTGATGGGACATAGAACAGGGACTCAAAAACGTCTTTATGTGTTCAAAATGGCCTAAATATAGTAATGTAGTCTTATTACTGGTGATCATGGCTACAATGACCACAGGCCAAAAATCTCGGGATAAGGCAAACATTTGTCCCCTCTCTCAGCTCTGTAATTCAGATGCTTAGTGTCCTCTTAAATCCTAGTATCTTCCTCTAATAAAATTGTAGCATGATTGGAAAGCTCAGGTATAATCTGTTCCTCCAACTGTACTCCTGATTTGACTTATTTTCTTTTCTCTAATTCAGTTTCCAGGCAGAAAGGCATGGAAGAGCCATCTCTGGAAGTTGATTGAACTTTGGAAATTTATTTTTAAAAAAATTTGTTTATTTGGCTGTACCAGGTCTTAGTTACAGCACACAGGACCTTTGATTTTCGTTGTAACATTGCAGGATCTTTAGTTGTGAAATGAGATCTCTTAGTTGCAGCATGTGGGATCTAATTCCCTGACCAGGGGTTGAACCCAGGCACCTTGCATTGGGCCCTTGGAGTCTTAACCTTTGGATCACCTTGAGAAGTCTGTGACTTTCGGAAATTTATATTCTTCTCTGAGCCTCATGCTTTTCATTTGCAAAGGAGATAATCATATCTCTTCCCACAGTTGTTATGATGCCTAAATGAAATCCTGTAGATAAATCACCTGAACCTTTGCCTGATTCTTCAGCAGTGGACACTCAGTGCATTATTTCTCTTAAAACCCTGTATTCAGCTTTTACTAACAAAATGTTCGGTTCAGTTCAGTTCAGTCGCTCAGTCGTGTCCGACTCTTTGTGACCCCAAGAATCACAGCACGCCAGGCCTCCCTGTCCATCACCAACTCCTGGAGTTACTCAGATTCACATCCATCGAGTCTGTGAGGCCATCCAGCCATCTCATCCTCTTTCATCCCCTTTTCCTCCTGCCCACAACCCCTCCCAGCGTCAGTCTTTTCCAATGAGTCAACTCTTCGCATGAGGTGGCCAAAGTACTGGAGTTTCAGCTTCAGCATCATTCCTTCCAAAGAAATCCCAGGGTTGATCTCCTTCAGAATGGACTGGTTGGATCTCCTTGCAGTCCAAGGGACTCCCAGGAGTCTTCTCCAACGCTATATTTCGAAAACATCAATTCTTCGGCGCTCAGCTTTCTTCACAGTCCAACTCTCACATCCATACATGACCACTGGAAAAACCATAGTCTTGACTAAACAGACCTTAGTCAGCAAAGTAATGTCTCTGCTTTTGAATATGCTATCTAGGTTGGTTATAACTTTTCTTCCAAGGAGTAAGCGTCTTTTAATTTCATGGCTGTAGTCACCATCTGCAGTGATCTTGGAGCCCAGAAAAATAAAGTCTGACACTATTTCCACTGTTTCCCCATTTATTTGCCATGAAGTGATGGGACCAAATGCCATGATCTTCATTTTCTGAATGTTGAGCTTTAAGCCAACTTTTTCACTCTCCTCTTTCACTTTCATCAAGAGGCTTTTCAGTTCCTCTTCACTTTCTGCCATAAGGGTGATGTCATCTGCATATCTGAGGGTATTGATATTTCTCCTGGCAATCTTGATTCCAGCTTCTACTTCTTCCAACCCAGCGTTTCTCATGATGTACTCTGCATTTAAGTTAAATAAGCAGGGTGACAATATATAGCCTTGACATACTCCTTTTCCTATTGGGAACCAGTCTGTTGTTCCATGTCCAGTTCTAACTGTTGCTTCCTGACCTGCATATAGGTTTCTCAAGAGGCAAGTCGCGTGAGTCTGAGTGAACTCCGGGAGTTGGTGATGGACAGGGAGTTCTGGCGTGCTGCGATTCATGGGGTCGCAAAGAGTCCGACATGACTGAGCGACTGAACTGAACTGAACTGAAGAGCAAGTCAGGTGGTCTGGTATTCCCATCTCTTTTAGAATTTTCCAGTTTCTTGTGATCCACACAGTCAAAGGCTTTGGCATAGTCAATAAAGCAGAAATAGATGTTTTTCTGGAATTCTCTTGCTTTTTCTATGGTCCAGTGGATGTTGGCAATTTGATCTCTGGTTCCTCTGCCTTTTCTAAAACCAGCTTGAACATCTGGAAGTTCACGGTTAGTAAATGTTATTGGGCATCTCCTGTTGTAGATGTTATCTAATGTTTACATTTTCATGACAACTCTATGAGTTAGAAGTTATTCATCCTACTTTATTGGTGAGTGTGATGAAGCTCATGAGGGTCAAGTGACCTGTACAAGATCACCGAATATCATTGAGTTGAGCAAGATACATCAAAAGAGTTTTATAATGGTCTCATCTAACAGATTGAGAAACATCCTCAGTTGAAGAAGCACATGCTCAGAAACACAATTAGCTTTCATTTATTCAGTGACTGAATATTCCACTTGTGTTATTTTCTTAAAATTTATGCCACAAGCTCACAGTGGATTTAATTTCTTTGCTGATGAAAAGTGGCTATTAATACATACATTCACTCAGACATTAGTGTAGATGAAAATCCACAGACATCTAGTGTAAAGCTAGAATCTATTGTTTACTAATAATTATTTTTACAGGAAGGAAGGATAAGAGTGTTTACCTCTGAGGCTGCCTGATGACCACAACGCCCCTCTACAAAAGGAACTATGTTCAATATCCCATGATAAACCATAATGGAAATGAATATGAAAAAGAATGTATATATATGTATAACTGAATCACTTGCTATACACCAATAACTAACACAGCATTGTAAATCAGCTATATTTTAGTAAAATAAATTCTTAAAAAAGGCTTAGTCCCTAAGTCTATGTCTGACTCTTGCGACCCCATGGACTGTAGCCCACCAGGCTCCTCCATCCATAGGATCTTCTAGGCAAGAATGCTGGAGTGGGTTGCCATTTCCTTCTCCAATGGATCTTCCTGACCAGGGGTTGAACCCAGGTCTCCTGCACTGCAGGCAGATTCTTTGCTGACTGAGCTACCAGGGAATTCCACACCCCTCCCCCCCCCCAAAAAAAAGTCGCGTGAGTCTGAGTGAACTCCGGGAGTTGGTGATGGACAGGGAGTTCTGGCGTGCTGCGATTCATGGGGTCGCAAAGAGTCCGACATGACTGAGCGACTGAACTGAACTGAACTGAAGAGGCAAGTCAGGTGGTCTGGTATTCCCATCTCTTTTAGAATTTTCCAGTTTCTTGTGATCCACACAGTCAAAGGCTTTGGCATAGTCAATAAAGCAGAAATAGATGTTTTTCTGGAATTCTCTTGCTTTTTCTATGGTCCAGTGGATGTTGGCAATTTGATCTCTGGTTCCTCTGCCTTTTCTAAAACCAGCTTGAACATCTGGAAGTTCACGGTTAGTAAATGTTATTGGGCATCTCCTGTTGTAGATGTTATCTAATGTTTACATTTTCATGACAACTCTATGAGTTAGAAGTTATTCATCCTACTTTATTGGTGAGTGTGATGAAGCTCATGAGGGTCAAGTGACCTGTACAAGATCACCGAATATCATTGAGTTGAGCAAGATACATCAAAAGAGTTTTATAATGGTCTCATCTAACAGATTGAGAAACATCCTCAGTTGAAGAAGCACATGCTCAGAAACACAATTAGCTTTCATTTATTCAGTGACTGAATATTCCACTTGTGTTATTTTCTTAAAATTTATGCCACAAGCTCACAGTGGATTTAATTTCTTTGCTGATGAAAAGTGGCTATTAATACATACATTCACTCAGACATTAGTGTAGATGAAAATCCACAGACATCTAGTGTAAAGCTAGAATCTATTGTTTACTAATAATTATTTTTACAGGAAGGAAGGATAAGAGTGTTTACCTCTGAGGCTGCCTGATGACCACAACGCCCCTCTACAAAAGGAACTATGTTCAATATCCCATGATAAACCATAATGGAAATGAATATGAAAAAGAATGTATATATATGTATAACTGAATCACTTGCTATACACCAATAACTAACACAGCATTGTAAATCAGCTATATTTTAGTAAAATAAATTCTTAAAAAAGGCTTAGTCCTAAGTCTATGTCTGACTCTTGCGACCCCATGGACTGTAGCCCACCAGGCTCCTCCATCCATAGGATCTTCTAGGCAAGAATGCTGGAGTGGGTTGCCATTTCCTTCTCCAATGGATCTTCCTGACCCAGGGGTTGAACCCAGGTCTCCTGCACTGCAGGCAGATTCTTTGCTGACTGAGCTACCAGGGAATTCCACACCCCTCCCCCCCCCCAAAAAAAGAACACCGCTTTAATTCTGATAAGGGCTGGAGACAGGGGAAATAGTGGAGTCCCAAGTCAGCAAATGGCAAAAGGCAACTTATAAAGTGTGAGTGGGTGGGGAATGGGGGAGGGTGGTAACATGCATGCCCAGGCATTCACAGTGCTCCATTGGGAAAACGTAACCTTCCCTTTCTTTTGGTAAGACTTTAACATTTTCTCTAACAGCCTTTTTTCACAGCAGAAGGTTCTGTCTGTTGTAGCCAGGGTACGGGGGACTGACTGAGGGGATGTGGATGGTGAGTGGGCATGGCCCACAGGTCCTATGGGTGTTTGTCCTGCCTCTCCACGCGGTTTTTCTGTGGCCTTCTCCCTGACCTGTGAGGATGTCACAGGCTTTCCTCTTTCTCCTCTAGGCTTTCTCTAGAATATTTTAAATTAACTTTTCTCTTTCTGCATAACATTGTAGAGTTGTGGCTTTTCATAAATTCTGTTTGTCAACCATAATTCACATTCTCATTTTGATGTTCATCTTGTAGCAGCTTTGAATAGTGGGAACCCCTGTAAGGCTGGCATGTGTGACCTTCTGATACTGCCCCAAGACTCTTAAAAAGGTTGTGTTTTCTTGCACTAGCTGTTCTAGGCTCTCGATGTCCCTACTCCAGTTTTGATATTACCTGTTGCTTCAGATTAAGCCCAGGTTTCTGAAGGAAAAAAGAAAACAAAACAGCATAGATAATAATAATCTAATAATTTAGGCATTAAGATGAGTCATGGTAAAACACAGCTTCTGATCATATAGTGATCTGAGAAGCACTCTTAGATTGCTTCTAAATGTTTTTCAGGCAATGTACCTTTCTTGCCTGAACCCAGGTCATCACCCTTCCAAAACTGCACCCTTCCCTCCCAATATTCACTGCTACCAGGTACTAACAAATTTCTGCATCCTTGTGTTGTTCCCAAATTCTCATTCAGTTTTGCCATGTAAGGGCTTCCCTGGATAGTTCTTACTAGAGTTTCAGTTCATTTTCAATTTTAAGATGTTGGCATTTGTACAGCTGACAGTCTGGAGTTTTTAGAAGGTGATTTCTAAACTACTCATCTTTTCTTGGGGTTAGAGTTCACCTCACAGAAGAGGGTGAAGTCCACACTCCCATCCCACCTTGAGAAGATAGGAAAACTTGAGCAGCTCAGTATCCAAAATTTTGTACACGAGTTTCATTTTACCACCATCTGGTTCATCTACAATGAGATAATGTATATTTATAAGTGCAAGATTTATATATTTCAGTTCTGGCTGGCACACAGAAAAAGAAAATCTGCTTCCTACTATTTAATTTCTAGTGATATTAGAACTATCATATTTTCATATATTCAAATACATAGCAACTTTTCTAAATCCGGTTCTGATATTAAAGCTCTTAAATTTATCTTGCTACCTTCTTGAAACCACAAACTCTTCTTTATACTACACAAGATTTCTTATCAATACTATATGCATGCTATAAATTATGATAGCAAAGTTTGTGGAATTAAGATCCAAATTATTTCATAGTCAGAGTTAGATTAGCAAAGAATTAAGTGTAAATATAGGCTCTTGAGGTTTTATCCAAAATCCTCTTTGACTCTTATCATTAGAGGATATAATTTTAATTTAGATAACATACACATAATATGTAAAATTATATAAATATCCTTGTGTGTATATATATGAATTTTTATGTTAATCAAAAATAGCCCTAGCAAAGAACTCAAATTTTCTATGGACTTATTATAAAGCTTCTTAAATTCATACTTCTAAAATCTAATTTACAAAAGAAAACCTACACTCTATCCAGAAGAAAAGTAAATAAAGAAATATTAGGAACATTACTAAAAATTTACATATATTTTGTAATTAGTGCTTTCTTCTAGAACTAATTCATAAAAAGTCAGTTTTTCTACTTGCAACATATATTTCATTGTATGATATATTTCAATTCTAAGTATATGTTTTATAGAACATTAATGTAAAATTTAAGATATTTACCTTTGAAGTAGAAATTAGATTCCTTTATGGAATCAAAATATGCCATGCCCAACACCACTACCTTTTATTTTTGTAGTAATTGTATTCAACTCTACAGAGGAATTAAAACACACACACACACACACACACACACACACACAGAACAAAATCATTTAAATTTAGGGCAAAGCATTAATTTTTTCAGTTTTACTGTACAATATATTTTTATCAACTTGTGATATTTAAAAGGCAAAGATAATTCAGTAACCAAGAAAGGCGACATGGTTGATTTGATTTCTGTCTAGAATCGTGGCTCTGGCTAATGATACAAATTTAAAACTGACACTTTTTCCCTTTTTTGCCTTAGTCTCCTACTTATTTCTTAGCCTGGGACTGTTCATTTCATTCCAAAGTTAAATTTCTTTTTTTGACTTTAAATCTAGTGGAATCAGGTGAAAAAACAATTGATTTAAATATAGTTTTTAATCTTATACATATATATTCACAATGTCATACTGTTTTGCTGGCTAGAAACACATTAATATTGATATTGAAATAATCAAACACAGGTTATTTATGTTTCATAATGTTGCCAATTGAAACTCAATGATTTCAACTGAATATTTTCTAATGGTCTTGCTCTAAAGACTTAATCTGAAGATATTGTTTTAAATTCAATATATCAAACTCAGAACTCCTCTCTCTCTTCTGATAGAATTGCTTCCCATAAGGTGTATTTGAATTTCGCTATATGTTCAAGCTTTCTTTCGAAATAGGATCCTTTTCAATGCCAGCCACTTCCCCCCTCCACCCCACTTCTTTTGTTATTTAGGCTTATTCTGAGGAAAGAGTTACTCTAACTGATACATTTCTAATTCATCAAAATTTAAGGAGTGACAAAGTTGATAAAAATAGATTTCTTCTGGGGAGGTATCATGAATTTTCTATTATTTGTAGGATATGCCCTCTCAAGGATCAAAGATGTTAAGGATAAGATTCTGAGAATTTTTCTGCTTTTATGCAGACTTTCTGAACTGAATGCAGACCTTCCACAGGCATAGGAAGAAAAGCCTCTCCTTGATTTTCCTTTCTTCTTCCTCTTTCTGGCCTTAACTTGCCTTTTTCTCATTTCCTTTTTTTGTTTGTTTCTTTCTTTCTCCTCCATTCCTTCGTCTTCCTTTTCCTTTCCCTTCTTTTCTCCCACCTCCTCGCCTCTCTCCTTCCTTCTGTCCTTTCTTCCTCTTCTTTGCATTTCTAATCCTTTTGTGCTTGTGTATTAGTCACTCAGTCGTATCTGACTCTTTGTGACCCCATGCACTGTAACCCGCCAGGCTCCTCTGCCATGGGATTTTCCAGGCAAGAATACTAGAGTAATTTGCCAGTTCCTTCTCCAAGGGATCTTCCAGAGCCAGGGATGGTTCCCGGGTCTCCCATATTGCAGGCAGATTCTTTATTGTCTGGGCCACCAGGGAAAATCTTAAGGCATCTTTTTTACCCTCTGCTTATCTCTGATGGAAGTTAAGAATATGTCCTTTGTAAGTCTCAGCTCACAAAAGACACAAACAACTTCAGAACTGAGACTTTCTGACTCTTTTCTTGGATATTTAATAACACCAAGAGCCATGAGAGCTAACTATGGGCATCCTTGGTGTTATAGTTCCAAATTTTAAAGTTCTGGCACCACAACAGTCCAATATGATTTAAGCATGTACTGGGTTTCTCTTCCGAGCCTTCAACTTAGGAAAGGCCATAAATGTTGATCCAGGCTAGGGATGAAAACAGGTTACTCAATTTTTTATGGGATCATAAGAGAAAAATTAAATTGTAGGTCTGGGTGGTATAAAGGTAGACAGGAAGGCTCAGTTTATATCCCTGTCTACAAGGTCATGTGTTTCTGAACTGAAATTAGTTCAGCACGAAGCCTATCCATAGCTGAAAGGATATAAGCTAAATTTTCCCCTTATATCATTCCACAGCTAAAAGGGTATAAGCGGGAACAGCAAGATAGCAATGGATCTTACTTATGTATTTTACACAGGATGAAGATTTGTCTATTATTGGGGAGAAGGGCTCACACACACAGAGTGACCTCTATGAAACGAACAAAATTTAAAAGATAAACTAAACTCAGAACATCACTGGATTCAAATCCCCTGTGATACTCTGGACTGCACATGTCCAGATAGTTTAAGAGAAAATGAATTTAGTTCATGAGGCCTTTCCCTTTGTGTATGCTAAGTACACACTTCAGTGCATATTTGTGCACACTTCAGTTGTGTCCAACTCTTTGCAACCCCATGGATTGTAGGCTCCCAGCCTCCTCTGTCCATAGGGATTCTCCAGGCAAGAATATTGGAATGGGTTGCCATGCTTTCCTCCAGGGGATCTTTCTGATCCAGGGATCGAACTCGCATCTCTTACGTCTCCTGCACTGGCAGGCGAGTTCTTTACCACTACCACCACCTGGGAAGCATAAAACATATCCAGTGAATGGCAAAGACTTTGGATGAGGCCAGATGGCAGAAAAGTCACAAAGAAAGCTTTGAAAGGAAATCCATAATAAGAGCAGAATGTGGGAGAATTTCCTTTAGTGATTTACACCCCAAACCAAAGCCGAGGACTTTGTCATTCTGTCTCACTGGGGAGAAGGACTGCTTGTACCTTAGAGAACAGGAATTCCAAATGGGAGTAAACGGTAAATAGTAAATGAGGGCCCAGGCAGTTTTTCTGTAGTCTCTGACCCTACATTACTCATGCAAGGAATAGCTTCCCTTGTACATTTACAGTCCACCCAAATGTGACAAATGCAGAGACTCAGATCAAGGACAAGTATAGAGAGAAATTGGAGTCAGTAGTTTGCTTATGTCTTTAGCAAACAGGGATCACAATTTCTGTCTTTACAAAAGTGACCCTGGCAGCTACTCTCTCTGAAAGGTCCACAGAGATTTGGCTTGAGCAGCAGCAGCCTACCTCCAGCCACCAGGCATGGAAGAGGCAGTGCTTCAGTCAGTGGAGAACCACAGATAAACATGCCCCAGCTAGGAGCTGGTGTCTGGGAGCCCATTGTTTCAGAGCTTGGTGTCAACTAGGTCTGCTGATGAACAGATAGGTGAACAGAATGAACACCTATAGGGAAACTCACAGGACTCCATCCTATACTAAGTGGAAACCAAGGGAAATGGCCAGACTCTATTAATTTACCAGGAGGAGTCTGTTTGTTTTACAATTGTGACCTTTTCTTGACCACACCAGTTGGTAAAGTCTGGATATCGTGATAGATGTGCAAACGTTTTGGTGACCTGACTTTTTTACTGAATGAATTATAACTTAATGTAAATATTTACCATTCTTTATGAGTATTTCATGAAAGGATTTTTGACTGCAGCATGGTATTCTATCCTATGGACGTACAACATAACTCATTTAACTAATCTTCCAAATATGGAAATTTAAGATTGTTTCTTTTTTTTCTTTTCAAATTTAAATAGTGCCACCACAAATGTATTTGAAGATATATCTTTGAAAATATACTTTTGTGTATATCCCCAATCATTTACCAGTTGGGATTTTTATAGCTTTTCATTTTAGCAAGTTTCTATAGTTTGCAAATCATAACCTTAGTGTCTATTTTTATTTTGCTGTATTTAAAAAATTCACCCTTTCTTTAATGAGTAGTATGCTTTTAAAAGCATACAAAGTAAAAAACAGAAAAGGAAAAGACACAGATTTTTACTGATTCAATGCTCAGTCCATCCTTATCACACTTAAGATTTGAAAATCTATTTTCATATTGTTATTTGACAGTGATAATTAAACCAGTTTTAACAAATTAAAAAGTATTTTATTTTCTTTTGAAGACTTCCCTATTTGTCCTTATTGGAAGATGTCACTTCTTCAAGATAGGTGAATATCAAATTTAAATCACAATATTCAAGCCAAATTAACAAGGAGAATTTCAAGTCATCTCACTGTCATGGTGACAATATCCAGATTTCAATACATTTACAATTATCTTGTAATGATTTCAATACATTTACATTGCATTCCTGTTCCCTGTTACAAATTTCTCTACCACATGAATTGGTTACAATATAACTGTAACTTTTTTACAAAATGAAGACTTTTTTTCTAAAGCATTTTGGAAGTAAATCAAATATTAAAATTCATGCTCAGTTTTCTTTTTCATAAACCTGTCAACTTTTTCTTACCTTAAAAGTAAACTATGTGAGACAAGAAAAATAAAAACTAGACATAGAGACAACCAGCCAAAAATTCTGATTTGGAAGAACACTGAGCTTTGCTATATAGCTGCAAATTGCCTAGCTGAGAGTGAAAGAATTTTATCTACCTACTTGTGTTAGTTCCTCAGTTGTACCCAACTATTTGTGACTCCATGGACTCAAGCCCACCAGGCTCCACTGTCTATGGGATTTTTCAAGCAAGGATACTGGAGTGGGTTGCCATTTCCTTCTCCAGTCACTTAGTAGGTATTATTTAGTTCTCCCAAGAGCTTTATGAGGGAAGTTATTACTGTAAATGAAGGGGGCTTAGAAATCTTTAAGACTTTGCCCAATATCACATAGCAAGTGAGTTGAAGACACCTGTAGTATTCTAGAACAAGTGTACATCCAACCCATGACCACTGCTTTCCAATACAACAGTGGTGTGAATTAGAACTATTGACAGAGTACACCTTCCTTGTACCAAACTATGACTTGATCTCTCCTTAGTGAAAAGCCCAGAAGTCTGGGAAAGTAAGTGTAATTATTTGTACAAAATTAATAGAGTCCCAAGATAATAATGAGATTAATTAAATTACAAACTACTAGAAACATATACATCTGAGAGTCTCTCAGTTTGCTTTCTGAGTAGAAAACTAATGTAACTCAGAAAGACATCAGGTCTCTTATTGAGGGAGAAAGGGTAGTCAAACACACTCACCTCCCCACTCATATATGTTCTCTCAGTCCCTTTATTGCCTGTCCTCTATCCCCAGGTTCAGCCTTCCTTGCCATACCAGGGGTCCTCTCTGCCTCACAAGACTGCTCTGGGTGAGAAATGGAAATTGAGGAGGCTGTTTTGGAGGTCTACTCTGTGGAAGAATCTCTGAAATAAAATCAGAACTTTCATGATTAATTTTATGCTACCGTATCTTCTGTGCTTTATTTTAAAAGACTTTCTCAGCCTTGAATTACATTGTGAAAGGAAAGATCCTTTTTTTGCTGTTTAAGCTAAACCTTAATTAGGGAAGGGGGGGTGTTGGCTGGGGCAGGGAGAGATACAGAAAGAAAGTCTGTGGTAGTACGAGATTGGGGCCTGCTTTACACTGCTTCAAAGACACACTTTTAGCAAGTAATTCTCAGAAGGTAATATTAAACTACTAATGTGAGGATATTCACTATTTCTTAAATTCTTTGATGGGTTAACTGTAGATTTCCAGTCCCATTCTCATTTGCAAACACAACAATTCCTTTAAGATGAATTACAGAGGATGACTGTGGCATATAAAAGCTTTGGGATGGAAGGATAAAGGCAGTCAGTATACTTTTCATCACCTTTCCTTTGGACAGTTCAGTTTAGTTCAGCTGAGTCACTCAGTCTTGTCCAACTCTTGGCGACCCCATGGACCACAGGTTGCCAGACCTTCCCGTCCATCACAAACTTCCAGAGTTTACCCAAACCCATGTCTATTGAGTTGGTGATACGAGCCAACCATCTCATCCTCTGTCATCTCCTCCTCCTGCCCTCTATTTTTCACAGCAACACGGTCTTTTCAAATGAGTCAGCTCTTCTCATGAGGTGGCCAAAGGATTGGAGTTTCAGCTTCAACATCAGTCCCTCCAATGAACACCCAGGACTGATCTCCTTTAGGAGGAACTGGTTGGATCTCCTTGCAGTCCAGGGACACTCAAGAGTCTTCTCCCACACCACAAGTCAAAAGCATCAATTCTTCAGTGCTCAGCTTTTTTTTAGTCCAACTCACATCCATACATGACTATTGGAAAAAACATAGCCTTGACTAGACGGACCATTGTTGGCAAAGTAATGTCTCTGCTTTTAAAATATGCTATCTAGGTTGGTCATAAATTTCCTTCCAAGGAGTAAGTGTGTTTTAACTTCATGGCTGCAGTCACCATCTGCAGTGATTTTGAAAGTGAAAGTGAAGTCACTCAGTCGTGTCTGACTCTTTGGGAACCCATGGACTGTAACCTACCAGGCTCCTCCGTCCATGGGATTCTCCAGGCAAGAATACTGGAGTGGGCTGCAGTGATTTTAGAGCCCCCAAAATAAAGTCAGCCACTGTTTCCACTGTTTTCCCATATATTTCCCATGAAGTGATGGGACCAGATGCCATGATCTTCATTTTCTGAATGTTGAGCTTTAAGTCAACTTTTTCACTCTCCTCTTTCACTTTCATCAAGAGCCTCTTTAGTTCTTCTTCACTTTCTCCCATAAGGGTGATGTCATCTGCATATCTGAGGTTATTGATGCTTCTCCCGGCAATCTTGATTCCAGCTTGTGTTTCATCCAGCCCAGCATTTCTCATGATATACTCTGCATATAAGTTAACTAAGCAGGGTAACAATATACAGCCTTGATGTGCTCCTTTTCCTATATGGAACCATGTTGTTGTTCCATATCTGGTTCTAATTGTCTCATGATGTACTCTGCATATAAATTAAATAAGCAGGGTGACAATATACAGCCTTGACATACTCCTTTTCCTATTGGGAACAAGTCTGTGGTTCCATCTCCAGTTCTAACTATTGCTTCCTGACCTGCATACAGATTTCTCAAGAGGCAGGTCAGGTGGTCTGGTATTCCCACCTATTTCAGAATTTTCCACAGTTTATTGTGATCCACCCAGTCAAAGGCTTTGGTATAGTCAATAAAGCAAAAATAGATGTTTTTCTGGAACTCTTGCTTTTTTGATGACCCAGCAGATGTTGGCAATTTGATCTCTGGTTGCTTTGCCTTTTCTAAAACCAGCTGAACATCTGGCAGTCCATGGTTCACGTATTGCTGAAGGCTGGCTTGGAGAATTATTAGCATTACTTTCCTCTGAACAGTCCTCTCTAAATAAGTCCAGAATATTTTTTAAAGATCTAGTTCAAATCAAGAAGCCTATTTTTTATTTTAATGATTCACTAAATAAAGAGAAAATTTTAAATGTCTGCTACTGTGCCAAGTTGGAGGCTCCAAAGAATAAGTGAGACATGATCTTTATCCTGGAGGAATTCACCATCTGAAAATGGAGACAGAACACTAACAGGAACATTAGTAACACTTGAAAATATTAATTAATGGGTATTGATTTTTCCACATATTCTGGTAGGTGACACCCCACAATCCGTTCAGCTGGAAGAATTCATTTCTTTGGGAGGCTTTAGGTGTTGGGGACAATCCGTGGTCAACTTCTGGCCTCCCAGATAGTCTATATAATCTGATTCAGTAAGTCAAAGCTTCTGACTGCAAAAGCTGGACTTTTGAGAGCAGAAAATGTTGAGAATCAAAAGACAGAGACAATGGAGTAAACATAAAGACTATCCACAATTGCTAATCCAGAAATGAACTTTATCCCAGGAAGAGTAGGGGATTTGATGGGTGAGGAGACAGGTCATCGAGATCTTCAGTATCTGTGAGGACCTGGTAGGGAGGAGCAGAGAGGGCATGAGAGATTTCCCTAGGTCTTCACAGCAGCACAGTCAGTCCAAGCCCGACATTAAGGGCAGCTGGGAGATAAGCCAGCAGTGACTGCCCTCCAGAACATTCAGTGCACAGGTAGGGCCCACCACTCATGCTGAAGCTGGGGAGCCCATCTACCTGGCTTAATTAACACCTGAACAGGGACAGCCAAGATGTTTATATATGTCTTCTTCAGTTTGTATTCCTCTGTGTCCAAAATGCAGCCCTTGTGAGTCATCCCACTTGGTCGAGCTGCTTTCAGGGTTTTCAGTTCCCTGGGCTTGAATCTGGGCCCTGCCACAGGGTGATGATGGCACAATGGAAGGGAAGCGAAAGGACACCCCAGCAGTGTAGTTACAACTGCAAGCTGGGAGGGTGCTGTGCAGACCCAGTCAGCCGAGTGCCTCCTCTTCCCTTCTTCCAAGGTCAAGGAGTCCTCAGATTTTTGGCTGGATATGCAGTGGCTCAGTGTGGATGTTCTATTTCGCTGCCTACAATCTCCACTTTTTGATACCAGCCCATTGCTCTGTTCTTTTCCAAGCACCAGGCTTTTCATGACTTCTAGACTACATCATTTCTGTCTTGCTGTTTCCACACATCAGTACTTCCAAGGCCAGATATTTTTTCCAAAGAATCCAATTTTTTCTTATAAATCCATGTTTGTTCACTCCTTTCCTAGAAAGTGGTCAAGCCCCATCCTTCTAGGTGAATTTGATGATGAGATCCTGATTCATTAAACTCTATATAACAGATAAGTCTTCTCAGATAGTGCTAGTGTTAAAGAACCTGCCTGCGAATGCTGTAGACACAAGAGACACAGGTTCAATCCCTAGGTTGGGAAGATCCCCCAGAGAAGGAAATGGCCTCTCACTCCAGTATTATTGCCTGGAAAATTCCATGATCAGAGAAGCCTGGCAGGTTCAAGAGGCTGCAAAGAGTCAGATACCACTGAGCAACTAAGCAAAGCACACACAACAGATAAGGGTCTGGGGTGAAGATTTGAGCTGTTAAGTAGGAAGAAATATGATAATGTATCAATTAAAGATTTATCATGTTATTGATTAAAATTAGTAAATATTACCATATTACTTAATTGATATGCCAAATTACTTAATTGCTAAAGTAGCAAAGATCTGCTAGGCATTATACATGCCTAATTTTAATAAGTTGGTCTGACACTTAACCATACAAAAGAGGTCTCTCTCAAGGAAATAAAATTATGCTGGAAAACTGAGCTTATAAAGTACATGTACTAATAATATCATCTGAGCCATACTATTAAAGGTGACAGATATGACATTTGCTGACAGATACAAATTGACTTAATCAAGTATTAATACTAATAAATTGGGCAGGATGGTCTAATGTGGTCTAATGTGACTTTCCTATCAATCAAAATCTGTGATCTTGCTGCTCTGAAAGGAGATAAATTTCTATTGCTTTAGGACAGTGTAGTAACTACTTCATAATGAGGCTTACCTTTTATCAGAGAGCTGTGAAATCTTCAAATATGAGCAAAGGCTCATTTATGTAGTTAAGTGGTTGGTCCATACACTTAGCATCAGACTATTCATTTTAAGAATATAGAAAATATTCACAGAGTTCATAGAGAAAGTGAGAAGGCCTCTTTAATTTTCTGAAACAATATTGAACCTACAAATATGTGGGTGTGTGGGTGGGTGGATGCATGAATGTGTGTGTCCATATTTTATTGTGCAATGCAGAGTATAAATGCTCTAGATTCTGGGACCACAAGCTGGTGGTCTTGCATGCAAATTCATCCTGCAGACATGAAGACATACTTTGTTTGGCCCATAGTGTTTTAAACATAGGGACATTTCACAGAAAAAAATCTGGATTTCTGATTTCATTTTGGAAAATCAGGCAACAGTGGGCATTCCCACACAGCAACAGTTGGTTTGATCTGAGTAGGAGCTGTCCCATTTAGGTGCAATATATACACTCAGATTTGCCACAATCTCTTCATGTTACCTTCTTCTAGCCTGCTTCACTCATTTACATAAACTGCCAGGCTTCTGTTGGTAATTTAAGTTTTTCTTTTTTTTACTTCTGTTTCAGACATTCAAAACCACCTCAAACATTAGAGTAGAAAGGGTTGAAGAATAATGTATTTAAGGAATACATCATGAATAAAGGGATTTAACATGGGAATTTAAAAGTGAATGTAAAAGGACTTCAGATAGCTGGAAGGAGAAAAGGAAATCTCTTTAGTAAGGGAAAATAGGATGAGTGGGGCTTCAGGCATGAACGATGCCTAAACATTGAGATTTGGGTAGACAAGTAAGACTAACATTCCACATTAAGGAAATAAGGTATTTGTGTTTAGTCAAATTTGGTCAGAAATGAGAGTCTGTGAAGGAATTGTAGAAAGTTGTTGATTGAAAAAAAAAAAAATCACAAGGTGAGAGTTAAATTTTATTTGGGGCAAAATGAGGACTATAGCCCAGAAGACAGAAATTCAGACAGCACTGAAAATCTTCTCTGAAGCAGTAGGGGGAAATACCAGTAGGTGTGTGGTTTTGGTGAAAGGGGTGTACATACAATCAAGCATATGTTGTTTGCAGAAGGTTTCTGCTGGTCGCATGAAGGTTAATACTTGTCATGATGAGCGGTCTTCACCATGAAGGATGTTACTGCTCTTCTAGATATGAGGAGATATAAGAATTGAACTCATAAAATCTTCTTCTGAAAATATCTAACTATCTGAAGACCTTGCTGCAAGTTTTTCCCAGAGCCCACAGTGCCTCATTTCTGATCTCCACTCTGAACTCCTTTCAGGGGGTGTTGAAGGTTGGCAGCTGCAGTGGCTCATAATTTAACCCTTGCAAAGGTAGATGGCAAGTGCCAATCTGTAAGTAAAAAGTCATATGATATGATGAAAGTGGTATTTTATAACTAACAGTTGGTAGAGGAATATGTTGACAGAAATTGTTCAATTCAGTTCAGCTCAGTTCAGGTTGCTCAGTCATGTCCAACTCTTTGCGACTCCATGAATTGCAGCACGCCAGGCCTCCCTGTCCATCACCAACTCCCGGAGTTCACTCAGACTCACGTCCATCGAGTCCGTGATGCCATCCAGTCATCTCGTCCTCTGTTGTCCCCTTCTCCTCCTGCTCCCAATCCCTCCCAGCATCAGAGTCTTTTCCAATGAGTCAACTCTTCACATGAGGTGGCCAAAGTACTGGAGTTTCAGCTTTAGCATCATTCCTTCCTGTGCAGTAAATTGGTGTGAAATAAGGAGGAACTCCCAGCTAGAGAGTTGCAGTACCAGGAAAGACTATACATGAGACCTTTTGAAAGACTAAGCAACTGGCCTTGAAGAACATGTATTTTCCCAAATTGATATGTTCACAGGTATATCACTCAGTTTGGAAAGGCAATGGCACCCCACTCCAGTACTCTTGCCTGGAAAATCCCATGGTGGAGGAGCCTGGTGGACTACAGTCCATGGGGTCGCTAAGAGTTGGACATGACTGAGCAACTTCACTTTGACTTTTCACTTTCATGCATTGGAGAAGGAAATGGCAACCCACTCCAGTATTCTTGCCTAGAGAATCCCAGGGATTGGGGAGCCTGGTGGGCTACCATCTATGGGGTCACATAGAGTTGGACACGACTGAAGCAACTTAGGAGCAGCAGCAGCATATCACTCAATTCGGTATAGTTCAGTTGCTCAGTCATGTCTGACTCTTTGTGACCCCATGGATCACAGCACACCAGGCCCCTCTGTCCATCACCAACTCCCGGAATCTACTCAAACTCATCTCAATTGAATTGGTGATGCTATGCAACCATCTAATTCTCTGTCTTCCCCTTCTTTTTCCTCCTTCAATCTTTCCCAGCATCAAGGACTTTTCAAATGAGTCAGCTGTTTGCATCAGGTGGCCAAAGGATTGGAGTTTCAGCTTCAGCATCAGTCCTTCCAATGAACACCCAGGACTGATCTCCTTTAGGATGGACTGGTTAGATCTACTTGCAGTCCAAGGGACTCTCAAGAATCTTCCCAACATCACAGATCAAAAGCATTAATTCTTTGGTGCTCAGCTTTCTTTATAGTCCAGCTCACATACATACATGACTACTGGAAAAACCATAGCCTTGACAAGATGGCCCTTTGTTGGTAAACTGATGTCTCTGTTTTTTTAATATGCTATCTAGGTTAGTCATACTTTCCTTCCAAGGAGTAAGCGTCTTTTGACTTCATGGCTGCAGTCACCATCTGCAGTGATTTTGGAGCCCCTAAAATAAAGTCAGCCACTGTTTCCCTATCTATTTCCTGGCTTTAAAATACAAGGTATATTTGTTACAATAAATAATTAGTACTTAATTTATCTTGAGATAAAATCTATTATTTCTTTGAATTTATTAATTATCTTTTAATTGACACTATTTCTGAGCCAATTATTTCTCCATACCTTTGTCTTTCATCTTACCTCTCTCCAACGTGGTAAATTGTCTGTCCTTCCTCTGGGTTCCTTGGTAGTCCGCTTATATTGTAATAGTTGATAATTTTGAAAGTATAATTCTTCTTTAAGGGAGAATGGATACGAAGACAGGACTCAGAAAAATAAATTTTAGATATTTTGAGTTGTAAAAGGTCTTAGTGATTAATCTAATCTTCTTATTTTCTGAACTGTTGGTCAGAAAACTGAGGCTCAGTTGATGCAAATGATAGACTGAACCAATAAAAATGGCTAC
This sequence comes from Aepyceros melampus, assembly GCA_006408695.1. Classification (NCBI taxonomy): domain Eukaryota; kingdom Metazoa; phylum Chordata; class Mammalia; order Artiodactyla; family Bovidae; genus Aepyceros; species Aepyceros melampus. The sequence goes on along the minus strand of SJXQ01002376.1, from coordinate 20,043 downwards.
TTTTGAGCAATGCAAAAGTTTCTTCCTTCCAGTCACAGGCGTTTAGGTAAATTAGCTCCTAGCAAGATTTGCTATGGTGTTCTATAAGATCATACCTGTACTACTTAGCCAATCAAGAATATCTGAGAATTCTTGAAGTCTTAACTTGAGGTATACTAAATTTCATTTTACTAGCTGAGATTACTGGAATCCTGATGCAGAAAGTTTCATTTGCCTATGCCTCTAAGGAAGTCTCAAGTTGGAGTAGCATGAATCCTGATACAAGGTCTGGTTCAAGGACCCGCTGCATTTGTAGCCTGGCTAAGATGCATCTAGCTCCGAGGAGGATTTTATCTTCATTAAAATTTATAGGTATTTTAACCCACAAATTAATTAAAATGCCTTCTACCTGAAATTGAAATATTGTGGCAACAACACATTATCTAATAAAACAATTTATACACAAAGAGGATTTTATTCTCTATTTTGGAAGATCTACCTCTAAATTTTAATGCCTTGGTTGGATGTTGGCCAATATGACTCTCTCTCCACATATATCATAAATCCAGATCTTTTAAAGCAGGTTTTAGTATATGTTGATGACATCTAGATTACAAACTCTAGCTAAAACAAAGTATCAGTTCACTGTGATTCTACTAAAAGTAAGACCAAATGTATATGTAATTCAGATGGCTTGCTGTCTATATGGATCTGGATATATAATAAACTGACAAGCTAAACTAAAATGAATTCTATTTTATATCTACTAGGATAAATGATAAATTTAACAGCCTATAGTAGTTTCTCAATCAAAGGAGAAAATTTATATAGTGACAATAATACACATAACTACGTTTTTCTAAATATATGTACATGAAATAATTATAAAATATCTTGTGATTAGAAATAACTTCTAGAAGAAAGGATTAACTAATAGTATTCAAGAATATATTTGATTGCCCTTCTGAAATTATTCTCAAAGTGAGTTGTCAAGCTCATTTTAAAACCAATGTTCATTTTAAGAAACTGAGGGTTAAATGCCATATAAACTTAACATTGAAGATGATTTATTAATGCATAGCCCTTCCTCTGCTGCTGCTGCTAAGTCACTTCAGTCGTGTCCGACTCTTTGCAACCCCATAGAAGTGGATAGGAAAGAGCCAAGTAATTGAATGTTCAGAGAAGCCTTTTCAGGATGGTAGTTTCTTTATTTTAAAAGCTGGTAGCCCTTTGGTTTCTGACAGCATCATTGCCCCTTGAGATTATTTTCAAAACAGAAATAAGAAACCATTTAGATGGAGCATATGAGCACTGTCCTTTGAACTGCATGTCTAATAATTTCTTTGTTCCAAAATGACAGTTACTTTAGCATTTAAAAAAGCCTGGAATCTGATTTTTGAACAAATTTGGAAAGTTTAGAACTGAAATTAAAATTTCTATTGCCAGGAATTCCTCAGTGGGCCAGTAGCTAAAACTCCACACTCCCTATGCAGGGGACTTGGGTTTCACCCCTGGTTGGGGAACTAGATCTCAGATCCTGCATGCCTCAACTAAAGATCCTGCATGCCTCAATGAAGACCCAGCACAGTCCATTAAATAATTTTTTTTAATTTATATTGCTGAGAAAGTATACTTCTTCAGAAACCATTCTGATCACATTGTTCCCTTATTGTTGTTTGTCATTTCAGTTTCTCAAGATTACTGAGATTGTGTGTCCTTTCTTTCATCAGTGGTTTGTTTTCCCTAATTTAGCCTGTGTGTGATGTGTGTGTGTGTACATGTGTGCACACACATGCTAAGTTACTTCAGTTGTGTTTAACTCTTTGAGACCCTCTGGACCATAGCCTGCCAGGCTCCTCTGTCCATGGGACTCTCCAGGCAAGAATACTGGAGTGGGTTGCCATGCCCTCCTCCAGAGGATCTTCCAGACCCAGAGACTGAACCCCTGTCTCTTTTGTCTCCTGCATTGGCAGGTGGGTTCTTTACCACTAGTACCATCTATTTCAGAAATCCTACACATCTGACTAATATAAAGTAATATTTGACCCACAGTGACTCACTCTCTTTGCTCTTATAGGCCTGAATGTTTTTATAGCACTTACCATCTGGCATCTTGTGGATATATTTGTAGTATTTGCTTGCTGGCTTGTCACTCGCTCCACTAGGTGAACTTGGTGGGGACAAGAACTTAATCTGGTTTGTTTGTGCCCATAGTGCCTGGCACAAAATAGGTGCTAAATAGACTGTGAATACATTGATGAATTACTGAACATTAAAAAAAGAATTTACTATCATGTTAGAACACAATCCTGCCAGTCATTTTCTTCCACACAAAGATGATATACATGTGGAAATTAAAAAAAAAAAAAACTTAAGGATTTTGTGAAATTAATTCATCACAGTATCAGTCCCTTGAGATCTACCCACTCATGTAGAGAGTTTTTGTGTCACAAATGAAGGGGAATGAAGGAAAAGAAGTCAACATAGCCTATAAAAAGATATGATCAACCAACTCAGTGTATCAGAGAATCCTAACAATGGTAATCCATCACTTACGATAAATTCAAACAACATTTACTTTTTGGCAGGTAACTTTGTGCCAAGAATTTATCTTGCATTCTCTTTATTTATGATAAAACAAAAATGACATTATACTTTGTCATGAAAGAATACTTTAAGTGATGCTTTTAATATATATATACACTGTACTTGAAGCAACTTCTTCCTGATTTATGATTATAGATGCCACTATTCAAAAGCAGTGATAGTTGATATAAAAAGGAGGTGCTCAGCTACCATGTGAGAGAGGATTGATGCATGTTCCATTAGACTAGAAATCTTAATGCCTTATCCACCCCCAATTTTTTCCTAAGCAAGCACAAATTGGGTTTTTATCTCTCGAGATACTCACCTGCCAACAGAATAAAATCCACATGCATTAAGATCTGTGATCTTAACATATTTTAATTTTATGTGCTATACTTGGAGACTAGTCTTTTGTGGGATCCCTTAAGGAATTTTGCTTTTGGCCTGGCATTATTTTTTAGCATTTAAAGTTACATGCTTTGAGGCTGACAGTACTTTGACTTTATAGACTATGTGTGCATTGCACAGTTCATTCACTAATGAATCAATTTCCATTAGAGTATACTCTGTGTGTGTGCTCTTTCTATCTCCCTGTCTCTCTCTCATGTGTGTGCACTCGTGTACATTTATTCCTTTGATAGAGATTCCATTGGGGACCATTACTAATCTTTTATTTTTGACCTAGGTAAGTATTGCTTGTAATATGCTCAAGATCAAAAGAGAGGAAAAAGAGGAAGTGGGCCTTTTACATCACTTCATGATACTTTTGGAATTCCACTAAGTTAGTCTAAAACAAGTATAAATGTTTCCAAAATGACCATTCAGGTATGACCTAAATCAAATCCCTTAGGATTACACAGTGGAAATGACAAACAGATTCATGAATTAGATCTGAATTCAAGGATTAGTGCCTGAATAACTATGGACAGAGGTTCATGACACTGTACAGAAGGCAGGGATCAAGACCTTCTGCAAGAAAAAGAAATGCAAAAAAAGGCAAAATGGTTGTCTGAGGAGGCTTTACAAATAGCTGTGAAAAGAAGAGAAGTGAAAAGCAAAGGAGAAAAGGAAATAAATACCCATCTGAATGCAGAGTTCCAAAGAATAGTAAGGAGAGATAAGAAAGCTTTCCTCAGTGATCAAAGCAAAGAAATAGAGGAAAAGAACAGAATGGGAAAGACTCTTCAAGAAAATCAGAGATACCAAAGGAACATTTCATGAAAGATGGGCTCAATAAAGGACAGAAATGGTATGGACCCAACAGAAGTAGAAGATATTAAGAAGAGGTGGCAAGAACACACAGAAGAACTACACAAAAAAGATCTTCCTGACTCAGATAACCACAACGGTGTGATCACTCACTTAGAGCCAGACATCCTGGAATGTGAAGTCAAGTGGGCCTTAGGAAGTATCACTATGAACAAAGCTAGTGGAAGTGATGGAATTCCAGTTGAGCTATTTCAAATCCTAAAAGTTGATGCTGTGAAAGTGTTGCACTCAATATGCCAGCAAATTTGGAAAACTCAGCAGTGGCCACAGGACTGGAAAAGGTGTTTTCATTCCAATCCCAAAGAAAGGCAATGCCAAAGAATGCTCAAACTACTACACAATGCACTCATCTCACATGCTAGCAAAATAATACTCAAAATTCTCCAAGCCACGCTTCAATAGTATGTGAACCGTGAACTTCCAGATGTTTAAGCTGGATTTAGAAAAGGCAAAGGAATCAGAGATCAAACTGCCAACATCCGCTGGATCATTGAAAAAGAAAGAAATTTCCAGAAAAACATCTATTTCTGCTCTATTGACTATGCCAAATGCTTTGACTGTGTGGATCACAACAAACTGTGCAAAATTCCTCAAGAGATGGGAATACCAGACCACCTGACGTGCATCCAGAGAAATCTATATGCAGTTAAGGAAGCAACAGTTATAACTGGACATGGAACAGACTGGTTCCAAATTGAGAAAGGAGTACATCAAGGTTGTATATTGTCATCCTGTTTATTTAACGTATGTACAGAGAACATCATGAGAAACACTGGGCTGGATGAAGCACAAGCTGGAATCGAGACTGCCAGGAGAATATCAATAACCTCAGATATGCATATGACACCACCCTTATGGCAAAGCAAAGAAGAACTAAAGAGCCTCTTGATGAAAGTGAGAGGAGAGTGAAAAAGTTGGCTTAAAGCTCAACATTCAGAAACCTAAGATCATGGCATCTGGTCCCATCACTTCAGGGAAATAGATGGGGAAACAGTGGAAACAGTGACAGACTATTTTGGGGGGCTCCAAAATCACTGCAGATGGTGACTACAGCCATGAAATTAAAAGATGCTTGCTCCTTGGGAGAAAAGTTATGACCAACCTAGACAGGATATTCAAAAGCAGAGACACTGCTTTGCCAACAAAGGTCCGTCTAGTCAAGGCTATGGTTTTTCCTGTGGTCATGTACGGATGTGAGAGTTGGACTGTGAAGAAGGCTGAGCGCCGAAGAATTGATGCTTTTGAACCGTGGTGTTGGAGAAGACTCTTGAGAGTCCCTTGGACTGCAAGGAGATCCAACCAGTCCATTCTGAAGGAGATCAACCCTGGGATTTCTTTGGAAGGAATGATGCTAAAACTGAAGCTCCAGTACTTTGGGCACCTTATGCGAAGAGCTGACTCATTGGAAAAGACCCTGATGCTGGGAGGGATTGGGGGCAGGAGGAGAAGGGGACGACCGAGGATGAGATGGCTGGATGGCATCACAGACTCAATGGACGTGAGTGTGAGTGAACTCCGGGAGTTGGTGATGGACAGGGAGGCCTGGCGTGCTGCAGTTCATGGGGTCGCAAAGAGTCGGACACGACTGCGCGACTGAACTGAACTGAATTGATGTGAAGAACTGACTCATTTAAAAAGACCTTGATGCTGGGAAAGATTGAAGGTGGGAAGAGAAGGGGACGACATAGGATGAGATGGTTGGATGGCATCGCCGACTCAATGGACATGAGTCTGAGTAGACTCCGGAAACTGGTGATGGATGGGGAGGATTGACATGCTGCTGTCCATGGGATCACAAAGAGTTGGACATGATTGAGCGACTGAATTGAACTGAACTGAGATGAAGACTGGAAGAAAATCGTAAAACAAAACAAAACAAACAAAGCAGTAGTTTTCAACCTGTAACTCCTATATGACTAGATTTTTGATTGGAAATTTCCATTTTCAAAATAAATATATGCAATTGCTTTGGGTCCCATTATCCTCCCATTAGTTTTTTTGAGTCCTTACATGTTCCACCCTCTGACAATAATTGGTCCTGCAAACCAATGTGGATGCTTTTAGAGTAAGGATCCTGTCTAAATACAATATCTTTGAATAACACTTAACACAAAGCCGGCAGAGGTCTTTTTTTCTTTTATTAGCGGTGTGACCTTGGATAAGTCAGCAACCAGTCTAGAAATAGTTTTTCTTGCCTGCAAAATAAGAGAATCGAGCTGGAAAACTAACTTCCAATTGTTGTTCTAGGAAATGGAAGAAGAGAAGAGGGAATAATATAAGCAGATATCTGGTTTTCTTGTTCTCACTAGGACAGATCCTATTTGATTATTTTGCATAATGACTGTTTAGATAATGAAAGAATCACAAAAGTAATGCAAGTTAGGAAATCTCTGGGCTAGAGGATCATCAGGGCTCTTTCTAGTATTAACTATTTTTGAGCATCCTCCTGATCTGTAGGTTACACAAGAAATAAAGAAAAATAAACACACTCTGGGTAGTGAGATTATGGAAAATTTTTCATTTCTTTTTGTTTTTTCTCTGTATTTTCAACAGTGGGCATATATAATTATTCAAAAATTAGTACTCTTTAAAAAGTAGCTACAATGAGCATATACACTGTAGCAGTCAAGAATAACTTGATCTTAAAGAAATTTTACTGATATCTATAAGCTATATACTGAATAAACATAGGGGAGAGAAAGAGACAGGCAGAAAAGCACACAGTTATGGGTTGATATTTTCAAAGCATAGAATTTAAAAATCATCTTATATAGATTAGAACATGAGTTATGACTTATTTTATATAACCAAGTCAGTCCCAAATTATATAAGCTTCATGTGCTTTCCATTCTTAAAATTTTTAGGTGTAGTTTATATTCATTGAATAGATACTTTAAAAAATAAAATTTTGAACATCAATTCATTTTTTAATGGTTGGTCTTTAGAAAATTGAATAAAAGAAAAATTACCGCTAGTATTAATTAGTAAATGAGAAATGTTTCATATAGTTTAAAAAACCTCTATAGCTTTTAAAGAAAAGAAAAATTATTTCTCTAGTCTAGTTTTCTAACTTTTCAAAAAACAATATAATATACTCAAACTCAAACGAATATTTTAAAATTGCCTCTAATAAGCCATTTTCTCAAATCATTCTGGCTTTTAAAGTAATCACTATTCAAGCTCCGAAGAGCAGTAGAGCCAAAAACCATTGTTTTAGTTTTTGCTGCTTTTAAAACCAGTTTGTTTTCCTGGAACCAGTCTGCCAAAGTCTTTTTGCAGTTCAGTAGTTAAGTGAGAAACAGATTTGCCATTAAAATGCACAGTCGTGCCATCTGCATAAAGATGTATAGAGCAGTGATGACATATCCATGTTAAATCGTTAATAAAAAGAGAAAAGAGGATCGGGCCCATGACTGACACTGTTGCTTAATAACTGGAAGGAGAAGGAGTGGAAGAGACAGCCCTGTGAACAGTAACAGATTGATGTCTGTCAGAGCCATTTCTTATCTTGTGACAGCGTTTGGGCCAGAGCCCACGCTCCCTACCTTCTGTAGTCAAAGCCCACGGTTCACTAGGCCAAAGCAGTTTGAGAAATTAATAAAAACTATCACTTAATTCAGAATTCCCCTCAAGACATGTATTCATTAATATTAGGTTGTCATAGAGTGACATATGAAGGGTTGGCAAATTCCTTAAAGGCTTTTCATATGTGGAACTCGTGTGTGTTTCCCTCATCAGCATCTTTAAGCCTTCTAAATACTTATTATCAGAATTAACCACCACACTGATAGGCTTTATTGCGTGATTTATGTGATTTTATGTTGGGGAAATAGAGTTTCTGAGGGTAACTAAATGAGTCATGAATTAAATGACTGGTATAGAATATACATTTCAAATTTAGGAAATGTCTTTGAAAAGGAAAAATGGGGCAGATAAATGAATTTTACTTTGGGATAAAAAAGTTATACTATTTGATCTTCATTTTTCTGGTGGTAAAGTCAGTGAACCATATACATTGTGATATAACATGTGAAGTTACGGATAAATTGTAGATAAAATGCCTCTGGCCCTTAGGAATTAACAATTTAAAGGGAACTCTTAACCCATAAGAAAGATGGATAATCCAAGCATCAAAAATATATAAAGGAGTTCAAAACAAATTCTGGCTGCTCACAATCTATATACACCTACAGGATGTCCCATAAGATCTATGGGGGTCCTGAACTGATGGGAGTAAAAAGGTTTAAGTGGCATTAGTCTGGAAAGATGTTCAAAAAGACACAAATTGGGGGGAATACTGACTATTTTGATAGTCTAAATTCACCTTCTACTATAGATATTAGTCATAGATTATAAAGTTCTTGGTTGTATAGTTCAACATTCAGTGAGACCTGAAAATATCTGTTATCTTTTCTTGCCTACATCTGCTATCATTTCCTCTGTGATATAAATAAATATGTGCTATAGGATGACCATATATTTGCGGGTCAAGGGCTCTAAGTGCTTGTCTCCCTTGGACACTAACTAGTTGAGTGATAGTAAGCCAGTCAGTCTCCTTCTTCCTCAGATTTTCTTACCATAAATTTAGATCCCTTTTAGCCCTTGCTTTCTAGAATTCTACTGTGTTAATAATGATCTTACAGTTGTGGGGACAATGTGTACATTAAAACTCTTCCCTGACCATTCTAAGAGCTTTATAAACGCCTGTTAGAGGGCTCCGTACAACTGCACAGCACATATATTAATAAAAAGGAAATCATCAGGATTCCCTTCCCCAGCTGATTACTCTGAGAGATCCCAGTCATATACCAGGAACTGTGCTTGGCATGGTGACACAGAGAGACCCAGTTCCTGTATTTATGGAGCTTCTAGTTCAGTGGGAGACATTAAATACTTGAGGGAAGAAAAAAGTCCATAACTGCTAGTTATGTTAACTGATTTGGAAAAAAGTATATGTTTCTAGGGGGCTTCCTAAGTGGTGCTAGTGGTAAAGAATCTGCCTACCAATACAGGAGATGCGAGAGACATGGGTTCAATCCCTGGGTTGGGATGGTCCCCTGGGGAGGGCATGGCAACCCACTCCAGTATTCTTGCCTGGAGAATCTCATGGACAGAGGGGCCTGGAGGTCGATGGTCCATAGGCTCACAAAAAGTCAGACATGACTGAAGTGACTTAGCATGCATGTAGAAGGTTCAAGGAGGAATTTACCTCAAGCTGGTTAAATTCTAGCGGGAACTTACTGGGGGAGAATCCATGTGGGGTTATTTTTGAGGTATAATTGACATATAACATTATATTAGTGTCAGGTATATAACATAATGACTCATTTTAGGTATATTGAGAAATGATCACTACCAGATTATATAGAAATTCTATTTTTATTTTTTGGGAAAACCACCATACTGTTTTCCATAGTGTGTTAGTCACTCGGTAGTGTCCAACTCTTTACAACCCCATGGACAGTAGCCCACCAGGCTCCTCTGTTCATGGGATTCTCTAGACAAGAATACTGAAGTGGGTTGACATGACCTTCTTCAGGGGAGCTTCCTGACCCAGGAATCAAACCCAGGTCTCCCTCATTGCAGGTGGATTCTTACCCTCTGAGCCACTTGGAAAGCTCCATTTTCTATAGTGATTGTACCAATTTACATTCCCACCAACGGTACACAAGGGTTCCCTTTTCTCTATATCCTTGCCAGTACTGTTATTTGTCTTTTCGATAATAACCATTCTGACAGGCAGTGGCTTCCCTGGTGGCTCAGATGCTAAAGAGTCTGCCTGCAGTGTGGGAGACCCAGGTTTGATCCTTGGGTTGGAAAGATCCCTTGGAGAAGGAAACGACAACCCACTCCAGTATTCTTTCCTGGAAAACCCCAAGGATGGCAGAGGCTGGCAGGCCTATAGCCCACTGGATCACAAAGAGTCGGACACAACTGAGCAAACATGTCCAGTCTGACAGGTGTGGGTTATATCCCACTGTGGTTTTGATTTGCATTTCCCAGATGATTAGTGATGTTGAGTATCTTTTCCTATATCTGTTGGCAGTGTGTATTTATTTCTTCTTTGGAAAATGTTTATCCAGTTCTCTATTTTAAAAAATTTTACAGTCTTTTATTTTATTTTTAATTGGAGGATAATTACTTTGCAGTATTGTGATGGTTTCTCGAATACATCAACATGAATAAGCCACTCCGCCTATTTTTTAATTGGATTACTTGGTTTGTTGCTATTGAGTTGTAGGAGTCCTTTGACCTGAGATGTATAGTATAAACTATGCAGGATATTTGCATAGGTATAATATGTGTATGTATGTACAGCATAAGCAAAAGATAACTGGGTGCTAAGATTCAGGGTGGAGAAAGTGTGTAAGAAAAAAGAAATAAGTGCAAAAGCTCCAGACATACTAAAGAAGCTAAAAGAAGGTTACTGTCACTCTCCAGGGGAGTAGTAGTAGTAGTAGAAGAGAGTTAGGCAAGGGCCACATTATGCAAGGGTTTGCAGGCTAGAATATAAATACCATTGTGATTAGTGGCTGAGAAACACTTCTAAAAAATTCCTAGGAATTCACGGAACACTTTCCACTTCTGTGATAGGAAGAAATAATGGACACTGTCTTGGACGCTGTATTGACTTCATTTCTCTCTGAGTATCCTCTCTAATGAAGGAGCAGCTTGCTTACCAGCAAACAGAATGCTTGGAGAGTTTTCTGAATATTATGAACAGAGTAAGAAATAATAATAACAGATGAGAGTCTGAGACTCAATTATGTTTACCTGAAGTTGCCATTTTCATAAAAAAAAGCATACACATCAACAAAAGACGGTGATCAGAACAATTCTAAAGTGCAGAATTGCCTTTCCCTTATTGTTTTATTTGGCTAAAGGACAGACCCAAAATATATTCCCTGAACAACCTGTATGTTGAACATTCTGAAAGATGTTGGATCCTTGCTATTCAAACTGAGTTCTGCAGACCAGTGGGATATTGAAGAGTATGTTAGAAATGCAGATCTCAGCTCCCAAACCTGACCCACTGAATCGGAAACTGTATTTAAATCAAGATATTCAAGAAAATTTTTGTACACATTGAAGTTCAAGTGCTGCTTAGGTACTGGGAATAAATGAATTCAAAATAATGTATAAATTAGAGGATCAAGAGGAAATTTAAAAATAGCTTCCTTGTAGTTAATTATCATTTTAATGTAAAATATCCTTAACACTTTCATAAATTCAATTTTAATTATTGTTATGGAAAATGTTTCACTAGGAAACAATTACTCTAGGCATAGTGCCAACAGTTTCAAGGTTTAAAATTTACTCAAAACACAGCAAAATATTTTGAGTGTATACATATTTCCTTGTAGGGTAGAAATAGCCATGCTAAATATCAAATATTGAAATATCAATTATTGAAATTGTTCACAATGGTTAAGAGAAAGCAACTGTTCAATGGTGTGTCCTTTTACTAAAATGATTGTTAAGTAATTGTTCAGCCTTTAAGACCCTTATAGTGAAAATTTAGAACTATTTATGGAATTCATGTTTGAAATTTTCAAGGGTATTTGGACTTATTTGGAGCTCAAGTTTATATAATAAAAACACATTCTTAACAATTTGTTTAACTAAATTTGGAGCTCCAAGCTTTCAATGGATGTATGAATCATAGGAGCCTTGCCAGATGTTTTGGAGTGTGGAATTCAAAACGCATTAGCAGCATGGCACGTCATGAAGTTTGATGCAAAACATTTCTTCTCTCTTTCCAAAAAGCCTTGTTTGGTTTCTGTTGTAAGGCATGAACTATGGTGACAGTTCATAGCTCTAGGGAGACATCTAAAATCCTTAAGTAGTATCTACCCAGACAGTGGAAATATGAGGCAATTATCTACACAATCAATGTCATAAAAAAGCTTGCCCACCTGGCCATATCCAGAAAACCAAGTCCAAAATGTATTTACCTGTTAAAATTTATTTCATTTTTTTATGCCTAATATTCAGTAGACAATCTCTTGTTCCTTCCTCCATTTTTACCCACTCACATCAACAGATGACCTTCTCTATTATTTACAAAGAAAACACAATTAACTAGAAAAATCTTCTGAAAAGTCTCATAGTTTTACCAACACAACGTCAGAATCTCTATTTCTCTGGATACTGCTATCAGTTCAGTTCAGTCGCTCGGTCGTGTCTGACTCTTTGCGACCCCAAGAATCACAGCACGCCAAACGTGAGTCTGAGTGAACTCCAGGAGTTGGTGATGGACAGGGAGGCCTGGCATGCTGCAATTTATGGGGTCGCAAAGAGTTGGACACGACTGAGCAACTGAACTGAACTGAACTGATACTAAAATCTTAATTTTTTTAGTTCTAACAGTTTGGTAGAATTTGGGGGGTTTTCTATTTATAATATCATGCCATCTACAAATAGAGACAGTTTTACTTCTCCCTTTCAAATTTTAAAATTTCTTCTTCTTATCTTTTCTTTCTCTTGTCTAATTGCTCTGGCTAGGACTTCCAGTACTATTTTGAATAAAAGTGGCAAGAGTGAGCATCTTTGTCTTATTCTTGATCCTAGAGGAAAAGTTTCAGCTTTGCTTCCCTAGTGGCTCAGATGGTAAAGCGTCTGCCTGCAATGTGAGAGACCTGGTTTCAATCCCTGGGTTAGGAATATCCTCTGGAGAAGGAAATGGCAACCCACTCCAGTACCCTTGCCTTGAAAATCCCATGGATGGAGGAGCCTGGTATGCTACAGTCCATGGGGTCACAAAGAGTTGGACATGAGTGAGTGGCTTCAGTTTCCCCTCCTTTCCTTTCCTTCCCTTTCCTTTCCTATGGTGTTAGCTATGGGCTTGTCATATGTGGCCTTTATTATATTGAGATACATTCCTTCTATACCCAGTTTGTTGAGTGATTTTTTAAAAATCATGAATGGATGTTACATTTTGTCAAATGCTTTTCCTGAATCTATTGAGATGACCATATAATTTTTATTCTTCATTTCATTAATGTGGCATATCACATTGATTAATTTGTGATAAAAGTTTTCCCTAGGGCTGATCAACAACTGACTATTGATCAGCAGCTGATCATTATGACTATTTTTGAGGCCCAAGAAAGAGAGGAAGGAGGAAAGAAAGTGAAGTCGCTCAGTTGTGTCCGACTCTGTGACCCCATGCACTGTAGCCTTCCAGGCTCCTCCGTTCACGGGATTCTCCAGGCAAGAGTACTGAGGTGGGTTGTCATTTCCTTTCCAGGGGATCTTCCCGACCCAGGGATCAAACCTGGGTCTCCCGCATTGCAGGCAGACACTTTACACTCTGAGCCACCAGGGAAATCCAACAACTAAAATTTGAAAGACTGTGGCAGACTGAGAAATTAGACTTTTTTATATCATGCTCTACATTAACTTTGTTTTTTTCTGTTGTTGCTGTTTGTAGTTTTTTTCTGGAAGAGAGGCTACCTCTTGATTCAAATTCCTGAAATTGACATACCAGATACTTGGGTATCAGGGACTGCACATGTCACAGTGAAACCACACGAAGCTGACCTTGAAGAAGCATGTCTAAAGCTTTTGGAGGCATGTTGGGTGTCCATTCTGTAAAGCAGATTTGTGTGTGCCTACTCTGGCTGGTGCATTCCTAGACACTGGAGAGTAAGGTTACCTGGATGTTAGTGTCCAGATCTCTTTAGAATTCCAGCTCGCCCCACCACATCCTTGCTTGCTCTTCTGGATCCTCAGTCTTCCTTGGGTTAATGGGGTTAATGAAAAATGTGAGGTAGACATTTTTATGAAGTGCAGCCTCACTTCCTAGTGAACCAGTATCAGAATGACTGATGCTTTTTCTTCCTTCTGTCCCCTACCCTAAGCCTGAGCAAAGCTAGAATTTGAGGTAAGCAGATTTGTTTGGAAGGAATGATACTAAAGCTGAAACTCCAGTACTTTGGCCACCTCATGCGAAGAGTTGACACATTGGAAAAGACTCTGATGCTGGGAGGGATTGAGGGCAGGAGAAGGAGGGGACCACAGAGGATGAGATGGCTGGATGGCATCACTGACTCGATGGATGCGAGTCTGAGTGAATTCGGGGAGTTGGTGATGGACAGGGAGGCCTGGCGTGCTGCGATTCATGGGGTCCCAAAGAGTCGGACACGGACACGACTGAGCGACTGAACTGAACTGAACTGATGAACACCAATATTTAGAGGTAAGCAGTTCTACTCTAGGTGGCGCTGATCATAAAGAACCCATCTGCCAATGCAGGAGACAAAGAACACAGGTTTGATCCCTGGGTTGGAAAGATCCTCTAGAGAAGGAAATGGCAAGCCACTCCAGTATTCTTGCCTGGAGTATCCCATGGAGAGAGGAAACTGGTGGGCTATAGTCCAAAGGGTCGCACAGAGTCGGACACAACTGAAGTGACTTAGTAGGCAGGCAGGCAGTTCTACTCTAAAGGTTTAGCATTCTTGATTCTTTCAATGATGAGATTGTGTTCTCCGCCCTGAGGCCAGGAATGGAGATGGGAAGCAGCAGATGTATCAGAAAGGCCTTTACCCAGTGTTAGCTGCCCTGGGTGCGCCCTGGCTTGTTCTTCCCTTGCTGTACGACCATGTGCATCTGGGACTCAGTTTTCTCACCGATACTGCAGGAATGAAAATTCTTTCTCTACTAACTAGGCATGGTTTTTGAGAAGGCAGAATAGAATGGTGAATGGGAACATGATTATGAAAACTGCAAAGAGCACCCTTTTTTTAAAAATCAGGGGAGATGGCTATCAGGGACATATTTTGTTTTTGCCCTGGATCTAACTTGTCTTATTTTTTCTGCTATAACCATCAGAGTGTGGCTGTTCAGCTGGTGAACTGTAGGGAATCACTAACCCACTCCAAAGCTTCTTTCTTTGCTCCTAGGACCTGTTCTCTCCCTGTGAACATCTTGTAGTTTGGCTCAGGACAGTGCCAAGTCCTCACCACATTCTTCTCCATCAGCAGCCCCAGAGTGGTGCTACACCTTGTTCAGCTCAGGGAGCGTCAAGCTAGACAGGAAGATTGCTTCTCCTTCCAAAAACGTTGGGGTAGTGCCTCTTTATAAACTCTGTGGCTGCTTTTCTGTAGAGTGTAGGATACTTAGGGTCTCTGGGTAAGAAATTCTGGAGCAACAAAAATATCACCACTCAATACCCTCTTTCACTGGTTTTAACTGAGCTGCTATTTTTAAAATCTATAAAATGTTGATATTTGGCATTTAGTATGATTTGTAGAGCTTGTAAAATCGAGTTTGATTTTATATTGGAGAGTGAAGTCGCTCAATTGTGTCTGACTCTTTGTGACCCCATAGACTGTAGAGTACCAGGCTCCTCTGTCCATGGGATTTTCCAGGCAACAGTACTAGAATGGATTGCCATTTCCTTCTCCAGGGGATCTTCCCAACCCAGGGCTCGAACCCAGGTCTCCTGCATTGTAGACAGACGCTTTACCGTCTGAGCCACCAGGGAAGTCCTATATCGGGGAAGCTATGCCATAATCCTAGCAAAATCCAAGTTACTGGTCTCCAACCTGACCACATGGTCCTTTTAAGATATGGTTAAAGCTAGTCCCACCAATGTAGGGTAGACACTGTGGGTGGGACAGGGGAAAGGAATAAGCTCCGTAGTTTCCCCCAACTGAAAGAGCTGTTATAAAGATATCCAAGGAAAGTCTAGACCCTCTGAGAATTTGCATCAATTTCTCACGGTGACCTTACTTACCTTCCTGATCCTGACATCGCCTCCTGTAGTTAGTGGGGTCCAGCTTCCCTACCCCAGCCTCTTCCTCCTCCACCTTCATGTCTATAAAGTAAAAGATGAACACAACCTCAAAATGTACACTACATAAAAAGGTAGAATTTCAAGGAGAAATGGTCAGATTCATACAGCAGAAGACCTTAGTGCAGATGAAATAAATTGAGACAAAATAACATATAAACAAATTGAGGAACTTCAAATACATGTATGTTGGGGAAAGTGAAAGTGAAAGTCGCTCAGCTGTGTCCGACTTTTTGTGATCCCATGGACTATACGGTCCATTGAATTTTCCAGGCCAAAATACTGGAGTGAATAGCCTTTCCCTTTTCTAGGGGATCTTTCCAACTCAGGAATCAAACCAGGGTTTTGTGCAATGCAGGCAGATTCTTTACCAACTGAGTTATCAGGGAAGCCATATGTTGGGGAATATTCCATTTGTACTTGAAAAAAGAGGTGTCCTTTTTCAAGTACAAATGGAATATTTACAAAGAGCACACAAAGCACATAAACTAGGTCTTGGGAAAGCTTTAGTAAATTTAAAGAATCTGTATCATACTTCTATAGTATCAATAAGATAACAAAACAACCCCCCGCCCAAAACTACACATATTATCTGTGGATTCTGCATTGAAGAATTCCACAAATCATGAATTTGAATCTGTCATGCACTAGCAACTACTTACATAACATTTACATTGTATTTATAACTTTTTACTTAGTATTTACATTGTTAGATATTATAAGTAATCTGGAAAATCCCATGGACAGAGGAGCCTGGTAGGCTGCAGTCCATGGGGTCGCTAAGAGTCAGACACGACTGAGTGACTTCACTTTCACTTTTCACTTTCATGCACTGGAGAAGGACATGGCAACCCACTCCAGTGTTCTTGCCTGGAGAATCCCAGGGATGGGGGAGTCTGGTGGGCTGCCGTCTATGGGGTCACACAGAGTTGGACACGGCTGAAGTGACTTAGCAGCAGCAGCAGAGATGATTTAAAGCATAGAGGAAAATGGTTCATATACAAATACTATGCTATTTCATATAAGGGACTTAAGCATCACAGATTTTGGTATGGAGGAGGTGAGCCTGAAACAAATCCTCCACAGATACCGAAGAATGATTGTATATATAAATAAATATTTATTTATAAATATATATATAATAAATATACATACACATATATGGAAACTAAAATAATCTCTAATGATGGACTTTATAGAAAATCACAAATGGAAATTATTTCATTTTAGAAGTGATCAATTACAACTTGAAACTTGTGGGGTGTAATATACTTAGAGTGAGAAAGAAGGAAGACAGGAAAGAAAGAGGGAGAGAGCAGAGTAGAAGGAAAATAAATATGATAAGCATTTAGCCAAAGAGAAAGAATAAGAGAGAAGAGAAAGCAGAATGTTAATTAAAAGATGAAAGCAAAAATTATGAAATAGAAAACAATCAAGCATAGAGATAGTTAATAAATCTGAAGGCAATTATTTGAAAAGATTATTAAAATAGGCAAATCATGCAAGACTAATCAAGAAGAATATTCATAAGTACCAAATTTGGAATGAAAAAGGGATGTAACTACAAATATAATAGAGAATTTAAAAATTATAAGTGAATGCCTTGAAAAATTTCATGCCAATATATTTAACTTAGATAATAATAGCATCTACTGTTACAATATGCTGGGCACTGTTTTAAATGCTCTGCTCTGCATATCTGAATTACTTGAATCTTTGCTATGAAATAAGTAACATTATTGTTCCCATTTTACAGATGAGGAAACTGAGGCACAGAGAGCTTAATTGACTGCTTAAATAGGGGAACAGGGATTCAAACCCAGACTGTCTGAAACAGTTTCTGGAACTAGACATAAGCTCTTAGCCACAAGGCTAATAAATAGATACTTGATTAGAAAAATAATGGAAATAATCAAATAACTTAAAAGAATTAGAATACCTGAATTAACCAGTAACCATTAATTGAAAGGTCTTCTCTGGTGGCTCAGTGGTAAAGAATCTGCCTGCCAATGCAGGAGATGTCAGTTTGATCCCTGGTTGGAAAGATTCCCTGGAGAAGGAAATGGCTACCCACTCCAGAATTCTTGCTTGCAAAATCCCATGGACAGAGGAGTCTGGCAGGGTATAGTCTCAGTTCAGTTCAGTTACTCAGTTGTCTCCAACTCTTTGCAACCCCATGCATTGCAGCACGCCAGGCCTCCCTGTCCATCACCAACTCCCAGAGTTCACTCAAACTCACATCCATCGAGTCAGTGATGCCATCCAGCCATCTCATCCTCGGTCGTCCCCTTCTCCTCCTGCCCCCAATACCTCCCAGCATCAGAGTCTTTTCCAATGAGTCAACTCTTCGCATGAGGTGGCCAAAGTACTGGAGCTTCAGCTTTAGCATCATTCCTTCCAAAGAACACCCAGGGCTGATCTCCTTCAGAATGGACTGGTTGGATCTCCTTGCAGTCCAAGGGACTCTCAAGAGTCTTCTCCAACACCACAGTTCAAAAGCATCAATTCTTCGGCACTCAGCCTTCTTCACAGTCCAACTCTCACATCCACACATGACTCTGGAAAAACCATAGCCTTGACTTTTGTTGGCAAAGTAATGTCTCTGCTTTTGAATATGCTATCTAGGTTGGTCATAACTTTCCTTCCAAGGAGGAAGCATCTTTTAATTTCATGGCTGCAATCACCATCTGCAGTGATTTTGGAGTCCCAAAAAATGAAGTCTGACACTGTTTCCACTGTCTCCCCATCTATATCCCATGAAGTGATGGGACCAGATGCCATGATCTTCGTTTTCTGAATGTTGAGCTTTAAACCAACTTTTTCACTCTCCACTTTCACTTTCATCAAGAAGCTTTTTTGTTCCTCTTCACTTTCTGCCATAAGGGTGATGTCATCTGCATATCTGAGGTTACCGATATTTCTCCCGGCAATCTTGATTCCAGCTTGTGCTTCTTCCAGCCCAGTGTTTCTCATGATGTAGTTCTCTAGTTCTCATATAACTTAAATAAGCATGGTGACAATATACAGCCTTGATGTACTCCTTTTCCTATTTACAGTCCAAGGGGTCACAAAAGAATCAGACATGACTTAGTGACTAAACAACAACAGCACTAATTGAAATGGTTATGCTGCCTTTTGCAAAGCATTATTGAAACTGCTTTGTAGGTTCCGTTCCGTTCAGTCGCTCAGTCGTGTCTGACTCTTTGCGACCCCATGAATCGCAGCACACCAGGCCTCCCTGTTCATCACCAACTCCCGGAGTTCACTCAGACTCACGTCCATTGAGTCCGTGATGACATCCAGCCATCTCATCCTCGGTCGTCCCCTTCTCCTCCTGCCCCCAATCCCTCCCAGCATCAGGGTCTTTTCCAATGAGTCAACTCTTCGCATAAGGTGGCCAAAGTACTGGAGTTTCAGCTTTAGCATCATTCCTTCCAAAGAAATCCCAGGCTGATTTCCTTTAGAATGGACTGGTTGGATCTCCTTGCAGTCCAAGGGACTCTCAAGAGTCTTCTCCAACACCACAGTTCAAAAGCATCAATTCTTCGGCGTTCAGCCTTCTTCACAGTCCAACTCTCACTCCATACATGACCACAGGAAAAACCATAGCCTTGACTAGACAGACCTTAGTCGGCAAAGTAATGTCTCTGCTTTTGAATATGCTATCTAAGTCATAACTTTTCTTCTAAGGAATAAGCGTCTTTTAATTTCATGGCTGCAATCACCATCTGCAGTGATTTTGGAGCCCAAAAAAACAAAGTCTGACACTATTTCTACTGTTTCCCCATCTATTTCCCATGAAGTGATGGGACCAGATGCCATGATCTTCGTTTTCTGAATGTTGAGCTTTAAACCAACTTTTTCACTCTCCACTTTCACTTTCATCAAGAAGCTTTTTTGTTCCTCTTCACTTTCTGCCATAAGGGTGATGTCATCTGCATATCTGAGGTTACCGATATTTCTCCCGGCAATCTTGATTCCAGCTTGTGCTTCTTCCAGCCCAGTGTTTCTCATGATGTAGTTCTCTAGTTCTCATATAACTTAAATAAGCATGGTGACAATATACAGCCTTGATGTACTCCTTTTCCTATTTACAGTCCAAGGGGTCACAAAAGAATCAGACATGACTTAGTGACTAAACAACAACAGCACTAATTGAAATGGTTATGCTGCCTTTTGCAAAGCATTATTGAAACTGCTTTGTAGGTTCCGTTCCGTTCAGTCGCTCAGTCGTGTCTGACTCTTTGCGACCCCATGAATCGCAGCACACCAGGCCTCCCTGTTCATCACCAACTCCCGGAGTTCACTCAGACTCACGTCCATTGAGTCCGTGATGACATCCAGCCATCTCATCCTCGGTCGTCCCCTTCTCCTCCTGCCCCCAATCCCTCCCAGCATCAGGGTCTTTTCCA
>SJXQ01002375.1:43894-63706 GCA_006408695.1 Aepyceros melampus | reverse complement strand
GATGGGAATGTAAGATGTGGTTGCAGCCACTATGGAAAACTGAATGAGGGTTCCTCAGAAAATTAAACAGAAATACCATGTGATCCAGCAACCCCACTCTAGTCATTACTTCCCGAAAATGGAAAGCAGGAACTCAGATATTTACTGACTCATGTTCACAGTAGCCCAGATTCACCGGAACCAAAAGAAGGAAGCAATCCAAGTGCCCATTGATGGGTGAACGGATAAACAATGCGGTTTATACCAACGAAGGAACTTTATTCAACCTAAAAAATGAATGACTTTCTGGCACAGGATACAACACGGATGAACCTGAAGACATCATACTAAATGAAACAAGCCAGCAAAAAAAGGACAACCTCCACTTGCAGGAGGTACCCAGAGTAGTTAGATTCATAGACACAGAAAGTAGAATGATGGTTGCCAGAGGCTGGGGGAGGAGAACGAGGTGTTGTTCATGGACACGGACTTTCGGTTTGGGAAGATGTGGATAGCGGACGGTAGTGATTGCACAAAATATGAATGCGCTCAATGCCAACGCTTTAAAATGGTGAAAATGGCCACGTTGATGTGTAATTCATCACAATTAAGAATAAATTGTTTATTAAAAAGTTGGGAGTGGGAACCTGAATAAGTTCGTTTGTGGGGACTTGAGAGGGACAAGCATAGAGACACCAGAAAGTTCCATCTTACCTCAAAGGCTTGTTGGAACAGATGCAGGGAAATATCCACCACCAGTGTGCTCTCCGGAAGTCAGAGAGCAGCCAGACTTTGATCGACGGCCGTCTATTCAGACAGACGTCATTCTAAGAAGCTGAGTTCCGGAGGCCCGCAGGAGAAGCACTGGGGGAAGAAGCGCTCTCTCCAAAGAGTGATTAATTTGGTAATTAATGCAAAGCAGAGGAAGAACGATTCTGAAGTGTTTGCTCCAGGCCCTAAATTTTCACAGTTAGCTCGGCAGTTGTAGCATCTGGTAGGACAGGGAGATTGGATGAGCTAAAGGGTGAGATCAGACGCCAGGGAGCAGGGAAAGGATTAAAGATGAATAGCTTCAGGGGTGCTTGAGGATTCTCAAGCCTGGAAACCATGCTTCAAAGGAAGGAAAAACAAAGGCCATCATGAGAAGGCCCTGGCAATGATTGGAAGGAAGAAGAGCCCTAGAGCTCGAAGGGACCAACCCCTTCACTTTATATAAAAAAGGACTCTGTGCGGGATGGATGGACTGAGGGCTGGGAAGCCAGGCCAGGTGTATAACAGTCTGCAATAAGGTGGTTCTTCAGTCACAGGGAAGGAAGTGCTGTGTTTGTGAATTTCATACACTGTTTGCATTTTGGGTAAGGATACCTGTACCCAAGATTTTTAAAATATCATTTTCATTTATTTATTTCAGTGTGCTGGGTTTCAGCTATAGCATGAGGGATCTTTGATCTTCACTGTGGCGTGTGGTTTACCTCTTAGTTGCACCTCGAGAACTCTTACCTTGTGGCATGTGGGATCTAGTTTCCTGACCAAAGATGGAATCCAGGCCCCTGCATTTGGGAGTGCAAAGTCTTAGCCACTGGACCACCAGGGAAGTCCCTGTACCCAAGATTTGATTAATATCAGTCAAGTTAGAACAAGACAGAGAATTAAAACTAAGGAAGCACCACTGGATACCTTTGAGATGAGGAATCATTGTGGGAGTCCTAATATTTCAACACTGGCTGAAATCATAAACTCGACTGTATTGAACCTGCTGATAGCCTGGCTCCCACAGTAGTTTCCGCCCTGGCCATTGAATCCTTGAGCAAAATCAAGGCACAGCTGTAGAGCAGGTCAGATTCAAGACTCCAAGGCCCTACATCACCACTGCCAAGGTGCTAGGAGGATTGACCAGTTTCTCGTTCCTCAAAAAGGAGAAATATACAGCCCAGCCCTGCACCCAAGCTGACGGAGTCCGTCCAGAAAGGCAGATGGATGGCAAATGTGCTCGTGGAGGACACGGGGTCAGAGCTCCCCACTTCCATTCAGAACCTCTGGGGCTTCCCATTGATCAGCCAGTGCCTTGGCAGTTATCAAAGGGCTAATCAGATGGTCTTTGTTTTCACAGAACTGCTGTGGGCAGTTACAGGCCTTGGGAGCTGGGAAACAACCCTTGGTGCCCTTGACTATTACTGAAGCAGAGGACAGAGTTTTAACATGCACGCCCCCAAATTCTGCTTCCTTTCCGCTCGCCAGCCTTGGCAGGAAGAGAAAGGTTGCTGAGTGTTCACATGCCCTTGGCTGACCCCCTGCTTAGAGTGTGACTCAGCTCTGCAGTTACGAGGTAAATTCTCTTAAATGGTTGCCCGGACAGGATACCTCACCCCACAGTAGCACACCCCACTGTCCTTCACCAGGAACACCCCCACGCTGGGTTCCGGAGAAGGGGCAGAGCCTGCCTGAGAAGGCTGAGACCATCAGTGAGTTCTTGTTCAAGATGTTCTCTGCAGGGACTTCCCTGGTGATCCAGTGGTTAAGAATCCACCTGCCAATGCAGGGGACGTGGGTTCAACCCCTGGTCCAGGAACTGAGACCCCATATGACGAGGAGCAACTAAGCCCATGCTCCACAACTAGAATTTGAGCTCTAGAACCCTCCACCAGCAACTACTGAGCTCACACGCCGCAACTGCTGACACCTTGCATTCTAGAGCCTGTACTTCACAACCATTACAGTGAGAAGCCTGAGCACCGCAATGAGAAAAGTGCCGTGTGCAGAAACAAAAAGCCCTTGGGCCCCAATGAAGAGTGAGCACAGCCAAAATATTAATTAATTAGTAAAAAAGAGAGAGCGAGAGAGATGCTCTCTGCCCATTTTCCACCTGCAGGAACCAGGTGGCCACAGTCTGTGCTTTTTAAGAGGGATAGTTGGGGGCTTCCCTGGTGGCTCAGTGGTAAAAATCTGCCTGCCAGTGCAGAAGACCCAGGTTCGATCCCTGATCCAGGATGATCCCACACGTCGAGGAACTACTAAGCTCATGTGCTTCAACTATTGAGCCAGCGCTCTGGAGCTGAGGAGCCACCGCTGAGCCCACATGCCCTGGAGCTGTGTTCTGCAGCAAGAGAAGGCACTGCAATGAGAAGCCTGCATACCTAGTAGACAGCAGCCGCTCACCACAGCTAGAGAAAAGCCCATGCTGTAATGAAGACCGAGCACAGTCAAAAATAAAAAATAATTTTAAAAAAAAGGGATAGGTGGGTCAAATTTCTCAAATATCAGAAAACCCTGGAAGAACCATCTCATATCAGGACCTTAGCAGAATCTAGGATCTAGATAATTTGTGGATAATATTCTCATGTACAGTGTTAGTACTTTTGGGAGTTTTGTCCTGTAAATGGATAATCAATGGATCACCTCCCACAGACACATAACTCCTAACCACCCCCAAGGACATGCTGTTTGTTTCCCCAGCCCCTTCCTCCCCTGACCCAGACTATTTGCACTATCTGCTGTGGGGCAGACACCAGGGTGGGCGTTGAGCAGACCGCCTGAATCTCCAAGGGAAAGATGCTGTGGGAAAGATGACTTTATGACCAGATAACATAATTCGCTGTGGAGTCTGTAACAACACAAGGACCAACCAAGCGATATGGGGTTGGGGGTGGGCAGGCAGGGCAAGGGCTGCTAGGAGGATGGTCCCAGGACCACCAGCTGGCTAGCCGTCACCCCACAACTCATCTGGTCTTCATTCCATCTCCCACTTGTTGCTGAAAGAAGCAGTGATAGACTCTCTTCCCAGGCATGACCGGAAAACATCTTACACCCTGGGTACCAGAAATCAAACAAAATTTGAGGTTAACTTCACAAAGTCCATTTTTCCCCATTTGGACAATTTCTTTGTCAAAGACAATGATCAAGGATATTTAAAGTAATAGAATCAACATCTTTTTTGAGGTCCTCAAAGTTGAGAATTCTTGAAATGATCCTATGATATGATATAATTCAACTGTTTTAGATCATTTCTGTCCTCCAGACCCATATGGTTGGCAATATATAGAAGAATGTACCAAAATATCATTGACAATCTTTAAGAAATAAATAAAAAGTATGAGTGATACTTAAGATAAAATCAATCTTGCAGCAATTATTTTAGAGAAGAAAGAAAATGCATCTTATATACCAATGCTGCCCAATAGGAATATATACATATATTTTAAATTGAAGTATAGTTGCTGTAAAGTCCCTTTCTTTTCCTACCAGTGTGCACCACTATGATGGACTATTTTCTCAATTCAAACCCACAAACACCTATATAGGGGATGGCTGCTTTCAAGTTGGGCAGTGCTGGTGGACAGTGCAGAAGACCCAGGTTCGATCCCTGATCCAGGATGATCCCACACGTCGAGGAACTACTAAGCTCATGTGCTTCAACTATTGAGCCAGTGCTCTGGAGCTGAGGAGCCACTGCTGAGCCCACATGCCCTGGAGCCTGTGTTCTGCAGCAAGAGAAGGCATTGAAATGAGAAGCCTGCACACCTCTAGTAGAGAGCAGCCACTCACCACAGCTAGAGAAAAGCCCATGCTGTAATGAAGACCGTGCAGTCAAAAATAAAAAATAATTTTTTAAAAAAAGGAATAGGTGGGTCAAATATCAGAAAACCCTGGAAGAACCATCTCATATCAGGACCTTAGCAGAATCTAGGATCTAGATAATCTGTGGATAATATTCTCATGTACAGTGTTAGTACTTTTGGGAGTTTTGTCCTGTAAATGGATAGTCAATGGATCACCTCCCATTGACACATAACTCCTAACCACCCCCAAGGACATGCTGTTTGTTTCCCCAGCCCCTTCCTCCCTTGACCCAGACGATTTGCACTATCTGCTGTGGGGCAGACACCAGGGTGGGCGTTGAGCAGACCGCCTGAGTCTCCAAGGGAAAGATGCTGTGGGAAAGATGACTTTATGACCAGATAACACAATTCGCTGTGGAGTCTGTAACAACACAAGGACCAACCAAGCGATATGGGGTTGGGGGTGGGCAGGCAGGGCAAGGGCTGCTAGGAGGATGGTCCCAGGACCACCAGCTGGCTAGCCGTCACCCCACAACTCATCTGGTCTTCATTCCATCTCCCACTTGTTGCTGAAAGAAGCAGTGATAGACTCTCTTCCCAGGCATGACCGGAAAACATCTTACACCCTGGGTACCAGAAATCAAACAAAATTTGAGGTTAACTTCACAAAGTCCATTTTTCCCCATTTGGACAATTTCTTTGTCAAAGACAATGATCAAGGATATTTAAAGTAATAGAATCAACATCTTTTTTGAGGTCCTCAAAGTTGAGAATTCTTGAAATGATCCTATGATATGATAAATTCAACTGTTTTAGATCATTTCTGTCCTCCAGACCCATATGGTTGGCAATATATAGAAGAATGTACCAAAATATCATTGACAATCTTTAAGAAATAAATAAAAAGTATGAGTGATACTTAAGATAACAATCAATCTTGCAGCAATTATTTTAGAGAAGAAAGAAAATGCATCTTATATACCAATGCTGCCCAATAGGAATATATACATATATTTTAAATTGAAGTATAGTTGCTGTAAAGTCCCTTTCTTTTCCTACCAGTGTGCACCACTATGATGGACTATTTTCTCAATTCAAACCCACAAACACCTATATAGGGGATGGCTGCTTTCAAGTTGGGCAGTGCTGGTGGAAACCACATGCTCAGGCAGACAGTATGAATCAGCTCGTGTGTGTGTTCGTGTGTGTGTGTGTGTGTGTGTGTGTGTGTTTGTTGTCTTCTGGGACTTGATGGGCATCAGTGGCAGAAACCCAATGGGACAACAGAAGGAGGCAGGACATACCATGGAGCTGGGAACCCCAAGGCAGCCCAAGTGCCCGGGGTGAAGGAGCCACATCACTGCCCCTAGGCAGGTGAGACTCACGTGGGCCACTCCAGAGCATCAGCTCTAAGCAGCGGCAGCCCTTTCCTGGTCTGGGTCACTCAGGGACAGATTAAAAGAAGCAGGCTGAGCCTGGAAGGAGGCACGGGGAAGGCCCAGATGGCTGACTGGTCATCCCTCTCTCCATAGAAAACCCAGGACATGGGAGGAGACCTGACTCTTGGGTCTCAGCTCCGGGCTCCCCTCGAATCTCACCAGGGCAGAGTGGGCTGGGGCACCCTGAGCTGTGAACAGAGCTGCAAAGAGACCTAATAATGCATTTTCCCAGTGAGGCGCCAACTCATTGTAAGGAATGCCAGCCTGTCTCCTGTGCCAAAGCAAACTCCTGCAGTGAAAGCACTTCCCACCCTCCTCCCAAGTTTTACATTTTTAAACCTGGCAAAACAAAAGCGATCTGAGCTTGTGCCTGGCTCCAGCAGTGTCCAGAACTGGGTTCCCTGGGCGGGAGTCCCTGCAGGGACCCAGGAACAACCTGCAGGCTGTTTCCTGTTTGTGCTGCTCCACACAAGACTGCTGCCTAACCTCCACACTGCTGGGGATCGCGCGAACCAGGTCAGCCCCGTGCCCCACGCTGCGGCTCAGCCAGCTCTTCTGCAGGGGAGGTTTCCAAGCTTCTTCCACGGAATTGCATGAAAGATGGAGACGACATTGTCAGCACATGGTGAGTCCATGCCTGGGTGAACGGCAGAGCGGGTATCTGGATGTTGGGAGGCACTGAGACGGACTTCCCTTCTTGAGCTCTAACATGTCAGCTAGGCTGGGCAAAATGTACACTTGGCTTTGGGGTCAAAGCTCCAGATTTTGGAAGGAGAACAGGAAGCAGTGGTCTGGAGCAGGTCAAGGCTTGACCAGGGCTTGCTGCTTGCACAGCCAACAGGGACCCTTCCAGGAATCCTGCTGTGGGGCCAGGTGAAAAGCCACCTGTGGTTAAAGGGAGCGCAGGGAGCTCTGGTTGGTGGGGATGGGAACCAGCAGGCCTGGACCGCTTTCCTCTCCTTCTCTTACCTCAGTCTGTCCACTGGGGGCTGGAAACCCGGACCACGGAGCCTGTGCAGTGGACTATACCTCTGAGGGGCTAAGGTCGCCCTAAGTACTTGGAGGCAACTTGCAACAGCCTCAGGGATTCCCCTTCCTACCTACTTATTTTCAATGCGTTTTTCCTGCTTGTTATTTAATCACTAAGTCATGTCTGACTCTTTGCAACCCCAAAGACAATAGCCTGCCAGCCTCTTCTGTCCGTGGGACTCTCCAGGCAAGAATACTGGAGTGGGTTGCCATGCCCTTCACCAGGGGATCTTCCCAACCCAGGAACAGGTTGGGAAGACACCAGGGAAGCCCACCCAGATGGCACTAGTGGTAAAGAACCTGCCTGCCAATGCAGGAGATGTAAGAGATGTGGTTCCATCTCTGGGTCAGGAAGATCCCCTGGAGGGGAGCATGGAACCCACTCCAGTGTTCTTACCTGGAAAATCCCATGAACAGAGGAGCCTGGCTGGCTACCATCCATGGGGTCCCAAAGTGGCAGTCGTGACTAAAGTGACTTAGCACGTAGGCAGGAAGCAGGTAAGAGGTGAAATGGGGCAGGAGTGCATAGCCAGATGGGAGGATGGCATTTGTGCATGTGGGCCTTGGTTGGGTGCACACAGGATGGTCTTTGCTTCCTGTGGAGTTCATCTCCTCCCCACAGCAGTCACCCACCTGGATGTGCCTTCTTCTCCTTTGAAATCATGAGCTCTGACACCCCATTCTGGCCACACCCTCCAGGCTTTGCCTCTGTGTCTCGCTGCCATCCTGAGATTCCTTAGCCTGCTCCCTTCCTGCCCATCTTCCTCCTTCTGCCATCTCAGAAGGCGAGCAGTCCCTCTACTCTTCCCAGGCTTTCTATCCCAGTCCCTTCCTCCTCTCTTAAGGGCACTGTCCATCCCCACCTCCCTCTCATATTCCCACCCTCTTTTTCGCTACAATCTCCTTCCACCAAGCTTGTATGTGTCACTTGCCTTCTCTTTTCTTGAAAAACCCCCTTGCTAACAGCTGCCTTTCTTCTCCCCTTGTCTGATCTGTGTTTGATGATGAGGTGTTCTCCCCAGTTGTCTGCAGGTTCACCTGAGATGCCCCAGAATCAACCTCCATTTCCACTGCTGCCCTCCATCCTGATGGCTCTCATTAGGGCCACCAGTGGTGGCCAAAACAGACAGACGTTTCATTTTCCCAAGTAGAATTACCTTTCATTATAGATTTTCCACATGCCAGCCACTGGCACAGGGTGATTTAATAGCTTTTCAGGATTTCCAGACCTTTCCCAGGACACTGGCCATGGTGTTTCTCTAATCACTGCTGCCCCACTGCCTTCCCTTTGGGCTCTCCTGGCCAGTCCTCCAGGAGCTATCCCCACTCCATCCTACTTCTGCAGGCCCTGATGGTTTCAAAGCCACTTCTATGAACCACCCTCTGGTTGCGAGGGCTACTGGCTCTGCTCACCTGGAACAGAATCTTTGCTCATTGCACCTCCTTCTCTATGTCAATTCCCCCTCCAAGCTTGAGATTCCCTGGATAGACATCTGCTCTTCTATGTCAATTAGGATGCTTTCAATTATAATTAACAGAAACCCAATTCTAACAGACTTGAACCCTAAGGGAATTTTTGGCTCATAGAACAGGGAATCAAGGTCGAACAGGCTTCCGAAGGGCTTTCATCTAGTGGCACAGGCATGCTCCCCAGGCCCTGGCTCCTGTCTGGGTCTCTGTCTAGCTCCGCAGGTCCACCTCCTTGTAAAAGTGACTCTTATGCTGCTGCCAGGGTGGCTACCCCCGCCTCCCAGGATGACCTGTTTTTTTTTCCTTACTTCCAGAAAGAAAGAGAGAAGGAGAATCAGAGAGAGAAAGAGAAAGAGAAGTCACATGTCAGCACCGAGGATTCAGCAAGACTCAGAAGGTTCACTTCAGCTGGGCAACCTGGGGCTGTACGCTCATCTCAGAGCTCATCACAGCCAGCAGGGTTGAGTGAAGACTTTCAGAGCCCACTAGACCTGAAACAGAACCCAGCTGGCCAGAGCCAACTTCCAGCAAAGCACACGAAGCCTAGGGAAGGGGTGGCTATCCAGGCTTGAGTCAGAGAACAGTCTAGCAGGGAGGAGAGAATCATCACCAGGCATCATCACCGACCCCCACCACCTCCCCAGACAGCTCCCACCCTGCACCCCCATCTCCATCTCAGTGGGTGATGGTGTCCGCCTGGTACCCAGGCCGGGAGTCTGGGAGTCAGCCGAGATCACACTGCCTCTTCACTGGCTATATCTAATCCATCATCAAGATACACTTCAAAGGGGTTGCTGCTGATTTAAAGTCCCAACTCAGAAAATGTGTCCTCAAGTTTCCGTACTCTCTCCCAAACAACACTGTTGCCACTGCCTACCTGGAATTTGGCAGCTAACTCCTGAGTGCTCTGGGTTCTTCCCACGCTGTCTCTATGTGACCCCAATATCATGTGCAGGAAGGAGGGTATTGTGAGACATCCTTCTTGCCTTGCCCAGCTCTTAGTGCTGTGCTTAGTTGCTCAGTCATGTCCGACTCTGCAACCCCATGAACAGTAGCCCGTGGGGAGTCTCCAGGCCAGAATACTGGAGTGGGTTGCCATGCCCTCCTCCTGGGGATCTTCCCAACCCAGGGAGCGAACCCAGGTTTCCCACATTGCAGGCAGATTCTTTACCTTCTTAGGCACCATTTGGGGGATCTTCCCACCCCAGGAATCACACTGGGGTCTCCTGCACTACAGTGGATTCTTTACCAGCTGAGCCACCAGGCAAGCCCCCAGCCCCTGGGCTTCAGCATGAAACCCAGCGTCCCAGCCCTGACTTCTCTGGCCAGCATCTCTGTGCCCACCTGCAGCCTCACACACCCACTGGCTTCTTACACCCACCACACCATCCGGCTTCTAGCTCATTCATACGTCTCCTCCCGTCTTCTCTGCCTAATGGTCTCACACTCTTCCTTCAAAGCCACACCCAGGAACAACTTTGCTCGTGAGTTCCCCTGATGCGTTCCTCTCTAGACACCTCCAGTCACAAGCCCTTCTTCTCGATATCACGGCCTTTGAGCCATCCATCATATGGACCATGATGATATCACTCACCTGGCTGACCTACGTAAAAAAGAGACATCAAATAAATTGACTCATTTTTTTCAAGTACTCTCTTAATCATCATTCATTCAACAGACACTTAGTAAGTGCCTCCCCCTCACTTGACAGCATTTTTTTTTCAATCCCTTACATCGTTTGACCCAGAGTAGGTGCCTAGCTCACATTTGTTGCTCTAAAAACTGAGATTATAGGGTGCCCACAGGGGAGCCTGGTGGGCTGCCATCTATGGGGTCGCACAGAGTCGGACACGACTGAAGTGACTTAGCAGCAGCAGCATTCATATTAACACATGCTAAAATGTGTCCTGGGTGTCCCTTTACATTGCCCCTGCTGCCAGGAGGACACTTGAATTCTGGAGAACAGTACATGTCTCCCCTGGGCTCCTTCAGCACAGGTCTCTCCTGAGGGGCTGCACCACAGGGCACCAGACCGTGTGTGCTATGTATCTGTGCTCAGTCACTTCAGTCGTGTCCAACTCTTTGTGACCCTGTGGACTGTAGCCCACCAGGTTTCTCTCACCATGGGATTCTCCAGGCAAGAATACTGGAGGGGGTTGCCATTTCCTTCTCCAGGGGATCTTCCCAACTCAGAGATCAAACCCACATCTCTTATGTTTCCTGCACTGGCACCCCCTGGGAAGCCCATGGCACCATACTGCCTGGGTTCAAATCCAGGATACTGACACTTATGAGCTGTGTGACCTTGAACCAGCCACGTGGCTTCATTGTGCCTCACTTTCCCCACGTATACAGGAAGGATGGAGACTTCCCTGGTGGTCCAGAGGTTAAGAATCTGCCTTGCGATGCAGGGCAT
Source organism: Aepyceros melampus (assembly GCA_006408695.1). NCBI lineage: Eukaryota > Metazoa > Chordata > Mammalia > Artiodactyla > Bovidae > Aepyceros > Aepyceros melampus. The sequence goes on along the minus strand of SJXQ01002375.1, from coordinate 52,817 downwards.
GCAGCTTCGATCCCTGATCAGGGAATTAAAATCCCACCCGCCACGGAGCAACTAAGCCTGCAAGCTACCACCACTGAGCTTGTGTGCCACAGCTCAAGAGTGCACTGCAATGGAAGATTGCCCACGACACAGCAAAGAGCCCACCCGCGCAACCAAGGCCCGCTGCAGCCAAATGAACAAATAAATAAAAAGAAGGATGATAACATTGGGTTGGCCAACAAACAAGTGCAGACAAGCAAAGCACTTAGAAAAGAAGTACCTGTCACATAAGGAACCACTCAATAAAAGCTAGCTCTAAATATCATGACACAGCCCTTCCAGATGGAGAGCCCCTGCCCCCTCCTCTGTCCCGACTCCTATACTCCTGCCTGGCATATGCCAGGGGCTTGGCAAATGCACACTGACAGTGATGGCACACTCGGCCATCACACTTATCAGATTGTATTTTCATGTGCCACTCTCTGCAACTGGCACATGAGTTTCTGATTCAGATGGTTGCTTGTTTCTTAGCAGCCAGTCACCAGGTATCAGGTGCTGGGTGGATGCTTGTGGGAAGGATCAAGGAAGTAAGGAAGTTGAGTCTGACTCAGAATGGCCACAGAAAGTGCATGACATCCCAGCTGAGACCCCCTGAGCCCCTGGAGTTCTGGTACTATCAATTATACAGTTCCTTGCCAGCCTCCTTTGTGAGACTGAATGCAGAGTCTGGAGCCACTGCAGGTAAGCAGATCCCAATGGCTGTATCCTCAAAAAATGAGAGGGTCTGGAATGGGGAGTGACAAGCCAGCCTGTGCCAGACACAGGGCAGCCCTCCAGGCTCACAGCTAGTGCATGCCCTCTGTGTCTGTGTGTGAAGAGGGGACCAGCAGGCCAGGCATTGCCAGGCCTCACATCAAGTGCTCAACACATCAGAGGATGACAGAATATAAGACAAGGGACAGAGAGCTGGTTACAAAGGAAGCTTAGGATAAAAGGGAATCCTACCTGGGAATGCTTAGCTAGTGTAGGGATGCTCTAAGAACATATAATTGCCACATTCTTGGCTATTACAGCTCATCACCAGCGTGGGAAGACAGAAAATGGGCCAAAATGGCATGTTCAGGCTCTTGCTCCACATTTTATAAATAATGACTATGTAACAGCTGAGACATCCTAGAATGTGAAGTCAAGTGTGCCTTAGGAAATATCACTATGAACAAAGCTAGTGGCGGTGATAGAATTCCAGTTGTGCTATTTCAAATCCTAAAAGATGATGCTCTGAGAGTGCTACACCCAATATGCCAGCAAATTTGGAAAACTCAGCAGTGGCCACAGGACTGGAAAAGGTCGGTTTTCATTCCAGTCCCAAAGAAAGGCAATGCCAAAGAATGTTGAAACTACTGCACAATTGCAATCATCTCACACGCTAGTAAAGTAATGCTCAAAATTGTCCAAGCCAGGCTTCAGCAATATGTGAATCATGAACTTCCAGATGTTCAAGCTGGTTTTAGAAAGGGCAGAGGAACCAGAGATCAAATTGCCAACAACTTCTGGATGATCCAAAAAGCAAGAAAATTCCAGAATAGCATCTACTTCTGCTTTATTGACTATGCCAAAGTCTTGACTGTGTGGATCACAAGAAACCGTGGGAAGTTCTTAAAGAAATGGGAATACAAGACCACCTGACCTGCCTCTTGAGAAACCTGTATGAAGGTCAGGAAGCAATAGTTGGAACTAGACATGGAACAACAAACTGTTTCCAAATCAGGAAAGGAGTATGTCAAGGCTGTATATTGTCACTCTGCTTACTTAATTTACATGCAGAGTACATCATGAGAAACACTGGGCTGGAAGAAACACAAGCTGGAATCAAGATTGCTGGGAGAAATATTAATAACCTCAGATATGCAGATGACACCACCCTAATGGCAGAAAGTGAAGAAGAACTAAAGAGCCTCTTGATGAAAGTGAAAAAGGAGAGTGAAAAAGTTGACTTAAAACTCAACATTCAGATAACTAAGATCATGACATCCGGTCCCATCACTTCATGGCAAATAGGTGGGGAAACAGTGGAAACACTGTCAGACTATTTTGGGGGGCTCCAAAATCACTGCAGATGGTGATTGCAGCCATGAAATTAAAAGACATGTACTCCTTGGAGGGAAAGTTATGACCAACCTAGATAGTATATTCAAAAGCCAGAGACATTACTTTGCCAAAAAAGGTCCGTCTAGTCAAGGCTATGGTTTTTCCAGTAGTCATGTATGGATGTAAGAGTTGGACTGTGAAGAAAGCTGAGCACTGAAGAATTGATGCTTTTGAACTGTGGTGTTGGAGAAGACTCTTGAGAGTCCCTTGGACTGCAAGGAGATCCAACCAGTCCATTCTAAAGGAGATCAACCCTGGGATTTCTTTGGAAGGAATGATGCTGAAGCTGAAACTCCAGTACTTTGGCCACCTCATGCGAAGGGTTGACTCCTTGGAAAAGACTCTGATGCTGGGAGGGATTGGGGACAGGAGGAGAAGGGGACGACAGAGGATGAGATGGCTGGATGGCATCAGAGTAAACTCCGGGAGTTGGTGATGGACAGGGAGGCCTGACGTGCTGCAGTTAATGGGGTTGCAAAGAGTCAGACACAACTGGCAACTGAACTGAACTACTCTATATAAAACAGATAAACAATGAAGATGTACTATATAGCACAGCTACTCAATATTTTATAACAACCTAGGATGGAAAAAAAAACCTGAAAAAATATGTATGCATGTGTTAAATATATATATGTATGTGTGTGTGTGTGTGTATATATATATATATATATATATATAATTTGAATCATTTTGCTGTATACCTAAAACTAAAACATTATAAATCAACTATACTTTAACAACAAAATATATATTGAAAAAATGGAAAGTCAAGATTTCTGTTCCATGTCTGGGATCTGAGACCAAAAGGAAAAAAAAGGAGATGGCTGAAAATATTACTGGGATAAGTTCTATGCATGTTCTATAATGTATAAATGTTGGTATTTAGAATATGTAAAGAACTCCAGCAAATTAGCCAGGGAAGAACATAACTAGAATAGAAAAGTAGGCAACGTATCTGAGTAGGCAAGTCACAGCTGAGAAAACCCTATCTAACAAGGATATAAAGAGGTTCTCAGCCTCACCGGTGATCAGAGCCAGACAAATGGAAATCACAGAGAAATACAAATCACTCATGCTGCCTCAAAAGCTGGGTGGTAGGAATTGGTTATGAGGGAAGAACCGGGGTGCTTATGCACAGCAGGCTGGAGTGGGGCCTGCTGCGGCCCCTGGGGAAGCAGCCAGGCAGTGAGCATCTGCTGAAATGGAGCAGGGAAATACCATTGTTTGCATGTGTGCTAAGTCGCTTCAGCGGTACCCGACTCTGCAACTCCACGAACGGTAGCCCACCAGGCTCCTCTGTCCATGGGATTCTCCAGGCAAGAATACTGGAGTGGGGTGCCTTTTTTTTCCTCCAGGGGATCTTCCTGACCCAGGGCTCGAACCCGCATCTCTTATGTCTCCTGCACTGGCAGGCAGATTCTTTTCCACTAGTGCCACTTGGGAAGCCCATACTACACAGGCACACAAAAAAAGTGTGCACATTTGTGTACAAGGGAACGTGTCCGAGGAGAGTCTCATGGTGCTGCTTGTGACAGTAAAATCCTGGGCAGCCTTGGTGTCTACCACTAGGAAAAGAGAAGGTCAGGCCTGATGCTGTTTGCAGGGGAAATCCCTGGCAGCAACCAGAGGGCATCAACTAGGTCTGCAGGACCAAGAATCGGGCCTCAAAGGCACAAGAGTGAGTGCAGAACAAAGGAAAAAGGAAGAGCATTATAGCACGATACCATTTGGATGAAATTTGCAATAAATAGTAGAAAATGACTAAGGGTTTCTGTGTGCTTGTTCGCAGATATAAATGAGAATCTCCCAGGTGGGCCAGTGGTTAAGGCTCTGTGCTTCCAATACATGGGCCATGGGTTTGATCCCTGATTGGGGAACTAAGATCCCAAAAGCTGTGCTGTGCAGCCAGGTTTTTGCTTTGTTTGTTTGTTTGTTTTGTTTTAAGCATCAATTAACGAGTAGAGAATGGATTGGATGGACCTCTGTGAATCTCATGAAGGTAGATGCAAAGTGCAGATGGGAGATGGAGGTAAATGAAAATAAAAGGCCAACAAGGGGTTTTGCATGATGGAGTCAGTCTTGAACTTAGGAGTGTGGTTACGCAGTCCTGGCCTTATGAATTCTGTTCTTCCCTGGCTGATCAGGGCCAGAGATGGGTGCTTAACAAGGCCAGCTTCCCAACTGGCAGGCCAAGGCACCGTGGAAATGTATATCTCCTTGTCCAAACAGCAGGGAGACAGTGCTGTTGATACTAAAATGGAAAAGTTTTCTTCTCTATTCTCTCCTTCTCTTGCTACCTGCCATGTAGTTTTGTATTCACTTTGTAGCATCACGCCCTTGGAAACAAGAATATTCCCTGGGTGAGTGCAGACCCTTAGAGGCTCCTGGGGTCTCCACTCCGGGGCTCAGCTGGGCCAGCCACAGTGAGGAACCCTGGGCCAGTTCTCAGCAGCTCCTAAGGGACTACAGACCCCAAAACCAAGACACGCTTGGTACCTGGATCAGGGCGAGCAAGGGGCTCACCTTCACGGCCCCTCTGTCACAACCTCCCAGCCTGGCATTCCCAGTGCTGCACTCAGGTCTCCACTGTGGGAGGCTGGCAGTGGTTGCTGAGGGGGGCCCAGGGGAGGCCAGCTGGGATCTGAGATGCAGGAGGTGAGGGGGTCCAGCATCTGAGGACCGGTCCAAGGAACACTCGACCTGTGGCCAAACCATGCACGGGACAGGCTTCATTCACACCCCGAAGATTTCATTTATATAACACGGATTAAAAGCTTAGTTATTAAGAATTTTCAGGCAATGACCACAGAGTAATAAACCTCTGTGCCATTCATGGTTGCATAGCCATAGAGCTGACCTTAACAAGCACTACAACCAGTGGATTTCCTCCTCAGGATCAAATTCTGAATCTCACCGCAATGCCCTGGGCACTTCCTTGCCTCCTGCAAGCCAGTTGATACATTTAGGGAAGTTTGCAAGATGGTTGTTACGCCATCAGGGGCTTGAGATGGGCCATAAATGGGAACATCTACATCATGCATGGATAAATCTGGGCTTTGCATTTCTAGGAAAGCTGGTTTTCCAGAACATTCTGAATGTTCTTCCAAATTTTCTTCCCTCCATACAACCATCCTAAATAGACATCATGATGAGGTTGGAGGGACTGCAGCTTAAGATACAGCCCCATCTCCCTCTTTGATCCCAGGAGGAGAGGGATGGTAGCGCCACCACTGTCAGTGGGAGGCCCCCCAAGCTCAAATTCCAGGGCTAATTTGTCCCACCCAAGGTGCCCCCTTGGCCTGAGTCCTTCATTTTACAAGCAGGAAGCTGGAAGCAGATGAATGAGTGACTCATCCAGGTGATGCCCAGTAAACATCAGAACTCGGCTGACCTCTCGGTGGGCTCATCAGAATCACAATTTCGTGACATACAAAAACATGTTGTTGTTGAGTAGCTAAGTCATGTCCAACTCTGTGACCCTATGGACTCCAGCACTCCAGGCTTCCCTGTCCTTCACTACCTCCTGGTGTTTGCTCAAACTCATATCCATTGAATCTGGATGCCATCTAACCATCTCATTCTCTGTCAATTGTTCGCCAGTTTTATTTCAATTCCATGGTGGAATGATCATATTGTTGGATATATTTAGTTAACAATATAAATCATTAAAGTGAATTTTATCTGTCCCTTTTCGTTTTTAATGTGTGTGCTAGAAAGTTTTAACTGGCATAGCTGGCTTGCATCCTGTTTCTGTTGGAGAGGTTGGTCTACAGATTACACAGGCCCATAGACCCAATGGGACCCGTTTGTGTGTGTGTGTGTGTGTGTGTGTGTGTGCACGCACACAGAGGTGCATGGATGTGTGTGTCCGCCTGCTCGGTGCAGGGATGTGAAGAGCAGGGTACTTCCCCTGTGCCCTGCTGAAAGAGGCAGCCCTCTTCAGTCCTCCAACGTCCAGGAAAAGCTGATCACCAGCTGCACACTTACTGAGTCTCCCTCTCATCCCTTAAAGCTGGTGGTGCCCACAGAGTCCTGGCTCCTGGGGTCTGCCATGGGTCCTCCCCCCTTCACCTCTGCCTGCATCTCTCTACACCCCCTTTCTCATTCAACCCCCTCCCAAAATCATGCTGCTATTTTGTTCTGCATCTTTTCTGGTTCAAAGACATTTAACTAGGTTCGAATTTTCACAGCCTGGACTCCTGTCTGCTGGTCAATGGCAAGTTAGTCCCAGCTTAGCCCAAGCCTGTATGCAGGGTGAACTTCCTGGGGAATCACATAGCAACTGGAATCTTGGCTCCATAAAACTGTTTGACAGCTGTCCCGAGGGCTCTTCCCAGTGTAACCATGTGAATCAGACTACTGGCTCTGATTTCCTTCTCCATTGTCCACCCCACTGCACAAACCGGACCCGTTGCTATTTGCTCTGCAAAGTGAGTTCCTGGGTAAAGTTTGGAACCATGCTGTTACCCAGGACCAGCCCTAGCTGGGGGCACAGGGTGGTGTGGGAGGAGGAGGGAGCGTGAGCATTGTCTGCCCTCCATCACTCAGCTCTGTGCGGAGCTGGAGCCCAGGCAGCTCTGGAGCTGTGCACACAGCCCAGCAAGCTCGTTCACTTCCGACTGAGCTTCTGTCTTCAGGCCCCAATCTGTGAGCACTGGCCATGGCCTTGGAGAGGCCATGAGTGCCCTCCTGACACAGCAGGGCTGGAAAAGTCTGCCTTTGTAATCCAGGGCTGTGAACCGTTCGTGATGGGAGAACTTCCAGAGGCCATTGTGCTTGATCATGCGTTTGCTAACACTCGTAAAATTATATCATTTCCACTCAGATGATCTTTCTTTGCTGCAGAATTGTTTTAAGGGTACAGATTGTGTGTTATTTATCACTGGACCCACAGTGCCTAGCATTATGCTAAGTGTTCAAGAAAAGGTTTATTGTGAACTGAAAAAATGATGGTATATGGGAAAAGGAAAAAAAAAAGAAATATTTGGATTTGGCATAAAAACTGAGTTTCAATTCTGCTGTATATCTTTAGACAAATCAGTTACCCTCCCTGAGTTGGGTTTCCCTGGTGGCTCAGATGGTAAAGAATCTGCCTGCAATGCTAGAGACCTGAGTTCGAGCCCTGGGTCAGGAAGATCCCCTGGAGAAAGAAAGGGCAAACCACTCAAGAATTCTTGCCTGAAGAATCCCAAGGACAGAAAAACCTGGTGGGCTACAGTTCCTGGAGTGGCAAAGGAGTTGGACACAACTGAGCGACTAACACTTTCTCTGAGTTGTTGGTTGTTGGTCCCTCAATGGAATAGTAACAGGAAATGCATTGTCCTGCGGTGGAGCTTAAATGATAAGCTGTCTTTAAGACATCCAACAAGTAGTAGGCGCTCATTGAGTAGAATTCCCCAACAGGCTCAGGTGTGTGGTTAGAGTCTCTTATGATTATCACATTATCATTCTTTGTGTGTGTGTGTTGGGGGGCGGGGGTAGTCAGTCCCCCAACTCAGTCCCTTTCCATCTGGCCGGGAGGACAACTGAAGCCCCAGGGAAGCTCAAGGCCAGACAGAAGTGGTGAGAATTCTCAAGCCTTTTCTTCCGAGGCCTGGGCTGGTATTTCGGAGGACATAGAGGCAGCTAGTTCATGAGCATGCTGGACAGGTAAGGCTTATGCACAAGTGACTGGAGGCTTTAGCATGAGAGGCAGATTAAGGGCTGGGAGTCTAGCAGAGGGTGAGCCCTTCAGGAGGCCCCTTAGATGGGACATTTAAGTGTAGCACCTTCCTACAGCAGCTCTGGCAGGAGCTGCTGCTGCTGGAGGCCATGTTTACGCCTGGCATTAGAATGACACAATTGAAACCACCCGCGGCTGATACTAAAAGAAAGCAGGATTGACAGAGGGCACTCTGTGACCTAATGAGAGCAAAACTGCCACATGGGGACTTGAAGAAAGTCACCGCCCAGCCGTGTTCTGGCAGGAGGGCAAGCTCCCGTCTGCAGGTTAACAAGGGGATGTGTCATGCAGCCGTGGGGTGCTCATGCATCTGTGGCCGTGGACAGGGGCATCCCAAGTCCTGCACAGACTGATCTCACTACATTTTTAGACCTTTGCTGGTCTCAGGGCAAAAAAAGTTAAATCTGCAGCATCACATCCCCTCTCTGCCAGCTACTGGTGTGTTCTCCTGGCCTCAGTTTCCAGATCACTAAATCAGGATAATAATCATGTAATTCACAGAAACACTATGGGAACTGAGAGGATACATTTTGGTGCTCTGAACAGCGTAATGTGTAAGTAGCTCAGCCGTGCCCGACTCTTTGCAACCCCTTGGACTGCAGCCCACCAGGCTCCTCAGTCCATGGGATTTTCCAGGCAAGGATACTGGAGTGGGTTGCCATTTCCTTCTCCAACATAGGAGAACAGCATAATTGGGAAGAACAAATCTGACTCCAACTTGTTGCTACAAGTTAAGAATGTTGCCAACAGCCTGAAATATGCAGGATAGCTCATCCTCAAGTCTCTGATCTTTAAAGGTATAATACTTTTCCATTTAAAATTTTATTTATTTTTTAATTTTTGGTTGTGCTGAGTCTTCATTGCTGTGCATCGGCTTTCTCTAGTTTTGGAAAGCGGTGGCAATTCTCTTGAGGTTCTGAGCTTCTCATTGCGTTTCTCTTGCTGCAGAGCACGGGCGTGAAGGCTTCAGCAGTTGCAGCACGTGGGCTCAGTAGTTGTAGTACTTAGGCTTTGTTATCTTGTGGCTTGTGACATCTTCTCAGACCAGGGATAGAACCCGTTATTCCCCTG
>SJXQ01002375.1:0-41628 GCA_006408695.1 Aepyceros melampus | reverse complement strand
TAGAATTGATGCTTTCGAGCTGTGGTGTTGAAGAAAACTCTTGAGAGTCCCTTGGACTGCAAGGAGATTCAACCAGTCCATTCTGAAGGAGATCAACCCTGGGATTTCTTTGGAAGGAATGATGCTAAAACTGAAGCTCCAGTACTTTGGCCACCTCATGCGAAGAGTTGACTCATTGGAAAAGACTCTGATGCTGGGAGGGATTGGGGGCAGGAGGAGAAGGGGATGACCGAGGATGAGATGGCTGGATGGATGTGAGTCTTAGTGAACTCCGGGAGATGGTGATGGACAGGGAGGCCTGACGTGCTGCGATTCACGGGGTCACAAAGAGTCGGACACAGCTGAGCGACTGAACTGACTGAACTGAACTGAACTAGCCCACAGAGATGGTACCTTCCTAAAGTATGCCTTCCTAAAGTATAGGACAGCACTGTCTTGCCAGCTTTATACACAGTACAATTTGATAAGTGCCAGTTGCCCAGAGAGAGTGATTCCTTATAAGCTGCTCTTAAGTCAAGTCAAAAATGGATATTTTTCACGTTTCTTAGAGGTACTTCACATTGGAGGTATATCAGTATCAGGTTTCATGCCACAAGGTACTATCTACTTGATTTTAAAATATTTTGAATTTAAAACAATTCAGAGGGCCATATATCTGGGTACATATATACACCATCATTACCCAAGTATCTTACAGAAAACCTCAGTAGCCTTTCCTATTTATCAACCTTTGAAAACTCCTCCCTGACTCTTTTCTGTCTTACTAAATCCATCAAAGAGAAATCAGTGAGGGCTTTGGTTACATAATGAAGGTTAGACAGCATATAAACAGTGATGGTATGTAAAGGAAATGTAGCTTCACTGTGTTACATAGTACAAATTTATCAACGTCATGCATTGGGATGCAATCACAGAATTTCCTTCCTAGTAATTTTAGGACAATGGATTTGTTTGAATAAACGGGTATTGGGTATTTCCACTGCCTTTCTTATCTATAGGTGGGTTGTTGAATCTGCTGAGTTTTTGCTGCTTGGATTTCTTTCTTACTACCCTGTGCAGTGATGCTAATGGAGATGGTGATAATTAACCAATGGCTGTGCACTAAGTTTAGAGATAAGTGTATTTGTATTTTAAATGTTAGCATTGATTCCTATGAAAATTGAAGTTAATTAATAATTATTCAGCAGTTCTGTCTAATTAACTTGACTATTCCTGTTTATTTTCCCTCTGGCTAGGAGTGCCTGGTGAGATGGAATTACATAGTTTCATTGGTAAAATTTGAAGGAAGTCATATGGTGTAAATTAAGCAAACGTAGTGCCAAAGGGGTTATCTGGGGGTTCAGGGACAATGTCTGGTGAATCACTAATAGTGTGATGTTGACAAGGATGTGCTCTCTAAACCAGGGGTTCCCCAGCACTGACGCCAGCTTATGATGAAGTGTTCCCTGATCTACAACAAAATGAGAAAAATAAGACAGATGTTGGGAATTTTTCTTATAGCCAAACAGATCCATTTTAGTGACTTTATAAGTTTTGTCATTACTAAATTTTTTTGTGCTAAAAAATATCCCTTTCAAACAATGATACTAATAGATTTTTTCCCCCTTTTCTAATGCCCTCACTTAGAAAGAATTTTTAAAAAGTCAATTTGGGAAATACAAATTGAAACAAGATACTACTACAGACCTAGTAAAATGGCCAAACCTGGAACACTGACCACACTGGATGCTGGTGAGGATGTGGAGCAATAAAAACTCTCGTCTCAGAGAGAGCTCTCAGGTGAGAATGCAAAACGATGCTTCCAGTTTGGGAGACACTTCGGTGGTTTCTTACAAAACTACACTTACTCTTACCAGCAGTCATGCTCCCTGGTAGCTATCAAAATGAACTGAAAACTTATGTCCACACAAATACTGGCACATGGATACTTATAGCAGCTTTTTTTAAAAATAAATAAATGCTGAAATTTGGAAGTAACCAAGTGCAGATAAATGAACAGATAAACTGTGGTATATTCAGACAATGGATGTGCTCAAAACAAGTGAGCTATCAAGCCTGGACACGACATGGAGGGAACTAAAATGCATATTACTAAGTGAAAGAAACCAATCTGAAAAGTCTGCATACTACATGACATTCAACTTCATGACCTTCTGGAAAAGGTAAAATTTTAGAAATAGTAAAAAGATCAGTGGTTGCCAGGAGCCAGGTTAGGAGGTGAAGATGGGTGAGGGTTGAATAAATAGAGCACAGAGATAGTTAAGGGCAGTGAAAATCCTCTGTAAGATATTGTAATGATGGATACATGGCACCATGAAAGTGAAAGTCACTCAGTCGTGTCCTACTCTTTACGACCCCATGGACTATACATACAGTCCATGAAATTCTCCAGGCCAGAATACTGGAGTGGGTAACACTTCCCTTCTCCAAGGGATCTTCCCAACCCAGGGATCGAATCCAGGTCTCCTGCATTGCAGGTGCATTCTTTACTGGCTGAGCCACTAAGGAAGCCCAAGAATACTGGAGAGGGTAGCCTATCTCTTCTCCAATGGATCTTCCTGACCCAGGAATCAAACTGGGGTCTCCTACATTGCAGGCAGATTCTTTACCAACTGAGCTACCACGGAAGTCCACGTGGCACTATGCATTTGTCCAATACTATAGAATGTATAACACCAAGTATGAACTTTAAGGTAAAATATGAGCTTTGAGTGATTATGATGCATCAATGTAGATTCATTAATTATAACAAATGCAACACTCTAGTGAGGGATATTAATAATTAGGGAGACTGTGCAAGTGTTGGCTTAAGGAGTATACAGGAAGTCCCTGTATCCTCTTCTCAATTTTGCTGTTGACCAAAAGGGTTCTTGTGCTTCCTGGGTGGTTCAGGTAAAGAATCTGCAGGGTGAGAAATACAGGTTCAATTCCTGGGTTAAGAAGAACGGAATGGCAACCCATTCCAATATTCTTGCCTAGAGAATTCCATGGACAGAAGAGCCTGGCTGGCTACAGTCCATGGGGTCACGACTGAGGGACTAACACTAAAAGTGTCTAAAATAATAAAGTCTTTAAAAAAACACCAACTTTATCTTAGTCTATTAACATTTTTTTCTGATCTATTAAATACTGAAATTATGGAATCATTGGCCTATGTGACCTTGTTATATCCTAAGATAGTTTATAATTAGTCCCTTGTCTGCTTCTCTAGGAAAATTGATGTTGGTGAACAAAAAATAACCTACTCTAATATCTTTTGTGCTATACCTTTCCTGCCTGAAGAGATCCAGTCAGTTAATCAGAGTGTTAGTTAGTAGGCCTTTTCATACATCCTATGACTATAGCTTACTTCTCATTTTTAAGTTATGTTTCTCTTGCTTCCTACTATAAAAAAGTCCAGAAGAAAAATGGCCATCAGCTTACTTAACAGACTAAAATTAAATTCGGACTTTCACTCATGGTCACCCATATTAGGTAGCATTTTTTCAGTGCACACAAGTGTCATTGCACACGAGTGTGCAACCATTTACCTGACAAATTGAATGATGTTCCAGCTGAGTGGAATATCCAGTGATACATGCATTCTGGAAACAAATAACATAAACACTACATCTAACCCTATTAATTTTCAAGCATTTTAAAAGACCCTTTTCTAAAAACAAACAAACCTCAGGTATTGTTTAGAATTCATTAAACTTCCAAAGAGTTGACCTTTTTAAACTGAAATTATTTCTTTCAAATGTGTTCTAACTTATGAAGATGACTAAAACAAGGACTAGGTTTTAAAGCTTTTTAAATAAAACTAAGATAAAAAATTATCACTAAACAGACATATTACTGAAGCTTTTATACAGCTGCGTTAGGGCTTCCTAGGTGTCATAGTAGTAAAGAACCCGCCTGCCAGTGCAGAAGACATAAAAGACACAGATGTGATCCCTGACTCGGGAATATACACTGGAGTGGGAAATGGCAACCTGCTCCAGTATTCTTGCCTGGAAAATCCCATGAACAGAGGAACCTGGTGGGCTACAATCTAAGTGCTCCAAAATGTCATGAGACAGCTTTGAAGAAGAACTTCTGACAAACTTTGGGATCTTACAGCATCCTAATCTTTAATTAGGAGCAAAAACCTGTAAAAAACATGATGAGCTATTATACACAACCTATTGTAAGTTAAAAAATAACACACGCTTGTCTGAAAAGGTGCTATGAAGTCCCTAACATATTAGCCCTGTGATTTGCTATCATTTAATTCATACTTGACAGATAACTGTATAAGAAAAGTGTTATAAAAGAATGAAAATGAAGCAGTCCATGTGATGGAAACTATCAGTAAGATACATTATTCAGGCAATAGCTTGTTTCCCTGGCTACTTTGATTAGGTTTTCTCCTCAGTCAGGCTGGATTTGTTCTTTAGCCAAATCTGTCAACCAACACAGTTAATGTAGTGAAAAAGGAAAAAGAATGGGTTGACATCTGTTATAATTTAACTACCACATTCAGACACAGCCGTCATACAGCTTGATTACACGGATGATAAAGAAGTCAAAGAAAACACTAGGGCAATTTTGTAACTGGTTAACAGACAGTTTTGGGCTTCCCTGGTGGCTCAGTGGTAAAGAATCTGTCTGCAGTGCAGGAGCTATGGGAGACATGGGCTTGATTCTTGGGTCGGGAAGCTCCCCTGGAAGAGGGCATGGCAACCCACTCCAGTATTCTTGCCTGGAAAATCCCATGGACAAAGGAACCTGGTGGGCTATAATCCATAGGGTCGCAAAGAGTTGGATACAGCTGAAGTAACTTAGCATGCACACAACAGATAGTTTTAAAGAAAAGAGAATTTGGTGAAAAGTTTTAAATCTAAATTTTTCACTTTGGATTTCTTCAGTAATCTATCTGAGATTCCCTTGTGGCTCAGCTGGTAAAAAAATCTGCCTGCAATGCAGGAGACCTGGATTTGATCCCTGGGTTGGGAAGATCCCTGGGGAAGGGAAAGGCTACCCACTCCAGTATTCCTGGAGAATTCCATGGACTGTATCGTCCATGGGGTTGAGAAGAGTCGGACACGACTGAGCGACATTCACTTTCACTATTCAGTAATCTGTCTATGGGAGAATAGGCAACAGAGTACCCTCCAAGAGCACGGATTTGTTAGTAGTAAGTAACTGGAGTTTTGAAAAATGGGCATTAGAGGTGAAAGGAAGAAAAAAGAGGAAATGTGAAAATTACAAAGTAATTTCAATCACTTCTATTTCACTTGCAACATTTCTGGTACTATTCTAATACTTGACACCCATTTACCTCTCAAAATTACAGAGGTGGGTATAACGATGATTATAACCATTGTGTGCATCAGGCAACTGAGTCACAGAGAAGATAAATAGCCTTCTCAAGGTCGCACAGGTGGCAGGTGACGCAGCAGGAGTCTGCACCAGGCAGTGTGGTTACCTGGTACATCCGAACCACTGCTCCATGCATTCTCTCATTTCACCCCTACAACATTATGTGCTAGACAACAGCATCTTTAAGTTAGATGTAGAGACCGAGTCCTGAAGTGCCATGAATTTATTGGATGGCAGTGGAGCTGAGATTTCAAGTAAAGGGATTCAGACTCTAAAACCCTAAGGAACAGAGGCACCAAGATAAAGTTTCTCACCTGTACTGAGTGGTACATGGCCTCTGTGGTCTTTACAAAGCTCACACAAGATCATTGATGAATCCTACTCGTGGATGGGGAGAGTTTGTTCTACTCACTACAGGGAATTTCTGTAGTCCCTGACACACGTGAGGGCATTCTGTACATTCTCCCATGCAACAGTCATCACACTTAATAAACCACTGTGGGACTTCCCTGGTGGTCCAGTGGTTAAAATCAGAGATTGAAGATCGATTCAATGCCTGGTGTGGGAAGATCCCACATGACTCAGAACAACTAAGCCACATCTATAGAGGCCTCGCACCTGGACCTGTGCTCTACAACAAAAGAAGCCATCGCAATGAGAAACGCGTGCGCCACTAGAGAGTAATCCCTGCTCGCCACAACTAGAGAAAAGCCTGCTCAGAAATGAAGACCCAGTGCAGCCAAAAATAAATAAAAATTAATACGTAGATAAATAATTTTAAAACCTCATTTTTACTATCTGATTCCTCATAGACTTGCAAGCTCTGTTCATCTGCTGACAACATACCCTGTACCAGAGAGGCATAGTACTAGGAGTTTGAAATATGTCAGAAAATAAAATAAAGTTCCTTAACTTTTGCCTATTTAGCTTTGCACCACTCGCACCTAACAGAGAGTCTCAATAATATTTACTGAATAAATAAATGAATCAATTAGAAGGGGTATGTAGAAGTAAAGGAAAGAAAAACTATAGAGTAAAGGAAATATTTGGATTTAATCTATTACCTCCCAGATTTTTATTAAAATCTTAATATGCTTTTGATTAATCAGCATGACCATTTAAATTATTTAACTTATCTTTAAAAGCAGAAATGTACATTTTAATTCCCAAAGTGAACTGTGTCCGGGCTCTGAAGGGGAACACATGCAGCAGGACACAGCACTCGCTCCTCTGTCAAAGTAAAATTTTCTGTTATGTTTCCCAGAGCTTAGCCTGTGTTTGTGTTCACCGATTTTCAAAAGGTGACTTTCCAACGCAAGTCTTCTCCCAGTAATTAGAGGCGTTTATCTTAAAGCTTATCCGGGTTTAGCAGAGAGGTTACAGGCTGTCATCCGCATTGTTATTGACTCCCTCAATTAGAGGCAAGGCATTTCACCTCCATGCAAAATATTAGTAAATTAACAATCCCCACTCTGCATTCATTTGGGAAATCTTCTCTGATTGTGATGACGAACGTGACAAGCAGGGAGTAATCAGAGACATTCCGGTAATACCTTTAAGCCTTGCAAATATCAATTAAAACTCTGGCTCTGCAGCTTGTTGTTGGGGTTTGGTCTACAGGGTAAATTTCTATTTTTATGACACAGTGCAGAAGTCAGCATTGGTAATTTACAGGAGAAGCAAGCAACAACCTCACTACAAAAGAGCCAGAGAAACAGCCACTCTGATTTTCTTGATTCTCTCATATCACTCAAAGTCTCTCTTAAACCATAAAATGAACTCTGGCATTGTGAACAATTTTCAGATCAGATTTATAATCCTCTGACATGACAACTTTGACTCAAACGGCAAATTCTAAAAAACATTTCTTATAGTGCTAAAAAGACTGCAAAGGGATTATTATTAAATGTCATGACTGTCTCTTTCAGTCTGGGGGCATTTTAGGCTAATGAAGAGATTTATTTTGCACAGTAATGTTAGGTCATGGAGCTCTGTGGATGAGCTTCAGTAGATTTACCTAAAATTTATGAAAAACACCTTATGTGCATTTTATTGTATTGAGAGTGTGTCACTTTCATCAGATTCTTCACAGGGGCTTGTAGCTCCAGCAGTCACAAATCTTTGGTCCCATGAGAAAGAACTAAGGGCTGAGGAGAGGGTGCTGCCAAGGTCTGCTTCCTCCATGGAGAGCCCTGGAGCTGCACTGGTTTTGGTGTCTTTTGAAAAATGCCTCAGCTGGCCAATGCTCCTCTGTCTCCTCTATTCCATACTTGAATCTCTGATGTTGCGGGGATCATACATTTAGCTGAGCCTTCACCTCCACTTCCCTGTATTCTAATAACTGTACAAACTAGTGGTTCAGCTTCATCCTTTTTTGTCACATTCTTTATAATTAATCACAAAACAAACTATGAAAAAATTAATATTTGCATTGTATCAATGGAGCAGAAAGATCAATGCCTTCCATTCTGAGACAATATCACTTCTTTATGACAAGTCAAACGCTTTTTTAGGGGGCCATCAGAATCTTATTTCTTTATGCGGTACACTCTGATAAAGTTTAACTTACAATTTAAGTTTAACATAAATTCTATTTTTAAGTTGATCAGTTTTATTAGGTTTTCAAAGACTGAAGAGAAGAAACTGGGCAAATATTGCTTAAAATGATAAAAAATTATTTTAAAATACTTTAAAATTTGGGGGCCATAGAATTCTAACCAAGGTTGAAATTGATCTTTTTTTTTTTTGTAAAATCAGTTAAAGTGAAAGCATTTTTATTGTTATGCCTTAATAAAGGCAAATCATGTCAAGATTGCCATTTTTTTTTTCCACTGAATCTCCACCTAAGAAGAGTATTCTTTTTAAGATAAAGGATTTTTAAACGAGGACACAGGATAATTAGAAATCTGAAAGACTGTTCTTGAAATGGACAAGTAGAGTATATGTCACTTACTGTCATGATGAGCCCCTTTTCCTGGAAGTATTTAACCAGTGGAGCAGCGTTCTGTTGAAGTTCATGAGTCTCCTTTGGGTAGCTTTCAGATTGTCATCAGGTCGCCCCTGTTGCTCTGCACGCTTCAGTAATCTTTCTTTGAGTCTCTGATTGGCACAAGCCAGGAAGACCACCAAGTCAGGAGTGCAGATCTGTGGAGAGGGTCAAACAAGCAGATAAGCATTCAGCATACCAACCCGTGTGAGTGTGGGCAGAGGCAGTTTTGCATAGTGCTTTAAAGAAATGATCTCCAATTTTTTTTTTTTAGTGTATCCTCATGTTAATAAATTATTCGATCATGTATCCCCATAAATATATACTATTAATTTATTAATTATGCATGAGTGTATGATACACATGTGCTCATGTGCTTGTGCTCAGGCATTCAGTGTGTCTGACTCTTGGCGACCTGACAGACTTTAGCCTGCCAGGCTGCTCTGTCTATGGGATTTTCTCAGCAAGAATCCCGGAGTGGGCTGCCATTTCCTCCTCTAGGGGATCTTCCTAACCCAGGGATCGAACCTACATCTGCCTCTCTTGCATTGAGGGCAGATTCTTTACTGCTGAGCCACCAAGGAAGCCTCATGCTGCCCTAATATAGTATGCATGCTGTAAAATACACACAAAAATGTAATTTTAAAAGGATAAGATATGATAATGGTAATATTAGCATTTTCTTCCCACATTATACTGGTTTGCCTATGTACTCTGGAGACCCTGGAGTCTAGGAAACTTGAATTAGAATTTTTGCCCTAGGATTTACCAGCTGAGCTCTGGGCATATGGCTTATCTTAGCTAAGCCTCTGTGTCTTCATCTGTCAAAAGAGATATATGAACTTCCTCCCTGAGTTATTATAAAGATTAAATAAGATATTGTGTGAAAAAAACAGCACAAACTTGATCCATGGTAGGTGTACAGCAAATTTTAGCCATACTTACTATCTCATGGTTTTCAGGATTCTATGTTGTTCTGGTTCTCCTTTAACTTTATACTTTGTTGTTTTTTTCCACCTTGCTCAAATTTTTTCTCTTAAAAAACAATACTCACAAATAATGTTTCTGAGGCTTAGATTATGTTTTGTTTTGCTTTCCCTCTCCAGGTTTTCATTCTCTCAGCTCCTTTCTGCTGTTCTCATCTCAACCACTTATCCTTTGTTGATGGATTCCAATTCTACATTTTCAGCACCGACTTTCAACAGCACTTATGTCTTATATTATCAAATGTTTATATGATGGCTCTACTTGAAAGTTTTAATGTTACTTATGACTCAGCAAGGCCAGATCAGTTCTGGCAACTTTTTACCTAAATGAAATTCCCTTCTTGCTTATATAGGTATTTGTTTATTCTTTTATTTTTATGGTAGTAACACTACTTTCCTGAATCTTTCAATTAGAAGCCTTGTCTTTTAAATTTTTAAAAATTTGAATGAAAGATTCTTTAAATTCTATAGAGCTATACAGTTTTCAAAATTTCACAAACATGATTTCATATAATTCCATAATAGCTCCTTTTAAAAATAACTTCTCTTATATTGCCCCCATCCACTAGTAATCACTAGTTTGTTTTCTATATCTGTGAGTCTGCTTCTTTTTTGTTTTATGCCCTCGTTTGTTCTACTTTTTAGATTCCACCTAAAAGTGATATCATACAGTAGTGGCGTTCTCTGTCTGACTTATTTTATTTAACACAATGTGTTCCAAATCCATCCATGTTGCTACAAGTCACAAAATTTCATTCTTTTTGTGACTTGTAGCAAAATGCTACACAATGGAATGCTGGCTGAGCAGCATTCCATTGTGTATGTGTATATATAGTGAAATGTATACACCCCCCCGGCACACACACACACACACACACACACCACATCTTCACATCTTCTTCATCCATTTACCTGTTGTTGGACACTTAGGTTACTCCCATACCTTGATAATTATAAATAATGCTGCTATGAACACTGGGGAGCCTATATCTTTTTGAATCCTCAGCTAGAAATCTTAATATAATTTCTAACCCTTATCAAAATTTCAGTTTCAGGAAGCCCTCTCTATGGATGGTGGATTTTGTCTTGAAACATGATTCATGTTTCATAATTCATGTTATCTCTTCTTCCAATTCCCACTGCCACTGTGTAAGCACAGGCACACACTGGCATAAGTGATTAAGAGCATGAATTTTAGAATCAGATTGTCCTGATTTCATCAGTTCAGTTCAGTCACTCAGTTGTGTCTGACTCTTTGCGACCCCATGGACTGCAACATGCCAGGCTTCCCTGTCCGTCACCAACTCCTGGAGCTTACTCAAACTCATGTCCATTGAGTTGGTGATGGCATCCAACCATTTCATTCTCTATCATCCCCTTCTACTTCTGCCTTTACTCTTTCTCAGCATCGGAGTCTTTCCCAGTGAGTTGGTTCTTTGCATCAGGTAGCCAAAGTATTGGAGTTTCAGCTTCAGCATTAGTCCTTCCAGTGAATATTCAGGACTGATTTCCTTTAGGAAGGACTGGATTGATTTCCTTGTAGTCCAGGGGTCTCTCAAGAGTCTCCTCCAACATCAAAGTTTAAAAGTATCATATCTTCGGCACTCAGTTTTCTTTATAGTCCAGCTCTCACATCCATACATGACTACTGGAAAAACCATAGCTTTGACTAGATGGACCTTTGTTGGCAAAGTAATGTCTCTAATTTTTAACATGCTATCCAGGTTGGTCATAGCTTCTTTTCTAAGGAGCAAATGTCTTCATGGCTTCAGTCACTATCTGCAGTGATTTTGGAGCCCCCCAAAATAAAGTCTCTCACTGTTTCCATTGTTTCTCCATCTATTTGCCATTAAGTGATGGGACCAGATGCCATGATCTTAGTTTTCTGAATGTTGATCTTTAGGCCAACTTTTTCACTCTCCTCTTTCACTTTCATCAAGAGGCTCTTTAGTTCTTCGTTTTCTGCCATAAAGGTGGTATCATCTGTGTATCTGACATTATTGGTATTTCTCTCAGCAATCTTGATTCCATCTTGTGCTTCATCCAGCCCAGCATTTCATATGATGTACTCTGCTGCTGCTGCTAAGTCGCTTCAGTCATGCCGACTCTGTGTGACCCCATAGACGGTAGCCCACCAGGCTCCCCCATCCCTGGGGTTCTCCAGGCAAGAACACCAGAGTGGGTTGCCATTTCCTTCTCCAATGCATGAAAGTGAAAAGTGAAAGTGAAGTCGCTCAGTCGTGTCCAACTCTTAGTGACCCCATGGACTGTAGCCCACTAGGCTCCTCCATCCATGGGATTTTCCAGGCAAGAGAACTGGAATAGGGTGCCATTGCCTTCTCCAATGTACTCTGCATATAAGTTAAATAAGCAGGGTGACAATATATAGCCTTGACGTACTCCTTTTCCTATTTGGAACCAGTCTCTTGTTCAACATCCAGTTCTAACTGCTGCTTCTTGACCTGCATATAGATTTCTCAGGAGGCAGGTCAGGTGGTCTGGTATTCCCATCTCTTGAAGAATTTTCCAGAGTTTGTGGTGATCCACATAGTCAAAGGCTTTGGTGTAGTCAATAAAGCAGAAGTAGATGTTTTTCTGGAACTCTCTTGCTTTTTTGATGATCCAACGGATGTTGGCAATTTGATCTCTGGTTCCTCTGCCTTTTCTAAATCCAGCTTGAACATCTGGAGGCTCACGTTTCACATACTGTTGAAGCTTGACTTGGAGAATTTTGAGCACTACTTTGCTAGAGTGTGAGATGAGTGCAATTGTGTGGTAGTTTTCATAAGAATCTGCTATTAGTTGTTTGTCCTTGGACAAATGGTTCAATGTCTCTAAACTTCAGTTTTCTCAACTGTAAATACAAGGGGAAATCTATCTTTCTCAGTAGTTTAGTATGTCCCATTTAAAAAAATTATTTTTTATTGAAGGATAATTGCTTTACAGAATTTTGTTTTCAAAAACACATTTAAGTAGCTTTTGAGAAGTGTTAACAATATAGAAAATCACTTTGTAATTTTTGTATGGTATGTGGTAAAGAGATTATATTAAATTAAAACTTTTATCTTATCAAATATTAAACTGCAAAATACAAATTTAATAAAATCTTTGGTAACATTCAGTTTGCCCAACATATCACATGATATCCTTTAAATTTACTTTGAATAACTTACATAAGGGAGAAGATAATTTTTGACAAATAACTTAAAATGATATTATATTGTTCTTGGTTTGGTCATTGTATATATTAAAATATGGAATAAGCTTCAACTGCTAGCTCAGTGTGGAATGCAGATAATACTTCTTTCATAACAAATTAAGTGCTTTATTTTAATACTTTTATGTTTTGTTTCAGACTGAAAAGTATGTGCTTTTCCCTACATAACACAAAGAGGTTATTGCTGTTGCTGCTGTTCACTCGTTAAGCCTTGTCTGACTCTCTGAGATGTCATGGACTGCAGCATGCCAGACTTCTGTGTCCTTCACTATTTCCAGGAGTTTGCTCAGATCATAAAGAGGTTATGGAGAGACTTAAATATGTAAGCATCATTATATTTTATCTTTTGGTATTGGCTTTTGAAATTTATGAAGACTTTTTTACACTTTAGTAAAACTGTATTTTATTTATTTATATTGGAGTAGAGTGTCAGTCACTTATTCGTGTCTGACTTTTTGCAACCCTGTGGACTGTAGCCCGCTAAGTTGCTAAGTTGCTTCAGTCGTGTCCGACTCTGTGCGACCCCATAGATAGCAGCCCACCAGGCTCCCCCATCCCTGGGATTCTCCAGGCAAGAACACTGGAGTGGGTTGCCATTTCCTTCTCCAATGGGTGAAAGTGAAAAGTGAAAGTGAAGTCGCTCAGTCGTGCCCGACTCTTAGCGACCCCATGGACTGCAGCTTACCAGGCTCCTCCATCCATAGGATTTTCCAGGCAAGAATACTGGAGTGGGTTGCCATTTCCTTCTCCAGGGAATCTTTCCGACCCAGAAATAGAACCCAGGTCTCCTACATTGCAGGCAGACTCTTTACTTACATTAATAGACTTTTAAAAATAGCCATAAGTTTATAGAAAATGAGTAGAATATCTTCGTGTTGTTTCTTTAATTTCTCCCAGTGCTTTTTAATGTAGAGCTTTGTAGCTTTCTTATAATGATCTTGCCCATTTAAAAAATTATTCCTGTGAATTTGATATTTTTTATATCTAAGATTTTTGATCAATGAATGCAACTTCAAGTCTGATATAGATAAATTTGAAATGAATCTTCAAAGTTGTTTAATTTTATAACTGTGATTAACTTGCTATCTTTCCTCAGTATGAAACAACAACATATAACTAGTGACACAAAAAATTAAAACATGGAACAGGCAAGACCACCATGGAAGCTGGGATGACCAGCTGACTGCTCAACGTTGCCCTCAGCCACAAGCATGCTCACCTGATTTTTCGTCACTCTTACATATGTCCACTCATTAGGGCCCTCCTTCTTCAGTGGTGCCCATTTTAAAAGAAAAAATTTAGTATTTTACTTTTCCCCCCCAAATGTAAAACAGAAGCAGACATCATTCTTTTCTAGAAGAGGTGAAGGCCCTAGAAAGTTTTCATGAAATTCACTCATGAAATGTTGAAAAGCATAACCATACCTTTTCCTAGCATATGTTCTCAAAAATTATTCACTGATTGAGTAAATGAGTGAATAAATAAATGAGAACAAAGACCAAGATATTGGTTTTATCTACATGGAAGAAAACTTTCCAATTGTTGATATTATTTCTTCTATTGGATTCACTAAATCAATCTTTGCTCTTTGTCTTTTTCATTATGTAGACAAGTCAGTCTTCCTCTATTCATTATCTCAAAGTTCCTTATCTGAATAATTAATCTGTTAAAAAGAACCTACGGCCACCTTTGATTAGCAAAGATGTATTATTCACTGTGTCAGATTGCAAAATGAGTGTACTTTAGTAAGCCTTGTTCTTAACTGTCAGTGCTTTTGACTGCTTTATTTTTTTATTGAAGTATAATTGCTTTATAGAAATGATCTATTGTTTATGAAGACCTGTGAGAAGGCCTAGAGACCCTACAGTTTAGATCACATTGAGAAACCAACAAGAAAAATAAGAACACCAAAAAGCAACCCCTCACAAGAGAGATCACAGTTGGAACAAAACTGGAATCACGGAAACTAAGAGATGGGAAAAATTTGGAGGTTATCTAGCCCAAATTAATGCCAAACCTACAATCATCTCTACAGTTTCTTGACAAGTGATTTTTAAACTTGAACATTTAAACCTGAATGTTCTTTGTGAGCATTTCTTGTGATGCCTCACTACTTATGAGGTCAACCCCCTTCATTACAGGAAGATACTAATAACTGGGAAGTTTTTTCTAATACGGGGCTAAAATTACTTTCTTACTTCTTTCTAATAGTAAAATGTAAAGGAAATAATTTCTTTCAATCATTAAGCATTTATTGACTATACACCACTACCACAGAGGCTTGACTAGACTGAACATGGAGATAATTTCTGGGCTGGGGGGAGAAAAACTGGAATATAGGACTCCTCCATGGAGGAGCCATAGAAACTACTACTGCTGCCCCCAGTTTAGGCTTCTGGTTGGAATCCTGTAGGGCTGCACCATTAGAGTAGGTATGAACCAGCCCTCACAGGACTCAATTCCACTTAGAATCATCCCCAATTCTCATTATACTAAATGTGTTTAATAGCCAATTAGGCACTGAAAGGAGAATTAGTGAACTAAAAGATCGTGAGAAAATATTGAGAGTGAAGCAAGGCAGGGAGAGAGGTAGGAAAGTACAGGAAAGAGCAAAAGAGACATATGAGACAAAGGTTAGAAAGTTTTGGAAGAAGAGAGAAAATGAAGAGGGAGTGTTTGAAAATAAAATAGCAACGGAATTTTCCCAGACTCAAGAAGTAACATAAAAACCAAGAAGAAAACTAAACAGAAAACTCAGATCTAAGCACATCATATAAAACTGCCGAAAGGCTAGACAGAAAAAAATAATCTTTAAAGCATCCAGAGAGGAGAAATGACAGATTACCTTGAGGCATACCAAGACAGCTAAATTTGCCAAAGAAACAATGAAAGGCAGAAAGCAATGACATGACATCTTTAAAGGGCCAATAAAAAAATCTGCCATCTAAGTTTCAATATTCAGTCAAAATATCTTAAAAAACTAAGAGTAAATATAGATGTTTTCAAACAAACAAAAGCTGAGAGAATTTGCATCAGAAATTCTACTCTAATGGGAATATTAAAGAATATTCTTCAGGTAGAAGAAAAATGATCCAAGACAGAAAGCTGGCCAGGGGAACAAATGAAGAGTAACGAGATGGTAAATCTAGGGGTGGTAAATCTAGGTAAATCTAGATGGTAAATCTAGGAATTTAAATGAACATTGGCCATATAAAATATACTAAAAGCATTTTGTGATACTTAAAAATAGAGATTAGTCATGATGCAGGTAAATGAAGTTCAAGTGTTCTAAGGTCTTGGTTCAGAAAGTGGTAAAAGTACCGATTTCTATAAAAATATGAATATGTTAATAATGTCGTAAATCGATAGAACAAGAATCAGCGAACATTTTTTGTAAAGTGCCAGAGAGTAAATATTTTAGGTTACATGACTTTTTAAATAAATATTTATGTACTTATTTGGCTATGCAAGGTCTTAGTTGCAGCATGCAGGAATTTTAGTTGCCGTGTGTAAACTCATGATGTGTGGGAACTAATTCCCTGACCAGAGATCTAACCCAGGCTCCCTCCATTGGCAGCGTGGAGTGTTAGCCACTGACCACTAGGTAAGTCCGGTCATGCGGTCTTGCAGCATCAAAGCAGCCATAGACAGGAAAGCAGCGGGATGGCTGGGGAGAATTCAGAGGAGACAAGCCAGGGCAAAGGTGCAGGGCTGGGTTAGTCACTGCGACAGGAGACTAGGACTCTGTGCTGCTGCTGGCCCTTCTAGGGGCACACAAGAGAGGAGACTTTATTTATCAGATCCTGTCTCCTATTGGTCAAAAGTATCCCCTGGCCACGTTGTCTCCTGCATACTTTACACTGTGTATGTCTCAGGGCAGGAAGTCAGTGAATCGCTGTCCTGGGCAGTATTGCAAGGGTACAGAGTAGCAAAGGCTAAGTAAAAAGTGGGCTGAAAGAATATAAGATAGAGCATCAGAGGTGCTCAATACAGCGTACATTTTAAATACAAAGATACAGAAATGCTAAAAGTAAAGGGGTGGAAAAAATACCATGGAAACAACCAGTAGAAAGGTGGTAAAACCATACAAATATATCAAATCCAATTTAAAAATGAGTAAAGGAAAAAAATTGAAAATATCCACTAAGAAAGTGGATCTTGAAAGTTCTCATCATGAGAAAAAATTTTTGTAACTACGTATGGTGATGGACATTAACTAGACTTGTGGTGATCATTTTGCAACATATACAAATGTGGAATCATCCACATTTTAAATTATAAAATTTAATTTTTAATTAATAAAAGTTAATTTATTTTTTAAAAATTTAAATTAATAAAATGCCTAACAATCCATTTTCTACAAAATAAACGGCAAAAAACTTGAGCAGATATTTCTCTTTAGAGGACATACAAATCGCCACCAGGTATAAGTAAAGGTGTTCAAAATCACTAACCATCTGGGAATTGGAAATCAAAATCATGATGAGGTAATTCCCTGGTGGTTCAGTGGTTAGGACTTGATGAAACTAATCTAGGTAAAGAAAAGGCATAAATAAATATTGAGAATAAATAGTAAGGCATCCCTAAATATTCTACAGAGATTAAGATGATAAAAGAGGATATTAAGAAAAACTTCATGAAAGCAAATTAGAAAATATTTATGAAATGGACTGATTTCTAGAAAAACACAACTCTCCCAAACCAAAAAAAAAAAACAAAACAAAACACCAAGAACGAGAAAATCAGAATGGTTCTTTACTTATGGAAGATATTAAATCTGTAATTCAAAACTCTACCAAAGAAAACTCTGAATTCAGATGGCTTCACCAGTGAATTGTACCAGATATCAATCTAATAGGAACTCTTCTACTAAATATAAAGAAGGGAATACTTCACAATTCATTTTATTAGTCCTACATAGTCTTTGAATCCAAAGCCTTATAAAGACATTGAAAGAAACAATATTTATTGGTCAATCTCACTCATGATCACATGTAAAAATTCTGAGTGAAATATAGCAAATGAATCTATTTATTTACAAGAAGGATTATATACACCATAACCTACCTGAGTTTATTCCCTGAATGCAAAATGTGGTTATTTTTAAGAAATCAAGCACTGTCATCTACCAAACCAACAGAATAAACAAGAAAAAAATCATATGATTATCTTAAATAAATATGAAAAAGCACATGGTAAAACTTAATATTCCTTCATGAGAAACACTTTTATTAAACTAGGAATTTAAGAAAATATCCTTAGTATGATAAAGAATAAATACATAATATTTATAGCAGGCATCATACTTAACTGGGAAATGCTGACACTTTCCCTCTGAGATGAAACAAAGATGCCCATTATCATTATTTCTAGTCAACATTGTAATGGAGATTTTAGACAGTAAATTAAGACATGAAAAACACCCCCAACAAGATTGGAAAGAAAGAAATATAATAGTTATTTGAATAATATGATTGGATTTGTAAAAAATCCAAAAGAATTTAAAAGTCATAAGAATAAATACGCAAATTCAGCATGGTCTCTACCTAGAAGAGCACACAAAAATCAATTTTATTCCTATATATTAGGAACAAATAATTGTAAAATAAAATAAAGTACTCAGTTCAGTTCAGTCACTCAGTAATGTCTGACTCTGCGACCCCATGAACCACAGCATGCCAGGCCTCCCTGTCCATCACCAACTCCCGGAGTTCACCCAAACTCATGTGCATCGAGTCAGTGATGCCATCCAGCCATCTCATCCTCTGTCGTCCCCTTCTCCTCCTGCCCCCAATCCCTCCCAGCATCAGAGTCTTTCCAATGAGTCATCTTTTCGCATGAGGTGGCCAAAGTATTGGAATTTCAGCCTCACCATCAGTCCTTCCAATAACAAAGTACTAGTTAAATAATTTTTAAAAATCACTTAACTATCTAGGGGAAAAGAATATAATGAAGAATACCAAACAGACCTTGGCTGAAATTAAAGATTTAAATACAATGAGCTATATGCCATATTCATAAATTAAGCAGAGTATCATAAATATGTCAATTTTTCCCAAATTGCTCCATAGGTTTAACATAATCTCTAAATTCCAGCAGGATGTGTATGTTTGTGTGAATTGAAAACTTAACTCTGAAATTTATTTGGAAATTCAGACAGCCAGAATAGCCAAGGCAATCTTCAAGACAATCTTGAAAAAAAAAAGAAAAGTGATAGAACTTGTTGTCAGTGTGACTTATTACAAATCTACAGTAATTAAAATAGTGTAGTGTTGGTTTTAAGGAAGACCAGTAAACCACTGGAACAGAGAGAACTCAGAATCAGATCCATTGCCCAAATATATGGGCATATGATTTATAACAAAGGTGGTTCTGATATGCAGTGAGGAAAGCACAGTTTTTTCAAGAAATGGTACTTGGTCAATTAGACATCCTTATGGAGGATGACTAGCAATGACTAACAATGACTCTTGACTCCCAACATTACTGGATATGCAAAAACCAAAGCCAAATGGATTTTCAGATCTAAATGTGAAAAGTAAAATGATAAATATTTTAGAAGGTAACATATAAGAAAATAGCTTCTAGATCTTAGGGAATATAAGGATTTCTTAAATTGGGCCTAAAATTGGATGGCTTTAAAATTTAAAAGTTTTATTTTATTTTTATAAAATTAAGGAGAATGAAATCAGAGAATGGAAATGTCAGTTACATAGTGGAAGAAGATATTTGCAACACATATAAGCAACAAAGGGCTTGTTTTGAAAATATGAAAAAAATCTTACAAATCAATAAGAGAAAGCAAAAACAATAGAAAAATGGTCAAGAGACATGATCAGGCATTTTTACAAAAGAGGATATCCAAATGACCAACAAATTGAAAAGGTGTCAATATCATTAATAATCCAGGGAATGCCAACTGACATATGTATCTATCAGAACAGTTAAAGTTAAGAAGACCAATGATATCAAATGTTTGCAAGAATATATAACAGCTGGAGCAAGTTTGGATAATTCACCTAACAGCATACTCATAACCTATGTACCTACTATGTGCCAGTTCTATTCTACACACCAAGGACTAACAAGGACCACAAAACATTGTATGTTCTTTCCTTAGCTGAGCTTATGGCCAGTTGGAAGAGACAAATTTTAACTAAGGATTGCACAGATAAGTACAAATGGAACTGTAGTAAGTAGCTCTTACTGTAAGAAGACATAATAGGGAGATCCAATCTTACTATGGAGATTATGGAAGGTTCCTATAAGGAACTGACAGTTGAGCTGAAATCTAAAGATAAGAAAGGATTAACTAGAGAAAGAAGGGGAGGAAAGGGTAGTCTTTCAGAAATTCAAGAAGAATAGCTGGCATATAGACCTAAGAGGAATGCAAAATCCAAATTCTGCATGAATTTTGCAGCTAATGAGATGAGAAGCTTTCAGGCATCATCCTCTTAGAGAGGGGACCATTTAAACAGGTAAGCAATTTTTTTTTCTCCCAGGATAGGGGAAGCAATTAATTTCTTGATGGGGAATCTCTCCATATTAAGTTTGATGTATATAAGTGGAAGACTCCTGACATAGGAACGATGAACTGGGACCCTGGCAAGTATGAAGTTCAGTCATCTGTTTTATTAGTCTAGTCTCTTTTCCTAATTAACATTCATGGGCTCTGAACCAGCTTGGTTATAAACTCCACGACTTGGGCTATTAAGACCATTGGGTTTATACTGTAGAAAAGGATGAAGAGTAGGATAATGTGAATCTCTAAGGAAAGGAAGTTCAAAACTCTTCTGTTCTTCCTCATCTACATTTTTTCACTTTTGAAGAGAAAGGTGTGGCTAAGGTTGATCAGAGCAAGACTTTTCATTCAGGTAGGAACATGGTTTCTCTCACATAGAATCCTCTCTTTTATTTCCAAGAGGTTGAGAAGTAATATTCATTTCTCTTTCTCTCTGCTGCTCATCTTTCTTTTTGAACTTGCTTCTTTCTAGTGCAGCTAGTGACATTGGCTGGCTTTAGTTTCCAGGAGACTTGCATTGGGCAACTCTAAGCACTGGCACAATTTACAGCTTCCTGGTTTACTTCCTGTCCTCTTCTAAGATGGCATTCTCTGGATCAACATTTCTGTGACTCAAGTGTGGCAATTTGAGACTCAGTGGGTGGGGTTAGGGTTGGAGAAGGCGTTCTGACCTGCTTTGGTCCTAGGCTCTGAGCTGCTGATAGCCTAGGTGAAAGGAATTCTTCCTGTGGTTCAGATGGTACTCTTGGGCTCCACTAGGTTTAAAGACAAAGTTTTACAGTAAAATTATTTATTTTTTTTTATTTTGGCTGTCAGTTGCTGTCCTGCACATGTTTGATTTAGGGATCATAGTGGAGGACTAGTAAACTGAGGATAGGCTTGCTTGTTCCCCAAATATCATTTTAATCTCTCGTATTTCCAATGATCAGCACAGAGTATTACACAGGCTTTGATTTGGAAGAGGAATAAGACAGTTTCTCTGATCTTAAAGGAGCTCATAGTTTAGTAGTTGAGATGAAACAATAATTATAATACAATGTGACTAGCACAATGTTTTAAAAAATATGGGAATAAAGAAGAGGGCTACTTTCATATGGCTATGTTTATGTTTATAATGACTTCCCTGGTGGCTCAGAGGTTAAAGCGTCTGCCTCCAATGCGGGAGACCCGGGTTCGATCCCTGGGTCGGGAGAAGGAAATGGCAACCCACTCCAGTACTCTTGCTTGGAGAATCTCATGGACTGAGGAGCCTGGTGGGCTGCAGTCCATGGGGTCACAAAGAGTCGGACACGACTGAGTGACTTTACTTACTTACTTACTTATGTTTATAATACTGAATGTTGGCTAACATATTCTCCCTAAGCCTTTTTTTTTTCCCTAAGACAAATGCTGTTCCAGACTTCCATTACTGTTACAATTACGCAAAATTACAGGAATTAAATGAAATCTGTTTCACTGAGGCAAACTCTGATAACAATGTGAAGAAAACCCTATAGCCATGTTACATTAGCTGCTCTTGCATGGGCATCCCTGGAAACTTGTTAGAAATGCAGATTTATGAGTTTTGCTCCACTGTACTGAACAGAAACTCTGGAGACAGACCAACAAAACTACGTTTTAACTTCTGCCTTCTATTAAAAAAGACCTTGTACTATAGACATGAGTGATAGAAACAGTAACTCAATGAAGTTGCATGATCTTTAGTTTCACTTTGGGAGAAAGGTAGTATGTGAAACCTTATTTTTATAGTTTGGGCATTTCTCACTGAAGATCTGTATTCTATCCATTTCCATGGCCCTGTGGTGATTTCTTATAGTCCAAATGCATATTACTTCCACTACTTTAGTTAAATAGTTACCTAGGTTACTCAGTTCTTTCATAATTTGGCATATGCTAAATCATACTGGCTGAGTAGTGTATATCATTAATGGTTTCAAAGAGATGTCATTAGTTTAAGAAATGTACATTTCTGTGGTTTGATTTTTGCAGTGCAAATCTTCATTTTTATAAAAGAAATTGGGGTACATGAAGCTGCCAAGATGTGGAAATTTAATGAAGAGGAAAAATTTAAGGTTTTATTTAATATATACCAGGCTGACAATATGCAAATGGATGTAAACTTAAAATGCTGTGTTTTCCAAGATGTCTTTTCCCCAGCATTAATTTGATTATGTAGGCATCTACTTCATTTGTTTATTAATTCATTTAATATTTATTAAGATACTATCAGTAGCCAGAAATTGAAGTTCTGGAAAGTTAGAGCAAGACTATATGGGCTGGCATGGCCTTCCACGCTAAGCAGTTGGGGTTTTATCTCATAAACATGGGAGTAATACGTTTTGTTTTGTGCCTTAGAACGAATGCCAATGGTAGGCAGTGCAGGGGGCAGGTTGGATAGCGAGAGACTGGAGGAAAGCAGATCATCTGCAAGAGCTAATGGACCTGGACTGTCTACCATGAGGTGCCCCTTATGAACAGCAGTCAAATAAAATATAATGTAAAACATGATGGTTATTCTTAATGTTGTCTTTATAGACGTGCTTGATTTTAATGATCATTTAGGAAATAAAAGTGCCAGTATTAGGCAAACAGCCCTGAATAAAACTTTCTGACATTGGAGGGGAGAGTGGAGTGAAAGCAAATGGTAGACTGGAGAGAAGGCAGAAGTGTATCAGCTGTTTCTGCACCTGTGGGATGAGCTACGCCTGCCGGGTTCATGGTGGTCAGTTGACGCAGTCTTCATCACTAGTGCATGTGACGCAGGACTGATAAGACCACAGGAAACAGTATCTATTAAGAAGCAGTCAAACACTTGCAAGATGATGTTGGATGATGTTGCCAGACCCAGCCAAGCAAGTCACTGTAGAGATGACCATGAAGAAGTGGAGGATCTCAGTATATGACTAATGCTCACTTAGTCAAGAATCTACCTGCCCATGCAGGAGACATAAGAGATGTGGGTTTGATCCCTGGGTCAGAAAGATCCCCTGGAGAAGGAAATAGCAACCTACTCCAGTATTCCTGCCTGGAAAATCCCATGTACAGAAGAGTCTGGTGGGGGAGTCCATGGGGTTCAGACATGACTTAGGACTAAAAAAACAACAAACCAGCCCCTTTCTATGCCTCATCTCTTTACAAACATTTAACATTTAAATCCATGGTACTGACAACATGAATAACTACCCCTGAGATCCTGTCATTGGTATGTAGGCACAAATCTAATTTGTATTGTCCACTACATTCTAAATTCATG
This sequence comes from Aepyceros melampus, assembly GCA_006408695.1. Lineage (NCBI taxonomy): Eukaryota > Metazoa > Chordata > Mammalia > Artiodactyla > Bovidae > Aepyceros > Aepyceros melampus. The sequence continues at coordinate 18,321 of SJXQ01002375.1, read as the reverse complement.
GAAGGGAAGAAGGTAGGGAAGGATTTTTAAAAGATCATGTGGTCCAAATCACTATTTGGTTTACTGCAAAGCAATCAGTTAAAAAAGAAATAGCTGGAGCTAAATATAGGATATATTTTTGGTTGCAGCAAATGAGAGAAAATATGTTTATTTTATAAAGTAATGACAGTGCAGTTTCTCCCTGACCTACTTATTTTAAACAACTGGATTTCATCCTCTGAGAAATGCTGCATCCATTCAGGGGCTTCCCAGGTGGCTCAGTGGTAAAGAATTCGCAGGCCAGTTTAGGAGATGCAGGTTTGATTCCTGGGTCAGGAAGATTCTGTGGAGAAGGAAATGGCAACCCACTCCAGTATTCTTGCCTGGACAATCCATGGACTGAGGATCCTGGTAGGCTGCAGTCCATGGGGTTGCAAAGAATTGGACATGACTGAGCATGCATGGATGCATCCATTCAAAAGAAGTATCAGAAAACTGATTTATAAATTAAGGCAAAAAGCACATTTTCAAATCTTTTAAAAGTATTTCTTGGAGGAAAATGAAATTCAAGAGTATATTAAATGCTAACTGATATGGGAATATAAAGTAGATAAGAAATTATGTGATACTTCCACTAATACTCCATGTCCAGACTTATAGAGTGCAGAATAGGCTAAAAATTCACCACAGAATGCCTTTATTGAAGATTTCCATTTGGAGTTTAATGGAAATAATTTTTTTTCCCTTAAACTTTGGTGTCAAAAGAAAAAAAATTGGTATCTTCTCAGGTGTAAGTTATCTTGATTTGTGTGACTTGAAAGAATCTAACACTTCAAAAGAATACGCATGCTGATTATAGTTTTCTCATACTTATCTATGTTGATTGCTCAGCATTGATTTAAATACAAAGGCTGCCTTCTAGGAAATTCAGAAAAGACTATTGGGTGGGGGGTGATGGGTTTGCCCTTTATTCCTTAGATATTAGGTTATCTCTGCTTAGCTTATCTTAGAGTAACTCTTCTCATTCATATTGATAATGATGAAAAATACTTAAATCCTCACACAACATTTGAGGCATTAAGACTCTGACTCTAGTCAGAATTTGAGAATGTATCTTTAGAAGATCTTGTTTTTAAGATTTTCTTGAACATCCTAAATATAAGAACCACCAGGGAAATTTCCTCATTTTTCTAGTCATTCAACCTGTGTTTATTAACTATTTAAATATGTGCCTACAAGTGGTTAAACTATATTGTTCTTCTTTCATTCATTTCTTTTTTAAAAAAATCTTACAAGCAGAGTTCTAGCACAACTTGGAAACACATTTATAGATGTTCACTTCAACATTTATTGAGCATCTACTATAAGCCAACTACCATACTGGATGAAAGAGATGCAAAGCGGACAAGACATGGTCCTGGCCACAAGGATCCCCCAGTGAAATGTGGGAGCAACCACATAAAGTATTATTTCAATACAATGAAAATTCTGCTATTTGGAATACAGTTCTGAAATGGAAGCCAGGGCAGGGTATGACAGAGGCAAAGAACAGGGCCTGGAGCTGTAACCACTACATGACTGAAAGGGCTGTCTTCTTTCCCCAGAATTTTTAGGGCTCTGCTTTACTTGGAGAAATTGTGTAGGAGGAGGAAACAATGAAAAGTTATCATATTCACATCTATGTTTGGTAAGCAAAAATGGATCGATGAGAAACCCTGCTGATAAAATCAAATTCTTCTATCACTCACTCATTCACTTAGATGTTGTTTAGCACTACCGAGCACTAGAAGCATCATAGTTGCATTTTGTGTTAATAGTGTTGCTCATAATCTGGCCTCCAGCTCTATATTCCTCTGGTGTAACAGAATGTAATGAACTCAAGGTTTATTTTAGAAGTTGACGGCTTGGTAGCCATGGTCACATGGAGAGATTACCCAGGGAAATGACCAGCACTGCATGTGAAATCAAGAGTCTTTCTGACAATCAGGAGCAGTCTCTGTGGGTTCCCCAGCCCATCCCTTGCTCCTTTAAAAACAATTCCACTTCCTTGAGGTGGGTAAAGGTTTTTTTTTTTTTTTCCTATAAAGATCTAATACATGGCTTGGTAGATTCAGTGTTCTAGAACATCGGGAATGGGAATTCAAAGTGTTATAACCTCCAGTGTGCACACTACAGACATGGGCCACCTGGAGGCTCTCTATCTGGAATGGGCAGAGGGTCGTCACTGCTAATGGTCACAGCACTCTGCCCTCAGCTTCAACATCTTTCTCAGTGTTATAGGCCAGGGAGTCATTACCATTTGAATATAGTACACCAGGTGAAATATTTCTGTCACTATTGATTTATATACATTAGTGAGGTGGTTCCATAAGCTACACATAAAAACTAGTTTCAATCTCATTCAACAGTCATAACATGTAACACACACACAAGCACACATTAACTGGATTTTCAATGCTAAGTAGTGGCAGAGAGAAGGTTTTTTTAAAATTAAAACCAAGGAAGGTTTTTCCCCCCCAAATTGTTGATTTCCATTTTTAATGTTTTCCTCCATGGTTTCAACAGGCTAATCGTTAACTGACTTTTTCATTAGTAAATGAGTAATTTTCCAAAGTTCTCAAGACAGCAGCTATTGTAACAATGGGTCTTTTCAAATTGTTCTGGTGCCACTGAGTTGAAACCAGACTTTTGAGTCTTTTTTGGGCACAGAGGCAGCTGCCTTCATCCTGGCCTTTCTGCTCTAACAGGGAGCCAGAGCACTGAAATATAGTAACTCTTAACAGGATATTTTTAGATTATTCATTTAGTGCTTTGAAATGTATGAGCAATTTGGGAAGAAGCAAAGCTGAGCTGGAAACTCTTTGCAAATACTTCTCCCCTTTCTTTGTGTCTATCTATGCATTTATCTATCATCTATCCATCCCTGTGTATGTATACACATATATACACGTGGGTTCATCTTTTCTTTTAGTCACTCAGTCATGTCCAACTCTTTGCAATCCCATCGACTGCAACCCACCAGGCTCCTCTGTTCATGGAATTCTCCAGGCAAGAATACTGGAGTGGGTAGCCATTCCCTTCTTCAGAAGATCTTCTTGACTCAAGGATTGAACCCAAGTCTTCTGCACTGCAAGTGGATCTGAGCCATCAGGGGAGCTATACACATGTGTACATACACAATGCTAAAAGAATAATATATAGTAGAAGAGTATATATTAGAATTCATAGTTGGGTGAATTTTCAGAAGGCTTATTATTGAATTTTAATAGAAGCAAAAAACCATGGATATGAAAAGGTCCACCAGAGACTTTAAACTATTATCCATTTTATTATCACTTACTCATTTACTCATTCAGTAACTATTGAGTGTTCAGCATGTACAAAAATAATATTAAAGAATTTCTAAAAATTTCTAGACAAGGAGAATCAATGGTTGGCTCTAATAACTTGCTTTAATGCTAACAGTTAGTACTTTTACAGAGTTTTTCCTCATATGGAAAAAAAGAGGCTTTCCTCATATGTAATTCAAAATTATTCTCTTAAATACAAACACATTTACTCTGCAGAGAAGAACCAGAAAATATGCTATTTATAAGACTCTTAGATATATTTTAAAAACAGTTATAAGGAAATGACTATGAAGACAAACAATGATTTTGAAATAAACATGATGGAACTAGTGAAACTAAATGTGCTTTCTCCTTCAAAATAGATCCTTTGGGAAATTAAAAAGTCATTTTAATATGTTGTCCACTGATCAAAACATCTTTGGGACAGCTTTTTGGACCTAAGTCCAAAAAGATTCTTTTGAGGAGTAAAACCCAGTCCTTTGAGACTAGGCTTGACCTTTTTAATTGCTCTGGGAGATAGTATAGTTGGATGGGAAGAACACTGGACACAGGAGTGTGGGTTGATTATTCTAGCTTAGGAGTTGCTCTGGTTTTCACATTAACTAGATCTGTGAAATACAGTCAGTCACTTAACCTCTCTGAGTCTCAATTTTCTCATTGACTAATTGGGATCAGTAGCTACCAAGTTCTATGGTTCAAAGATTTTTTAAAAGGCTTTTTAAAAAATGCTAAGAATTTCCATGTAGGAAAAGCTGTACCTTCAACTGCCAGTTGATTGAAAGTGCTCATTTTGCCTACTTTTGTTTGTCTATGGAATGACTCAGCAACCCCTAAAGAAGGGGACTGCCATTTATGATATGCAGGATAAAGTAGCCTCCAAAATTGTACTCCTATGAACCTATGTACTCATGGAGCATATTATTTAAAGCATGAATGGGGAGATTTTTCTTTTTGGCTATGATTGATACACACACACACATACACACACACACAAACTGAATCAAGTGTTACTGACATTAGAAAATTAGTCACTACTACTTTTTTGATGTAAACACATGTGCATTATTCTCTCTTTTATCCACTTTTACACATTAGTATCAATGACTATGTATTTGAATAGAGATATTCTTCCAGTCAATTTTAATAAGGAACCATCGTGGGAAGTTAAACAAGAAGCCAAAGGTGGCTCACACATTGTTACAATACATAAAGATTTGCTGCTAATACACAGAACTACAGATGATCTCTGAATTGACCTTGTATTCTGTGACCTTGCTAAATTTATTAGTTTTAGTAGTCATTGTGCAGAATCCTTAGGATTTTCTCTGTAAATAATCATGTCATACACAAAGACAAATTTACTTATTCTTTTCTTATATTTATGCTTTAATTTATTTATCTTGTATTAGTTATTATTACAGCCTCCAGTACAAAGTTTAATAGAAGTGCTAAGAGTAGATATCTCTGCAGTTCCCAATTTTAGGGATAAAGTATTCAATATTTCATCATTAAGCATGATATTAGCTATTGGTTTTTTCATAGATGCCTCTTACCATATTAAAAGAGTTCCTCCCTTCTATTCCCAATTTGCTGTGTTTTTTTTCCATGAACCAATGTGGAATGTTGTCAAAGGATTTGTCTGTCATTGTGACCAAAGAACATACTCGGTAAGATTTCACTGGAGAAGGGTATGGCAACCCACCCCAGTATTCTTGCCTGGAGAATCCCATGGACAAAGCAGCCTGGTGGGTGCAGTCCACAGGGTTGCAAAGAGTCAGACATGACTCAAGTGACTGAGCATGCACGTATAAGATTTCCAACTTCTAGAATTTAAGGCTGTGTATGGCCTTGTGTTTGGTTTATCTTCATAAAGGTCCTTTCTGCCCTTGGAAGCAGTCTACTGTGCAGTTGCTGGATATTGCGTGCGAGTCATGTTTACTGTTCCTTAGATCTTCTTGGACTTTACTGATGTTTCAGCTTGTTTTTATGTGAAATAAGGAGGAAAGACTGTTAAAATTACCATGAATGTGGATTTGTCTGTTTCTCTCCTTATTTCTGTCAATTGTTTGATTCACATATTTTGAAACAAGTTTTATTAGATACATACATGTTACAATTTTCTTGTCTTTTTTATGAATTGCCCTTCTGTCACCGGAAGTTGCTCTCTATTTCTGTTAATAGTTTCTTAGAGTCTACTTTACCTAATACCAACAAAGTCATTCTGGTTTTCTTATATTTAGTATTTTCAAGGCATACCTTTTTCTGTCCTTTATGTTTGACCCATCTGTGCCTTATTTTTAAAAAGCCACCATTTTTAAAACAAAAGTATATTTGTGTTAGTCACTCAGTCATGTCTGGTTCTTTGCAACACCATGAACTGTGTAGCCTGCCAGGCTCCTCTGTCCATGGAATTCTCCAAGCAAGACTAATGGAGTGGGTTGCCATGCCCTTCTCCAGCAGACCTTCCTGACCAGGACTGAAACCCGGTCTCCCACACTGCAGGCAGATTTTTACCAACTGAGCCCCCAGGGAAGCCCAAATTATATTTGTTTCTACCCAAATAATGAAAATCCCAGTTGAATCTTCCTGTAAAATATAGGAGTCCTTCTGTAGTGTAAACAACGACCCTGTTTGTTCATCTTAGAATCTCAGCTTTTCTGACATTATTTTCTTATAACATGGGGCACATTTGTGTACATATTTACTCTACATAGAATGTAATGTGCTTAGAGTTCAGTTCAGTTCAGTCGCTCAGTCGTGTCTTACTCTTTGCAACCCCATGAATCGCAGCACGCCAGGCCTCCCTGTCCAATCACCAACTCCCAGAGTTCACCCAGACCCACGCCCATGGAGTCAGTGACACCATCCAGCCATCTCATCCTCGGTCATCCCCTTCTCTTCCTGCCCCCAATCCCTCCCAGCGTCAGAGTCTTTACCAATGAGTCACCTCTTCTCATGAGGTGGCCAAAGTACTGGAGCTTCAGCTTTAGCATCATTCCTTCCAAAGAAATCCCAGGGCCGATCTCCTTCAGAATGGACTGGTTGTGCTTAGAGTAAGTGAGGCTAAACTGGTAGGATCTGAGAGTGGTATTGTGGGCTTCCAAAATATATGATGGTCAGCTTAATTTGAATTTATATTTTTGGTAATTACTGAGGAGACTTAAATTATAACTGCACTGCATTTTCTCAAGGAACTGGCCTTTTCTATTAAAGAGATTAAGGGAATTGGGCCTGGAAATTAAGGAAATACAGTTTATGCTTGAATGAATCACTGTGCAAAAAATACAAAATGTTAACACTAGGAAAGTCTTTTATCACTTATCTTTATTGAGCATTCTGGGGAACTAAAACCACTGTGTGCTGGCATAAAAAAATGAAGGTATGCCCAGAACAATGACTATATGCAATAGTTCATTGCAGGGCTGTAAGGATGACAAAAAGTAGATGTAGGACTCTCCATAAATTTGAAGTTGTGCAGTATTTTTTTCTTCTCCTTCTCTTGCCCCACTTTCCACCATTCTCTCCCCTGGCCCTGGCTGGTTGACATTCTGGAGTGAATCAGTGGGTTCTGTTGTTCTGTTGTTGTGTGGCTTCCGGTTGGTTTTGAGCTGTGGTCAACAACAGCAGGAGACCAGAGGAAGGGAGAGGAGGAAATTCTGGATATCTATACCCTTACTTCTAGTCCTCTGAGGTCATCAAAGGCTGGCTACCCCTTTCTACTAAAGGCCAAGATTTCTGTAACAAAGCCTTCTTTGTGTATCTTTTTTTTGGGGGGGGGAGGGTGGTTCAAGGAACTTATTCCTCATACCACACTGTAAGCTTCAAGATGGTAATTGATGCACTTTGACCAACCTTGGAATACTGAACTATCCTTTGTAGTTTCTTTGTGTTCTATGTATATCTTTTCAATATTTCTTTTATTAAAAAATACTGTTTAGCCTGTTTGAATGTTCTATATCTTTCCTGTTGGAATCTGACAGAGAAATCTAATGAACTAATAATGATTAATTTAAGGTACTGTAAGTTCTATACAAATATGATAGTAAAATATTTTGCTCAATAAGATGAGAGAAAAGAGAAACTTTAAGACTTGGAATCCTAAGGGAAGGGTGGAATTTGACGAACAGTAAAAAAAAAAAAAAAAAAAAGACTATCAGGGAAAGACAGATAATGAGAGAACAAGGGCAAAATGTGTTCCGAGATGGTAAGACAAGGTAGGTTCAGCTCAGATCACATGGCCCTGGGCAGCATTTTCATAGAGACACAAGAACCTTGCTGCTGCTGCTGCTGCTAAGTCGCTTCAGTCGTGTCTGACTCTGTGCGACCCCATAGACGGCAGCCCACCAGGCTCCTCCGTCCCTGGGATTCTCCAGGCAAGAACACTGGAGTGGGTTGCCATTTCCTTCTCCAATTGCCATTTCCTTCTCCAATAACCTTGCTGCTAAGTCACTTCAGTCGTGTCCGACTCTGTGCGACCCCATCGACGGCAGCCCACCAGGCTCCCCCGTCCCTGAGATTCTCCAGGCAAGAACACTGGAGTGGGTTGCCATTTCCTTCTCCAATGCATGAAAGTGAAAAGTGAAAGAGAAGTCGCTCAGTCGTCTCCGCGACTTCGCGACCCCATGGACCGCAGCCTACCAGGCTCCTCTGTCCATGGGATTTTCCAGGCAAGAGTACTGGAGTGGGGTGCCATCGCCTTCTCCATCCAATAACCTTAGGACACTAATATTGAGAACACAGCTTATGTGAAATTCCTCTCATTGTAAGGAAATTCTCTTCCCTCAAGAAAGCAAGTGTGAGGACTAGCGAAGATGACATTATTGGGATAACTGTGGGTATGCTCTAATTTCAGAACGTCAGTATTATTAGCAACAGCCAGCTTGCCGCATAACTATGGCAACATGCTGTGGCTGAGAACCTTTGCTGTGTGCTGTCTTGCTGCTGCTGCTGCTGCTAAGTCGCTTCAGTCGTGTCTGACTCTGTGCGACCCCATAGACGGCAGCCCACCAGGCTCCTCCGTCCCTGGGATTCTCCAGGCAAGAACACTGGAGTGGGTTGCCATTTCCTTCTCCAATTGCCATTTCCTTCTCCAATAACCTTGCTGCTAAGTCACTTCAGTCGTGTCCGACTCTGTGCGACCCCATCGACGGCAGCCCACCAGGCTCCCCCGTCCCTGAGATTCTCCAGGCAAGAGCACTGGAGTGGGTTGCCATTTCCTTCTCCAATGCATGAAAGTGAAAAGTGAAAGAGAAGTCGCTCAGTCGTCTCCGCGACTTCGCGACCCCATGGACCGCAGCCTACCAGGCTCCTCTGTCCATGGGATTTTCCAGGCAAGAGTACTGGAGTGGGGTGCCATCGCCTTCTCCATCCAATAACCTTAGGACACTAATATTGAGAACACAGCTTATGTGAAATTCCTCTCATTGTAAGGAAATTCTCTTCCCTCAAGAAAGCAAGTGTGAGGACTAGCGAAGATGACATTATTGGGATAACTGTGGGTATGCTCTAATTTCAGAACGTCAGTATTATTAGCAACAGCCAGCTTGCCGCATAACTATGGCAACATGCTGTGGCTGAGAACCTTTGCTGTGTGCTGTTAAACACTAAATCAATTTGCATTTTAGTGTGCTTAACAATCAGCTTTGCTAAAGATTTTTAACTTGTTAATTTGCAGATTCTTGGGTTCCACCCACGAGAAATTCTAATTCAGTAATTCTGTGAAGTGACTTGAACAATGCACTTTTTTTTTTTTTTTTACAAGGCACATACCTGATTCTGATACAAACCATACAGGGAGAAACAAGTTTGTGGACAATAACTGCCATTAAAAGGTTTTATCCAGAAGAGTGAAATGATGACAGTGGTCATTTAGAAATATTCATCTGGCCACAGGACACAGGACAGACTGGATGCAGAAAGAATAAGGGACAAGAAAGGTCGGAAAGAGAAGACAATAGATGGAAGTGAGCACAAAGCATGAGAAGACCAGAAAGAAAGGAAACGAAGGGATGGGACAGAGTGAACAAAGTGAAGAATGATCAGGAATTTATTTACTGTCATGGTATAGTGGTTCAACACATGCCAACAAGTTTGACATTCCTTTTTTTTTTTTTTTTAATGTTGTTGTTTAGTTGCTAAGTCGTATCCAATTCTTTTGTGACTCTGTGGACTGAAGCCTGCCAGGCTCTTCTGTTCATGGGATTTCTCAGGCAGAATACTGGAGTGGGTTGCCATTTCCTTCTCCAGGGGATCTTCCCAACCCAGGGATTGAACCAATGTCTCCAGCATTGGCAGTAGGATTCTTTACCATTGTGCCACCTGGGAAGCCCATTAAAAAAGAAAAAAATAGTGGGTTCTAATTTCCTGCTTCTTGAATACAGGCCAGACTTAATGATTCATTTCTAAAAAATAGAAAGTGATAGATGTGAGGCCTGACCTTTGAAGCCAAGTTAGAAAAAGTGACAGGGCTTCCTCTGGCTCTCCTGGGTGACATGCCTTTGGAACCCTGAGCTGCTGTGAAGGCCAGTCACCCTGAGACCTCCATGTGATGGAATACAAACAGATGCTTGAGGAACTCCATCCGTTCCAGACCCTAGTTATCTGAGTCCTCTTCCCAAACCAAGTATCAGACAGATTAGTAAAGAACTCCAACCACCATTTAAATGCAATGACCCAAGAGATTTTGAGTCAAAAGCAACCAGCTGAGCAGTTTTTGATTTCCTTATCCATAGAAAGCAAGCAAAATTATAAATGTTGTTGGTTTAAGCCACTAAGTATTGGGTGATTTGTTATGTAGAACAGTACCTAAGTCAACAATGACACGGATTTTCTCTTCGCATGAAATTTGGAAATTTTCTTTTGACTTTAAGGAAATTATAAAAATCTCACCAGCCTTTTAACTTTAATGGTCTTTTGTAGTCACAGCGCATTGCAATAAAAATAAATGAATAATCACCGAGTTATATATTCTCAATTTCAAAACCTAATTATTAAATAATTATAAGCAAGATTCAAGTCATTAGTTCCAGGGGGAAAACATCCACATTTCCTTTAATATTTTGGACAAGAGTGCTAATGCTTAGAAAGAAAAAAATTGTGTAATTAAAATTAAATCACTCCCCTTTAGAAACAAATCAGATTTGTCTCCCTTAGGAACAGCAAATCAAATTATGAGTCTGTCAGATCAATTCACTATGCAAGTAGGATGACAGCCTTCTGAGGATTGATTTTCTTTATCTCTAAGCATTTTAAAAAATATATTTATCTAGTTGAAAATTTCTCATATATCCAAACTCACTCAAACTCAGTCTATTTTTAGACTCCTTTTAAATGGCAAAGGTGAAGCTAAATTACAGATCCTAGAGGAAATCACAGCTAGAAAAAGAATAAAATTTTAAACTGTTGTGTGTACCTGCTCCAGCAGGTCTCACCCTCTTTTATCCCACAGTGCATGATAAATGGAATTCACAAGAGTGGTGTCTGCTCCTGGGCCATGATGACCCTTGGAAGCACAGTTCCTGCAGTCTCTCGCTCAAGAAGCCTGAAGGAATGCAAATGAGTAAGACTGACATTACTATAAGGATAATCTTGGGTCAATCAGTTCAGCTCAGTTCAGTCCTCAGTCATGTCTGACTCTTTGCGAGCCCATGAATCACAGCACGCCAGGCCTCCCTGTCCATCACCAACTCCTGGAGTTTACCCAAACTCATGTCCATCGAGTTGGTGATGCCATCCAGCCATCTCATCCTCTGTTGTCCCCTTCTCCTCCTGCCCCCAATCCCTCCCAGCATCAGGGTCTTTTCCAATGAGTCAACTCTTCACATGAGGTGGCCAAAGTATTGGAGTTTCAGCTTTAGCATCAGTCCTTCCAGTGAACACCCAGGACTGATCTCCTTTAGGACAGACTGGTTGGGTCTCCTTGCAGTCCAAGGGACTCTCAAGAGTCTTCTCCAACACCACAGTTCAAAAGCATCAATTCTTCGGCGCTCAGCTTTCTTCACAGTCCAACTCTCACATCCATACATGACCGCTGGAAAAACCATAGTCTTGACTGGACGGACCTTTGTTGGCAAAGTAATGTCTCTGCTTTTGAATATGCTATCTAGGTTGGTCATAACTTTCCTTCCAAGGAGTAAGCATCTTTTAATTTCATGGCTGCAATCATCATCTGGAGTGAATTACAGTCACATTGGGTCATCATTTTATTTAAAATAAATATTCCCAAGCAATGGTGAAAAGATACAGTGTCTTGAGGGTATTTAAAGTCCCTTCCACATTACTTGACCACTCACTCTACTACAACCCAAGTGAAAACGCGTCAGTGTCTGTTTTTACTAAGTATCAGCACTTTAACTGGGTTTCCCAGATGGTGCTAGTGGTAAAGAACCCACCTGCCAATGCATGAGACATAAGAGATGCAAGTTCGATCCCTGGGTCAGGAAGATCCCTGAAGGAGGGCATGACAACCCCCTCCAGTATATCTGCCTGGAGAATCCCATGGACAGAGGAGCCTGGCGGGCTACAGTCATGGTCTTGCAAAGAGCTGGACATGACTGAAGTGACTTAGCATGCAGTACTTTAACTATGAACATCACACTTAAAAACAAACCATGGTGAACTGCTACTTTAAACAAGAGTTTGAATTTGCATTAAAGAAGCCATTACCTCAGTTATTCTGCTAATGATCTCTGATGAACCAGACATACTTCATCCCCTAGTCTCTGATTTCTCAAGCAGGATGTAAGCACCCCAGAGATGGCTCAAGATGATGAACTGGAGTGCAGGAAGAAAGACTAGATAATCAGTTTAAATTGATTGTTTAAATTTGACAAGTGGGAGAAATTAAGCTTCATAAATATTTAATATATAGACTGACAGTGTGGCTCCCACTAGGTCAGATAGCCATATGTTGCCTATGGAGGGACTATATGTCTTTGTGAGGTGTGTGTGTGTGTGTGTGTGTGTGTGTGTGTGAGACAAAACAACAATTAAAAGCAGCCACAACTGACATGAGGGAAAGACCATGAGGAGGATCATGGCACTATGAGGTACAAACGCCAGTGCCTTCTAAGGGCCAGGATGGTGACGCAGAGGCAAGCTACCTGCTGGAATGGAAGTCGGGGACTGCCATGAACTGAGAAGTGCCCACACTGTCTCGTGCCAGCAGAGCTACCTAGATATAGGAATATGGATGGGGAGCTACAAACCTCCAAGTTTTCAGACAAGCTAGAAGCATGCTTTTCAATACGCAGTCTTCCAATTTTAGAATTTGATACGCTAAAAAAATTATCTGAAGCCTTTGATTCAGCCTGAGTGCTTCCAGTTTGTGGTCTCAAGTTGACAGAAAGCTAATGGTTTGAATATCTGTATCCCCTCCCTAGGAATCTTAACTCTGACTTCACTTGCTGGTAGCTTTGGGCAAGTTACTTAACTTGTCTGAACATCAGGTTCCTTACCTTCCATAACACTAATATTTATTTTCCAACCAATAAACATCCAATGGAACTTGATATACTAAAGGCATGTGCTAACTTAGCAGGGCAGGGATGGGGGTCATGGGGTGACAGTGGTGAGAAAGAAAGGAAGAGGAATGGAAAGAAGTTTACAGCATACATGAGACAAAGAACGGAGCAGACTCCTGTCTGTGGGGAGAGACAGACAGACAGATATACATACAAAAGCAAACAATAATTCCATAAAGATCAATTGAGCACTAAGAAGAATTGGTTAGAAAAAAGGTAGCGCGTTCATAATAGTAGCAAAATTAGGAACAAAGCTAACAAAAAATGTAGAAGACTTTTCTATGGAAAACTATAAAACTTTACTAATTGAAGAATGTAAAACAAGAATGAATAGAGTGATAAGGCAATGTTCATAGATGAGAAAATAGTTCTCTAACATTAGCCTCTATATAATCTATGTTGAAATTCAAATAAAAATCTCTACAGTTTTTAATGAGGCTGACCAGTTGATTCTAAAATCCATAAAGAAGAATAAATGGATAAGTGTAGCCAACTTAGAACAGAAGAGGGATCTGCCCTTCAAGCATGAGGGTATAATTTAGATTTCCTATGATTGAACTGAGGTCTCCTGTGCTTCAGGCAGATTCTTTACCAATGAGCCACAGGGGAAGCTCCAACTGAAATCATGATATTGATGCAGCAATACTTGAACAGACAAAACAAATGAGGAGAGAAGCCATGTAGCCGACCCAAGTCTATAGAGGAAGAAATCATTTCAGTAAGAAAAAGATGCACTAGTCAACACATGATTTCTGGAACACTGGATACATTTTTCATTTCATTTAAAACATAAAATAAAATTTTATCTCTACTCACACTATATATAACAATTAATGCAGATAGAATAAATAATTGGACCTTCTAAACAAAACTAAAATTAGCTAGAAAAATATAGAATATTTTTGAGACTATAGGGAATGCTTTCTTAAGATCTAAATGCAAAAGCCAAAAGGAAAATAATAACAAATTAACTATGTTAAAATGTAAAACTTCCACAGGACAAAAGATAGGACATGATTCTGTATATTTTTAAATCATGATTCAGAAAAAGTGGAGGAAAATATGATCAAGATATATAACAAAGAATTAGTGTTGTGAAAGTCCAAATCACTAGTTAAAAACTTAAGTAATCCAAAGGACCAAGGTCAGTCATATTTAGACAATTCTAAAAAGAAGAGATGCATATGGCCAATAAACACAGTTTTTCAGATTCTCCAGTTCACTAGTGGTTGGGAGAATACCAATTAAAAGAGCAATGTAGAAATATTTCTAATGTATCAACTAACCTAAAATAAAATTTGAAACTAAGTATTGGTGAGATCAAAGAAATAGGAAAGAAGTAATCATAAATTTATATAATCAAATTTTAATACTATATTAACAAAAATTAAAATATAGATTTAAAGCCACACACACACACACACAAACTTCCCTCTGCCCTAGAAAGCCCATTTCTAGAACTGTCCCTGAGAGACCTTTTTGAGATATGTAAAGGAAAACGTTTGTAAGGATGTTGATCAGTGCTCTCGGTAACAGTAGTAATTATAAAAGCAACCCAAAATTCAACTACTAAAATATGATATATTTATAGAATATAACATCATGAAACTGTTATAAGAATGAGCTTGATCTATATGTACCAAAACAGATCTCAAAAACAGAATGCATGAGGAAAAACAGCAAGTTATAGGATGATATAAATAGCACTGGGGAAACTGCAGGAGCAGGTCACTGCAAGAATAGAAAGCAGTCCAGTGTGGTGTGGAAAGTGTATGTACATACATAAAATTGGAGAATTAGCCGGGCCAGTGAGTTGAATATATTGTTAATTATTGTCTTTAAAAAAAAAAAAAAAGATTTAGTGTAAATGGTCCACCTTCATTTTCAATAATAGCACCACATAATTCTTGGTTTGAGCTTTACTGTGTGTTAACAAATCCTCAGTATAGAAATCAAGCTTTTTTTCTCCCCACTCCTAGCTCATGGAATATGAAATTCTATAACCTTTAAAAACCACCTGGCTTTGGTTCTGACTGTGGACTCTAAACTGTCTATTGAAATCTTGGCTATGCGGTGAGTTTGGTTGGTGATGAAAAGATCTGAGATTTCCCATTCCTGCCTATCTTGATTCCTTTCCCCTCTCCAGTCTGTTATCTCTTTCCAACAATCAAGGCCAAAGGTGAGCAGAATTTTCTCAAATCGGAAGGAACTACCATAAAATGCAAGGAGAACCTGGGCTACACTATGGTAACAAAGAGAGTCTCCATTTCCTGCTTCAAATGGCAGGTCTGAGAGCTGGGAGAGGGCAATGTGCGCCGAGGAGGAAGAGCAGGAAGGAAGGATGGGGCAATATATGTCTTTTGTGATGGAAAGTGCTGGTTGTCCCAAACCTGTTTTCCCTGCTTCCATATGAACAGTTCTGAAGCCAGGCCCATGACTGACCATGTGTCTCCATGTCCCAACCTTCCTTACAGTTAGGATGTAGCCATGTGATCTAAGTTCTCATCAATGTACTGTGTGAAGTGGTGGTGTGCTGCCTTGGGGTCTGGGACATAAGCAGTTGAACACAAACCTTCTCCACTCTATTCCCTCTTTCAACCACCTGGAAGTAACCGTGGCAGCGATCTAGTGACCTAGCTTTCACCACACAGTTGTCAACCATGCCCCAGTGCAGTAGTTAAAGAAGCATGTTCTTGAGACCCATGGGGATTGCTGAGGCCCTTTTAGGGGAGAATACAGGTCAAAACTATTCTCATACTAATGCTGAGAAACCATGTGGCTTTTTACTTTCATTCTCCAACAAATGTACAGGAGTTTCCCAGTGCTACAGGAAGTGTGTTATCATAGCAGTGGGACTGCAAAAGCAGACATAAGAACCTAGCTCTCTTTTATCAAGCTACAATTTTAAGAGATTTTAAAAAATGGAAAGCAATGCTTCTCATATCACTATTCTTTTTAGTTTTGGAAAATATTACTTTTCACAAAAATGTGTTATCTCTGTTAACCTGAGTGGATTTATTGTTATTTTTAAATGACTTAATAGTTAAAGATTTCAGTTTTAATTTCTCATATGCTAAATATCAACAGATATAGTTCATGTAAATGAAAGCTTTTCGAATTCATTAATAATTTTTAAAAGTGTTAAAGGGTCTTAACCAAACCAAATCAAAGCAAAACAAACAAATGAAAAAATGAGAACCATTCCTTTAGGGGCTGGAGGAGTAATAACTTGGAAAAAACCTGCATATGTGAATGAATGTGAAGAATAAAGCTGTGAATGAATGATGACCCTCTTTCATGGAAAGGCTGTCACATACAAGAGAAATAAGGTTCTATTATGCCATTGTGTCTTTTAATTATAACAAATAAGTAAATAGTAACACGAGTAGGACACTGCTATATCAAAAATTAAAATATATGGAATTGGTTTTCTTGGTCAGTAAAGGCGTAGATATTTTAGACTGGAAGTTGATGACCCTTGTGATGCCATTGCAAAATAATTAGAGTCACTATTGTGATAACTTCAAAGGCAGACCACGTTTCTATGGAGCCCACAGCTAGAGAAGAAAACACTAAAAACAGCTAGAACGTTAGTGTGTGTTCACTGTTTTCTGTTGTGTTTCACAATATATAAATAGAAATAGATAAGCCCAAGAAAGTACTGACTATACAGAGCTTCTCCATCTTCAGCTGCAAAGAATATAATCAATTTGATTTTGGTATTGACCATCTGGTGATATCCATGTGTAGAACTGTCTCTCGTGCTGTTGGAAGAGGGTGTTTGCTATGACCAGTCAGCAAAAACAAGACCAGGAGCTGACTGTGGCTCATATCATGAGCTCCTTTTGCAAAATTCAGACTTAAATTGAAGAAAGTAGGGAAAACCACTAGACCATTCAGGTATGACCTTAAATCAAATGCCTTGTGATTACACAGTGGAAGTAACAAATAGATTCAAGAGATGAGATCTGATAGATAGAGTGCCTGAAAAACTATGGATGGAGGTTTATAACATTGTACAGCAGGCGGTGATCAAAATCATCCCCAAGAAGAATGCAAAAAGGCAAAATGGTTGTCTGAGGAGGCCTTACAAATAGCTGAGAAAAGAAGAGAAGTGAAAAGTAAAGGAGAAAATGAAAGAGATATCCATCTGAATTCAGAATTCCAAAGAATAGCAAAGAGAGATAAGAAAGCCTTCCCAAGTGATCAGTGTAAAGAAATAGAGGAAACCAGTAGAATGGGAAAGAAAATTAGAGATACCAAGGGAACATTTCATGCAAAGATGGGCACAGTAAAGGGCAGAAATCGTGTGGACCTAACAGAAGCAGAAGATATTAAGAAGAGGTGGCAAGAACACATAAGAAGAACTATAAAAAAAGATCTTAATGACCCAGATAACCATGATGGTTTGATCACCCACCTACAGCCAGACATCCTGGAATGCAAAGTCAAGTGGGCCTTAGGAAGCATCACTACGAACAAAGCTAGTGGAGGTGATGGAATGCCAGTTGAGCTATTTCAAATCCTGAAAGATGATGCTGTGAAAGTGCTGAGCTCAATATGTCAGCAAATTTGGAAAACTCAGCAGTGGCTCTAACAGAAGCAGAAGATATTAAGAAGAGGTGGCAAGAACACATAAGAAGAACTATAAAAAAAGATCTTAATGACCCAGATAACCATGATGGTTTGATCACCCACCTACAGCCAGACATCCTGGAATGCAAAGTCAAGTGGGCCTTAGGAAGCATCACTACGAACAAAGCTAGTGGAGGTGATGGAATGCCAGTTGAGCTATTTCAAATCCTGAAAGATGATGCTGTGAAAGTGCTGAGCTCAATATGTCAGCAAATTTGGAAAACTCAGCAGTGGCTACAGGACTAGAAAAGGTCAGTTTTCATTCCAATCCCAGAGAAAGGCAATGCCAAAGAATGTTCACATTATTGCACCATAGAACTCATTTCACATGCTAGCTAAATAATACTGAAAATTCTTCAAGTTAGGCTTCAACAGTACTTGAATTGAGAACTTCCAGAAGTTCAAGCTGGGTTTAAAAAAGGCAGAGGAATCAGAGATGAAATTGACAACATCCGTTGGATCAGAGAAAAAGCAAGAAAATTCCAGAAAAACATCAACTTCTGCTTCATTGACTATATTAAAGCCTTTGACTGTGTGTGTCACAACAAACTGTGGAAAATTCTTCAAGAGACTGAAATATCAGACCACCTTATCTGCCTCTTGAGAAATCTATATGCAGGTCCAGAAGAACACTTAGAACAGGACATGGAACATCAGACTGGTTCCAAATTGGGAAAGGAGTATGTTTGGCTGTATACTGTCACCTGGCTTATTTAACTTATATGCAGAATACATCATATGGAATGCTGGGCTGGATGAAGCACAAGCTGGAATCAAGATTGCAGGGAGAAATATCAATAACCTCAGATATGCAGATAACACCACCCTATGGCAGA
>SJXQ01002374.1:195271-222120 GCA_006408695.1 Aepyceros melampus | reverse complement strand
GGATGTTGGCAATTTGATCTCTGGTTCCTCTGTCTTTTCTAAAACCAGCTTGAACATCAGGAAGTTCATGGTTCACGTATTGCTGAAGCCTGGCTTGGAGAATTTTGAGCATTATTTTACTAGCGTGTGAGATGAGTGCAATTGTGCGGTAGTTTGAGAATTCTTTGGCATTGCCTATTTCTGTCCTTTATTGTGCCCATCTTTGCATGAAATGTTACCTTGGTATCTCTAATTTTCTTGAAGAGATTGCTAGTCTTTCCCAGTCTATTGTTTTCCTCTATTTCTTTGCATTGATCACTGAGGAAGGTTTTCTTATTTCTCCTTGCTATTCTTTGGAACTCTGCATTCAAATGGGTGTATTTTTCCTTTTCTTCTTTGCCTTTAGCTTCTCTTCTTCTCACAACTATTTGTAAGGCCTTCTCAGACAACCATTTTGCCTTTTGTATTTCTTTTTCTTGGGGATGGTCTTGATCCCAGCCTCCTGTACAATGTCAGGAACCTCTGCTCATAGTTCTTCAGGTACTCTATCAGATCTTTGTTCTCTGTTTTTGCTCTCTGCACCCCAGAAGTGGCAGCTGAGTTTTGGTCTTTTTGTATTTTGTTCATAATTTACCCCAAATATGCACATAGTGATCGTTAGTCCCTTAACAGTTTCTTTGCATTCTGTTGCTGGAGATGTTTATCCAGTTGCAAGTAGTGCAGCAAAAGGTCCCAGATCCCAGGTTCCCCTATCTCATCACCACACTCCTTATTGTCACAATACTTACTTCTCTGAGCTACAGTTAAATTATTTCCATAACCACTATGCCCACTCATGAAAAATGGGGATCCTGACTTCTACCACTCAATGATTACATAAGATAAGCAAAGTTCCTCCCAGCACATAGAAGGCTCACATTAAATGAGAGTGGTTGTCTTACTACAATCCTCCTCTCCTTACTTCTTGCTGAATCACTCTGAAGTTGGTCCCCGTAATTTTCCTTTCCTGCCAACTGCTCCCTGCCTGCATGCTTGATTTCTGCTTCCATCCTTTCCCTACTCCTGGGCCTGCCCCCAGTCATACATTCCATTCCAGGACTCATGTATCCTTTCCATGTGCTGGCCTCTCCTACAGGGCAAGTCCATGATTTCTGACCTCTCAGTCTAGGGTGATTCGCTTGGTCAATAGAACTACAGAAGAAATGAAGGGCTCCTTAGGTACATACAGGCAGCTTCTTATTTGAAAGGTAAAACAGTTGTGTTAAGGATGGAAATGGGCCCTGTAAGCAATATAAGATGCTGCTCTTTGTCACTCTTCTGAATCACTGTAATCAAAGCTGGCACACAACCAGATCAAGCTTTTGCTGTTTCTCCATTATGTGAGAAGGAGCTGAAGGTGGGAGGTGGAGATTGGGTGGGGTAGGGGAATGACTTTTTGAATGCGGCAGTGAAGTCTCCCAGGCCAAAGGTTTGGGGCAGTAATATGCATCATTTTATATTCCTTTTAGTTTATAAGAAACATTGCATTTCATCCTCACAGAAGCCAAGGGTAGCACAGCCCACATGTGCAACCTGTGAGGATGCAAGGAGAGAATGCGTAAACAGGAACGGTGTCTTGCACATATGAGTGAAGTGAGGGTCACTCAGTCATGTCTGACTCTTTGCGACCCCATGGACTATACAGTCCATGAGGTTCTCCAGGCCAGAGTACTGGAGTGGGTAGCCTTTCCCTTCTCCAGGGGATCGTCCCAACCCAGGGATCAAACCCAGGTCTCTCGCGTTGAAGGCGGATTCCTTACCAGCTGAGTCATAAGGGAAGCCCCTTGCACATATGAGGGCATCCTTAAACGCCCCTTTCATTTCCTCCCTGGCTCCGCCTATTCCTCTTTCTTACTTTCTGGTGTCAGTTAGGTGATGTTTCTGGAGAGACCTACAGACAAAGGATGCAGGCAGCGTCTGGCCTCTTGGATGCACCCACTGCCTAACGCACCCTAGCTTCCGATTCACCTGAGAGAGGCGGGCGAGCAGGGGCACAGAGGCTAGTACTGACCAGGTCATACAGAGGAGAAGAAGGTATCAGTGTCTTTCTTAAGACCTACCTTAATGTGGCTTCAACCTAAGTTTTAAAATTACTTCTCACCATTTCCACCACATGCCTTCACTCTACTTGACAATTTTCTGACTCAGGAATGCATAACCACTCCCCACTGTCCTGCCTTTCTTGATTTCATCTACACAGAGCTCTTTCCTCACTTCTCCTTTGAAAGCCCACAGTCTTTAAAAGGCATCATTCCTAAGAAGTCTGGTGCCCCGTAAGCAACCCTTCTTACTACTGTTCCTCACTCCATAGCCCCATGGTGCTCAGTCCACCAGACGATGCAATGTATTTCCCTTGAACTCTCAAATTCTATCTTTGCATCTCTCATGCAACATATTTTGCATTTCTACCCTGCCTTCACACAGAAAGGAATCAAGGCAGAATTTTGTGCTTCAGTTATTTCCATATCTCTGTGAAGTGTCTAGGGTGTAAACTGCTTGAGGTCAGCAGTTATATCCTCATATTTGCATGTCCCTCCACTACCGAGCTGATTTTTCCCAGAAGGGGCTAAAAATTTATTGAACTGATTTCATCTTATTTCTCCCTGTTTTAGTGGAGGCTGAAGGAGGGAATGGGATCCTCAGAATTTTCAGATAAAACACAGGATGGTCTGTTAAGTCTGAATTCCAGATAAACAGAGAGCAATTTTCAGTATATCTAAAATATTGCACAGGATATACTTAGACTAAAATTCTATGTGTTATGTAAAGTTTCAACTTAACTGGCTAGCCCATATTTTTATTTGCTACACCTGGCAACTCTGGAAAACATGTTGCAATAGGTAACAGTGGGGGAACATACCGTATTCATCTGAAGTAAGTCTCTGCCTCTGTCTTAGAGGCAGAGACTCAAAGTCGATGCAGTTAATGCAGTTTTTTTGATGGGCTCCTTAGAAAACTGCTAGGCTTCCCTGGTGGCTCAGAGGTTAAAGCATCTGCCTGCAGTGCGGGAGACCTGGGTTCGATCCCTGGGTTGAGAAGATCATCTGGAGAAGGAAATGGCAACCCACTCCAGTACTCTTGCCTGGAAAATTCCATGGACTGAGGAGCCTGGTGTCATAGCTTTGAGTAGATGAGGCTTTGTCAGCAAAGTAATCTCTCTGATTTTTAACATGCTGTCTAAGTTTGTCATAACTTTTGTTGCAAAGAACAAGCATCTTTTAATTTCATGGCTGCAGTCACCATCCTCAGTGATTTTGGAGCTCAAGATAATATAGTCTGTTACTGTTTCCATTGTTTCTCCCATCTATTTGCCATGAAGTGATAGGACCAGATGCCATGATCTTAGTTTTTTGAATATTGAGTTTTGTTTCTTTTTATGGGTAAAAATAAAATACGGTTTTTTATTTATTCAGTAAAATATGTATGGTGTGAATATGAATATTTTGTATACAGTTACTAGTGGAATTTTTTTTTTTGGTTGATATGAGTAAGGAGTATCTGAATAGAAATTAATTTAGGAGGGGAAATTTGAAAAATTTCAGTTGATTCCAGGGGGCTTAAATAAACTCACATTCTAAATTTATTCAGATTTGATTTACAGAATGGAAAAAGTATACAGCTTTTCCCTCCCTAGTGCCTCCTTGCCTCTGGGAGCCAGTGTTTATCAATCTATGTGACTTTACAAGCTGTGTGACTCTCATCCTGTCTCACCTGAAGCATTTTTGCAGAAGACCTCCCTCTAGGTTTCTGATCTAACTTCTCAGCACTGCTTTTCTACAGATAAAGGATGCAGGCAGCGTCTGGCCTCTTGGATGACCCACTGCCTAACACACCTTAGCTTCCGATTCACCTGAGAGAGGCGGGCGAGCAGGGGCACAGAGGCTAGTACTGACCAGGTCATACGGAGGAGAAGAAGGTATCAATGTCTTTCTTAAGACCTACCCTAATGTGGCTTCAATCTAAGTTTTAAAATTTACTTCTCACCATTTCCACCACATGCCTTCACTCTACTTGACAATTTTCTGACTCAGGGACATATAACCACTCCTCGCCACCATGCCTTTCTCGATTTCCTCTACACAGAGCTCTTTCCTCACTTCTCCTTTGAAAGCCCACAGTCTTTAAAAGGCATCATTCCCAAAAAGTTTGGTGCCCCGTAAGCAACACTTCTTACTACTGTTCCTCACTCCATACCCCCATGGTGCTCAATCCACCAGATGATCCAGTCTATTTCCCTTAAACTCTCAAATTCTATCTTTGCATCTCTCATGCAACATATATCTTACATTTCTACCCTGCCTTCACACAGAAAGGAATCAAGGCAGAATTTTGTGCTTCAGTTATTTCCATATCTCTGTGAAGTCTCTAGGGTGTAAATTGCTTGAGGTAAGCAGTTATATCCTCATATTTGCATGTCCCTCCACTACTGAGCTGATTTTTCCCAGAAGGGGCTAAAAATTTATTGAACTGATTTCAACTTATTTCCCTCTGTTTTAGTGGAAGCTGAAGGAGGGAATGGGATCCTCAGAGTTGTCAGATAAAACACAGGATGGTCTGTTAAATCTGAATTCCAGATAAACAGTAATTTTCAGTATATCTCAAATATTGCACAGGATATACTTAAACTAAAATTCTATGTGTTATGTAAAGTTTCAACCTAACTGGCTAGTCCATATTTTTATTTGCTACACCTAGCAACTCTGGGAAACATGCTGCAAAAGGTAACAGTGGGGGAACATACGATATTCATCTGAAGTAAGTCTCTGCCTCTGTCTTAGAGGCAGAGACTCAAAGTCGATGCAGTTAATGCATTTTTTTGATGAGCTCCTTAGAAAATTATATTTTTATTTGCTACACCTAGCAACTCTGGGAAACATGCTGCAAAAGGTAACAGTGGGGGAACATACGATATTCATCTGAAGTAAGTCTCTGCCTCTGTCTTAGAGGCAGAGACTCAAAGTCGATGCAGTTAATGCATTTTTTTGATGAGCTCCTTAGAAAATTGCTGCAACTTTTGTGTCTCACCTCTTCTGTCTGTTGCCAGCATTCACCTCTTCCACAGTAGCATCTTCTCTCACCTGAGAGACACACAGGTTGCTGTGGCCCTAACAAAACTCCCGTGATATCAGCAGGTGGGCCCAAAACCTGTTACACCTTGCTGTTCCCTCACACCTTCTTGAGCCAGATCATTAGTTTAAACATAAGAGAAAGATCAAGGAGATGATTTTTCTAGACAAAAGCACTAGGTTAACCCAAGTGACGTATCAAGCCAAGAATGGCCTCTTTCTGCTATGTTTGAGTAAACATTTGCGTCCTTTATGTAACTTTGCTATCTGTGTGCACAAACGAAGCAGCAGCCTCTCAAAGGTCGCCTTCTTACCTCTCACTCTTCTTCCACCTGCTGCCACAAAGCAGCTCATCTGATGTCTCCTTGTCTGTCGATGGCCCGTCCTGGACCCTGCACTCTAGGCCTTCACTCTGTTCCTTTTCTAGTTATCGTTTCTTCTACCTGGTCTTGGGTGTAATTCTATCAATTCTTCCTCCATAACATCTCTTGGCTCTCTCCCTTCCTTTGATTCCCATGCCTCCTTCACAATTGAAGTTTATTTTTTAAAATTAATTTTTCATTGAAGTATAGTTGATTTGCAATATTATACTAGTTTTAGGTATACAGCAAAGTGTTCAAAATGGTGAAGACTTTCAAGCCAAGGGCAGCAGAATATTGAAACAAGTATGGGGCCTTTCTGAGTACAGGGCCCTGTGTGGCCACTGGTCCTGCACCCTTGAGGCTGGCCTTGACTTTGAATGTGGCGTTTGGGTAGAGGGACAGCTCACACTGGCCTCCTGCTCATTTAGAATGGAGGAATGCAACCCACTGTCAGAGTAGTGGGCCCCAGATAGAACAGTGCAGGAAATTCTCTTACAATCATTTCATACTCTTTAAAGAGAGGATAGAATCAATCTTCCACACTGTTGTTCTGAAACAAGGCTCACACACGTGTTCATGCACACATGTGCACACACATACACAAACATACATGACATTTGAGTCAAATCCACATCAGCCTTACCTAGAGTCCTCTCTGTATTTTCAGGGATGCCCAGAGGCCCGAGAATGTTAAGTTAGAAATCAGCTGGAAACAACCTTTATTCAGCCTGTTTCCCAGGGCACGCTGCAAGCTAGCTGCTGTCAGAGAGGCTTACAAGGCACTGCTGAACACAGAAGCCCCTGCAGCCTCAGGACTCACTGGCAGAGGCAGACAGTAAACATAACATATAAATCATAACATAAAATCAGATCATGATATGTGCAATGAGGAGAAACAGAGGAGAGGTGTGGAGCGTGATTGTGTGACTTCTCTTTAGACAGGGGTCAGTGAAGGCATCTGGAGAGGGCTCCATTTGTAGGAAAAGGCCTGGACTGAGCAGTGAGTTGCCCGAGGAGTGTGGAAGAGAGTGGAGAGCATTCCAGGCATGGGGAATGGCAAGTACAAAGGCCCTGGGGCAGGGTGTGCCTCACAACTTGAGGGATGGGAAGAAGCCCAGTGTGATTGAGTGTGGAGAGCTAGGAGATGAGATCTGAGAGGTAGTGAGGAGGTCCTGTGCCCCTTGCAGGCTGAAGGTGGGTTTGGGGGTTTAAGAGACACCGACCTCAATTTTGAAAGATGAGAACAGTCACCCAACAGACAAGGAGGATGAAAAATTCCAAGTAGTGAAACAGCTCAAGCAGTGGTGCCGAGATGGGGCTGGCTGCTGTCTTGGGAGGGTAGCTGAGAGTTGATATTGGTGGAGCTGAGGGTGAGGAGAGGTGAGCCTGTGAGGGAGGTGAGGGCCAGGCCAGCCCCCCATGGAACCGCCAGAGTTGGCCTGGTGTGATAGCAGGCCCTGAGGGGAGGGGTCTGCTGAGATCTGTGCTGTCCCCAGCAGAAAAGAGCTCATCCAGTCCTTGGGGGATTTCTTTCGCAGCTATTCTGTCCTCTTTCCTGAGCTCTGAAGCTCTGCTACTTCTCCCTGAGATGGAAGGAATTTCACAACCGGGCATGGCTGTATGCTTGGAGCTGGGTGGTTGAAGGGTAAAGCACAAAGCCTGTGGAGGAACGAGCAGTTTGGGGCAGGAGGGGTGGACCTGCTGGGAGCCAGGCTGGAACCTGAGGGACACAGTCTTCTCTCGGTGAGGGAAGGCCTGTTCCCACAGGCCTGCTGCAGCTTCATCTCACGCTGCCCTCACATCAGCTCCCGGGAAGCAGTGCTGGCTGGTTTTTGCTCTGGTCTCGGTGACAGTGTCAGCTGCCTGGGCTTCACGGTCACTGCCATCAGGGTACTGGGAGGCTTCTGCATCAAGTACTCATTCCCAAAGGCCAGGCGAGGGGCCTAAGGTTGGGCGGAATGGGCAAAGAGCCACTCACTTCTGAGAGTGGAGATGGGAAACTGTGCTTTTGCTTGCTTTGCCTACAAAGAAAGACATGATTTTAGAGCAGTGTTTAATCTGACGCAGGAAAGCCTCTGCAGTGCCTGGTAGTGGAGAGGTGTGATGGAATAGAGCTTGCCTCCTTCTGTGGAAATTATATGTTCCTTCATTTCTGTGACCAAAATTTTTGGAGTACCTCCTATATGAAGGCATTGTTCAAGCTGCCCCAGTTATAAAAGTAAACATATATCCTATTGTTAAAGTAAACATATATCCTGTTGTTTCATATTTTAATATTATTTAGGGATAAGAAAAGAATCAAAGAAAATTGGGAAAGGTCTTTCCTCTCTCCTAGTATATCTTAATAATGAGTCATCACAGATATTCTAGAACACTGAGAGGGGCTGGTGGCCTGGCTAGATCATTCGAGAAGCTTAGCACATGTCAATCATTTCTGATTGGCCAATCAACTGGGGGGCTCAGACTAGGACGGAGTAGGTAAGTAATGTTGATTAGTCTTTAAGTTGTGTCTGATTCTTTGCAACCCCATGGACTGTAGCCTGCCAGGCTCTTCCATCCATGGGATTCTCCAGGCAAGAATACTGGATTGGGTTGCCACTCCCTTCTCCAGGGGATCTTCCTGATCCAGGGATCAAAGCTGATCTCAAGCAGATTCTTTACTGAGACACCAGGGAATTCCCCAGAAAAATAATAGGTATTCTAAAATGCCGGGAGCCAGCACGAGGAGTCTTGCCTGTGGCAAAGGTCATGAGGTTAAGGGGTCTGCATCAAAGGCGAGTAGGGCCTTAAGGGAGCCTCGCTGAATTTTCTGGAGCACCCACCCCCAAAACCAGTCTGCCTGCTTTACTGCATTATGCTTTCACCAACTCTTCTGATATAACAGGGGGCTAACCCTGACCACCTTTCTCTGGAAAAAGTTAACTTAGAGCTCCAGTTAGCGGTCTCCTGCATGTAAAAGGAGTGTTTCAGCTCAAACTCCTCTGATGGCTCTCTAACTTGCCTTACCTGGAATACAACTATGCATGTGATTGTTTATAGCCCCCCAACTGTGAGAGGCACGGGAGGCCTAAAACATAGAGCTTTTCAAAGAGTTAAAAGTTATTAGAGTAGTGCTGATGTAGGATTTCAGTGTTGAGCCAATGCTTGTTGCTAAGTTCCCATATCTCTTATCCACTGTGCACCTGGAGTACATTTGTTAACATAGTTAAAATGTAAGAAAAACAAAATAGTAGCCTTGAAACTAACCACATCAGACTTTTGAGCTAATTGGTTCTTTCTTTGTTGTAACTTACTGCACTTTTGCTTCCTGAAAATGTAACTTTGTTTGATACTTTCTGAGGCTGACATAGATTAGAAATATAAAGAAAAAACACTTCAAGGGAAAATAAGTTTTCTGGTTAAGCAGCCTTTATAAAAAGAGGGTCTTAAAATGTTCACAGGCCTCCAAGGTCAGAAGATAATGTACATAACATCATTTGTGGGAAAGGTATAAAAGTCCTTTAAAAAAATAAAGTTATGGGGGCCTCGCTCACCGAAGCAGCTTGGTCTCCCTGTGTCTCCTACTCTAATTTCAGGCTGAATTCCCATCTGGGGCGTGGAGGCTCGCCATGTCTACTTACTTGCCCCAGCTTTTAAGTTCCGTGAGAAAGGGAGCCCAGAGCGGGGCACCCTTAGAGATTCAAGTGGGCGCTGGTGGCCCCACGTATGGTGAAAGCTCCTTGTCTGGAACTTGATTGGCTTTCCACGTAAACCAAGTTATTCAGTCTCTTTTCTCCACTAAATTTTCCTACTATACTATTATTTCCTAATCTTATATATCTAAATAAATAATTCTTTCTAAGACAGTAACGCCATCCCTGCTTCGAATTTCCCTGGATCCACCGGGGCTGGACTCTGGCACCAAAAGGTAGGTAAACTTTGAAAATACAGAGATATGCTTCATCCAGTAATCACCAAGTTTCAACTCTTTCTAATTACTTTCCTAAGACTGCTGTCAGTGTCAGTTAACAGAACAACTAACAAGGTGGTTTAAAACGACAGAAATTTTTTCTCTCGTAGTTCTAGAGGTTAGAAATCTGCAACCACGGTGTCAGCAGGGTTATGATCCCTCTGAATGCTCTAGGGAAATATTCATCCTTGTCTCTTCTGGTTTATGGTGGTTTCTGGATGTCTTTAATTTTTAACATTTTAGTTATAAATGTATCTTGGTATGGATCCTTTGGATTATTATTTAAACTCTCAGCTTCCTGGATCTGGATGTCTATTTCTTTCCCCAGGTTAAGGAAGGTTTTAGCCATTATTTATTCAAATAAAATTTCTGTCCCATTCTTTCTTCTCCTCTAGGACTTTTAGTGAATTTGCTCAGTACTGTGTGACTCTTTGCGATCCCATGGACTGTAGCCTACCAGGCTCCTCTGTCCATGGAATTTTCCAGGCAAGAGTACTGGAGTGGGCTGCCATTTCCTTCTCCAGGGGATTGTATGGATCCTTTGGATTATTATTTAAACTCTCAGCTTCCTGGATCTGGATGTCTATTTCTTTCCCCAGGTTAAGGAAGGTTTTAGCCATTACTTATTCAAATAAAATTTCTGCCCCATTCTCTCTTTTTTCTCCTCTAGGACTTTTAGTAAAGTTGCTCAGTACTGTGTGACTCTTTGCGATCCCATGGACTGTAGCCTACCAGGCTCCTCTGTCCATGGAATTTTCCAGGCAAGAGTACTGGAGTGGGCTGCCATTTCCTTCTCCGGGGGATGTTCTGGCCCTGGGATTGAACCCAGGTCTC
This sequence comes from Aepyceros melampus, assembly GCA_006408695.1. Taxonomy (NCBI): domain Eukaryota; kingdom Metazoa; phylum Chordata; class Mammalia; order Artiodactyla; family Bovidae; genus Aepyceros; species Aepyceros melampus. Next base: position 211,891 of record SJXQ01002374.1, on the reverse strand, counting down.
CTGCATTGCAAGCAGACACTTCACCCTCTGAGCCACCAGGGAAACCAAGCAAGTTAGTTTGCTTGAGGTTCTCCTATAAGTCCCTTAAGCTTTACCTTTATTCCCGTCCCCCACTTCCCCGCCTTTTTTTTTTTTTTCCTGCTCTGATTAAACAAGTTATTTGCTCTGGTCTTTCTCCAAGTTCGCTGATCCTTCTTCTGCCTCATTTATTCATGTGTTTGCACCTCTCTCATGTATTTTTCAGTTTAATTATTGTATTTCAACTCTGTGTGTTCTGTTTTAATTTTCTTATATTTTCCCTCTCTGTTGAAGTTCTCACTGTATTCATTTAGCTTTTTGATCGCATCATCTACCCACATGAAGTACACACTTCCCTCATTCTAAGCTCCCTGTAGGGTGATTCAGGTGACTACCTGGAATCAGAATGCTTATCCCTTTTGCCTTCTCGCAGGCCAGGCCAGCAGTGACTGCCCCGAATAACTCAGCAGAGATAAGGATGGTGCAGAGAACTCTAGAAAATGTAGAGAATGCAGTTTGGCTTAGGGGGAAGCAGCAGGCAGAAGCCCAAACCACAACCTTGCAGATGAGGTTTTAGCCAATCAGAAAAAGGATTTTAAGCTGACACCCTTGTTGCTAGTAGAAATATTGCGTGAAGAGGCCTGTGAGATCCAGCAATTCCCAGATGTGTTGCAACCTCCACTGTACACCCCCAGAATGGAGCAGAGGCCACTTCCCCCTTATGACAGGGGGGAGGGGATGGGCCAGAAGCCTCTGTTTATTCTGAGAGACCTTGAAGGGAGCCTGAGGGGACTGAGGCACCTTCAGAATCCCTCTCTGACTTTCTTTGTTGCCTCCTTCAACCCTATTACTGGTCTCAGTTTGATGTTCCCGCTTTATGCTTCTATCCCACCCTGGAAACCCTCCTAGCCTGCAGCTACCCTGGTCCTGAGTGCACCACTGCAGTTGTGGAAGCCCAGTGACAGGTTCTAAGTCTCAGGTGCTCTGGGATTATGCACATAATTCAGAATATTGAAATAACTCATTGTCTTCATGTGCCACTAAAGGAAACATCTTGATGTTGCTTTTTCCCTAATTTTTTTTTTTTAAACCTGGTAAACTTATTTATTTATTTTTTTAAAGATCCTGTTCACGCTGTTTTCGGAGAAGGCAATGGCAACCTACTCTGGTACTCTTGCCTGGAAAATCCCATGGATGGGGGAGCCTGGTGGGCCACAGTCCATGGGGTCTCTAAGAGTCGGACACGACTGAGCGACTTCACTTTCACTTTTCACTTTCATGCACTGGAGAAGGAAATAGCAGCCCACTCCAGTGTTCTTGCCTGGAGAATTCCAGGGACGGGGGAGCCTGGTGGGCTGCCGTCTATGGGGTCGCACAGAGTCAGACATGACTGAAGCGACTTAGCAGCAGCAGCACGCTGTTTTGAAAGGAGACCCTAAACTTCAGGAAGAGAGAGAAAGAAAAGAGACACTTATTGTCTTATTAATTTTTCCAGGTACTGTTCTAGTTGCTCTATAATCTTTGAATACTGCCCCTAATCATGGGTAAGATGCATCTGATAAATGAAAAAAATTATTAAAAAAACACAATTGATATTTCTCCCACTGGAGATTTCATACTTAGGCCTGGCACAATTCAATCTGTATCTACACGCATCCATTCCCTCATTAACACTACTGAAGCTCCAGGAAATGCTTCTCCACAACTTTTGCTGTCTTCTGTGTCTGAATGGTGTTAATATTTGTGGATTGTGTCTCTGCTGACATCAGATGGTTCAGGGAGGATCTGAATAGCTGAAGAATTTTTAAGAGAAAAGTCAACTTAATTTTCCAAATATTTTCATTCAAAGAAAAGAATACAATGCATTCTTGTATAATAAAAAATCACTTGCCAACAGGACTGGTTGACAAATTTTGTTTGTTTTCTTGTTCCACATATCGACCTCATGGTAGATGAGGAACACTTTACAATATTAAAGAAGTCATATCACATGCTAGCAATGCAATGCTCAAAGTCCTTCAAGCTAGGCTTCAGCAATATGTGAACTGAGAACTTCCAGATGTACAAGTAGGATTTAGAAGAAGCGAAGAACCAGAGATCAAACTGCCAAATCCATTGGATCATGGAAAAAGCAAGGGAATTCTAGAAAAACATCTACCTCTTCACTAATTATGTTAAAGCCTTTGTGTGGATCACAACAAACTGGAAAATTCTTAAAGAGATGGTAATAACAGATTACCTTACCTGCTTCCTAAGAAACTTTTATCCAGGTCAAGAAGCAACAGTTAGAACCAGACATGCAGCAACACACTGGTTCAAAATTGGGAAAGGCATATCTCAAGGCTGTATATTGTCACCTTGCTTATTTAATTTATATGTAGAGTTTATCATGTGAAATGCTGGGTTTTATTGCTCTAAGTACAGAGGGATGAATCACAAGCTGGACTCAAGGTTACTGCGAGAAATAGCAACAACCTCAGCAAGATGATACCACTCTAACGGCAGACACTAAGAGGAACTAAAGAACTTCTTGATAAGGGTGAAAGAAGAGAGTGAAAAAGCTGGCTTAAAACTCAGCATTCAAAAACTAAGATCATGGCATCTGCTCCCATAACTTCATGGCAAATAGATGGGGAAAAAGTAGAAACAGTGACAGATTTTATTTTCCTGGGCTCCAAAATCACTGTGGATAGTGACTGCAGCCATGAAATTAAAAATGCTTGCTCCTTGGAAGAAAAGCTGTGATAAACCTAGACAGCATATTAAAAAGCAGAGACATCACTTTGCTGACAAAGGTCCAGATAGTCAAAGAGATGGCTTTTTAGTAGTCATGTACAGATGTGAGGGTTGGACCATAAAGAAAGCAGAGCACCGTAGGATTGATGCTTTCAAATTGTGTTGCTGGAGAAGACTCGTGAGAGTCCCTTGGACTGCAAGGAGATCCAACCAGTCCATCCTAAAGGAAATCAGTCCTTAATATTCATTGGAAGGACAGGTGCTAAAGCTGAAGCTCCAATACTTTGACTACCTGATGTGAAGAGCTGACTCTTTGGAAAAGGCCCTGATGCTGGGTAAGAGTATAGGCAGGGATGAGAAGGAGGCGACACAGGATGAGATGGCTGGATGGCATCACTGACTCAATGGACATAAGTTTGAGCAAATTTGGGAGACAGTGAAGGAAAAGGAAGCCTGGCAAGCTCCAGTCCATGTGGCTGCAAAGAGTTGGACACATCTTAGCGACTGAACAACAACGACATCATTCTTAAGTTTGTATATATGAAGGCCTAGATATAAAATGAAGCAGGATTCACATTTTACATAGAGAAGTCTGAGGCAAAAAGGCTCAATATTTTGCTGATTGTCATAAAGCATATCAGTGGTAGAACTGTAGCCCAAAACCATTTCCTTCAAGAGCTGTGTTCTTCCCATGGCATCCTAAGACCTCTCAGAGTGTCTAAGCTAATAAAGTGAGCATCTCTGTGACAATAATTTTATCTCCTTGAAATATGATCCCCACTTATTTTCCCTTACCCCAAAACCCCAAAACAATAGGTTTTAAGTAAATACCACAGACATGTCTACTTCTGAATCACTTTTTTCCTTTTCATTCTTTAAACTCCTGAGGCATTCAATCTTCAGATCTTTTATAACAGAGAAAATCTTCACCTGAAATGTTTATTCAGTGTAATTTGATGAAGACAGTGCCAAGCATTAGATTGAGAACCTTAGAAAATAATGTCTGCCCAGGGACAGATGAGGTATTCCAGCTCCAGTGCTGATTGGTTCCTTTCCGAGGGACTCTCCAATACTGCCATACATGGGAGCTCCCATAGACTTTTATTCTTGAAGTGAGTTCACCAGATCCACTGTGTTTGAGCTGTGTTAACTACCATTACTTCTTCCTTTGTTCTCTATTATGTTTGGGATGGTGGCTCTGCGGATCCCCAGAGGCCTTTGGACAGCAGCTGTGATGGTGATGCTGGTGATGCTGAGCACCCCAGGGGCTGAGGGCAGAGACTCGCCGCGTAAGTGCAGGGCAGCTGGTCCCTGGAGCCACCACTCTGGGGAGCAGGCTCTGAGGGACCCTTGGGCTGGGGTATGATCTCAGGATAGTGTCTTTCATCACACATTTCCTCCCATCGGGAATGAGGGCTATGTTACATTCTCATTTCCACCCTCTAAGGACAAGATAAGGACAATCACCCTCTTACAGGTTTGAGCCTGGGTGTAACAGGGAGGAGGAGACAGAGTGTGTATCCACTATAAGTGCTAGGACAAAGTGAGCATGGGCATCTCTCCCCCCTTTTTTTTTGGAAGATACCAATTTCTCCAAAGAAGACACAGCAGAATTTGTCATTTCAGGGTCCCCCAAGATCTTGTCTGGACTAAATGCTGTGGGATCCTGGGTTGGTGGGAAATGTAGGGCAGTAGTAGTGTCCATAGGTTCAGAATTTGAGGAAAAGACTCTACAGTCCTGACTCTGAGTGGAGGGTTTATGAAAGCAACTCCTGGTATTGGAGGAGCTCCCTGGGTGACCACAGACAGAAACTTAGCCTCAAGTTTCACTGATTTATGGTCAAGCTTCCCTGGTGGCTCAGATGGTAAAGCGTCTGCCTGCAATGCAGGAGACCCAGGTTCGATTGCTGGGTCGGGAAGATCCCCTGGAGAAGGAAATGGCAACCCACTCCGGTACTCTTGCCTGGAAAATTACATGGATGGAGGGGCCCTAGTAGGCTACAGTCCATGGGGTTGCAAAGAGTCGGACACGACTGAGGGACTTAACTTAGCGACTTGAGTGGGATTCAGAGACTTAAGTGGGGATGGATCGGATTTAGGAATAAAGAGAATGTAAGAACAGGATGATAGAATATTGAGAAACCATTCACTTCAGACACAGGATTAATATCTTAATATAAATTCTCTCTCAATCTTCCTAAAAGCCCTACATGTAGGTATAATGACTTTCCACAATTATACTTATGATACAGACACTCTGTTAAGGAACCTGCCCAAGCTGGTAACTATCTCAGTTTAATTGGAATCCAATTTATCTCATTTGAAAGTCTGTGCTCTTTCCATGAATAAGATGTTCCTTTCTATGACTGGGAAGTTGTTGGTTCCTTCTAACCACACAGGTGTCGGTGGGGGTGGCAGAAACTAGGAGTAAACCCAGGTGTTGTAAGGAAGACACTTTGCCGGGGACAAAGAGAATACGTAGGCGCGTCAGGCTGATTCCCTGGTGGCTCAGACGGTAAAGTGTTTGCCCGCAATGCGGGAGATCTGCGTTCGATCCCTGAATCAGGAAGATCCCTGGAGAAGAATAGCAACCCACTCCAGTACTCTTATCTGGAAAATCCATGGATGGAGGAGCCTGGTGGGCTGAGTCCATGCGGTCGCAAGTCAGACACGACTGAGCGATTTGATTTCACTTTCTTTCAGGCTGGGGACTAACTTTTTTTCTCCCCCTCTTTTGTCATTCCCTGAACTCTTGCGTTTACGTCGACACTACTTTGCCTCTGAGGTTCTCAGTAATTCCAGGGAAACAGATTTCCTGTGAGAACATCCCGATCCCTCTAAGTACTGAGGGATGGATGATCAACCCGACAGACACAGCCCCGTTTACTGAGTCCTCAGCCTCCTGTTTCCTGAGGTCCCACAGGCTCCTCTCATCCTGGGAGCCCTGAGGGGGCGGGGGCCCGGGGAGGGGCCGCTGGAGGACCCGGGTCCGCAGCGGGAGGCGCAGGGCCGGGCTGGAGCGGGACAGGGGCTGAGCGGCGGCGGCGGCGGGTTGCGGGACCCCGCTGGCGGCGGCCGGCACTTCCCCATCTGGCCGAGCGGCCCCGCGTGGGGCTGTGGGGCTGAGCCTGACCGAGCGGCTGTCTCCCCGCGAGGATTTCGTGTTCCAGTTTAAGGGCCAGTGTTACTTCACCAACGGGACGGAGCGGGTGCGGCTCGTGACCAGATACTTCTACAACCGGGAGGAGTACGTGCGCTTCGACAGCGACTGGGACGAGTACCGGGCGGTGACCCCGCTGGGGCGGCCGGATGCCGAGTACTGGAACAGCCAGAAGGACGAACTGGAGCAGAAGCGGGCCGAGACGGACACGGTGTGCAGATACAACTACCAACTGGAGCTCCTCACATCTTTGCAGCTGCGAGGTGAGCGCAAGCCGCCCTCCGCGGGGCCCGCCCTCCACCCGAGACTCAGCGCGGGAAGGGGCCAGACCGCCGGGGCGGGGTTCCCAGGCCCCGGGAGGGGACAGCGAGGCCTGGAGACCCACGCGGAGAAGAGGGGAACCGAGGGCACCGCGGGAGGAATCAAAATTGGCTGCCCTGGAACTCTCTCCGCAGAGGCGACCGGCCTGCCTGGTGAGGGTCACCCCTCAGGGCCCCGTCTTGGGTGGTTGTTTCCACTAATTCAGCACATTCCCACCAGGTGCCTGACAGCTCAGCCTGGTGGCGTTAAGGCTGCTCCACAGCCGGGCTCTGTGTATTTTGCACATATGTTAGTTACAGTCATGAAATAATACGTTTTCACTTTTTGGTTTCAGATCGTTATTCATCTTAATCTTGGTTTCTTGAATGAATGTCACTGTATCACTAGGCCTGGACCTCTTTCAGGCAAGGGATTGCCTTATTTATCCCTGAGTGCATGGTACTTGACACACTGGCAGATACTATGAGCTCCATAAACCTTGGTTAAATTAATGAATAACTGTACTGGGTTGCCCAACCACTTAGGCTCAAGAGAAAACAGAAAAGTAAATAGGGCCTTAAAAACTGGCTTTATTCATTATTTTTTACTATTTTGCTTAATGCTTTAAAGTAAACCATTACTGACTTGGATCTTAACAATTCAGAATTTGTGAATGCAAAGCCTGAGGAAAAAAGTGTTTAGTAAAAATAAAAACAACACTTGAATGGTTTTGTAAGGCAGTTTTAACTCTTAGAAAAGTTTAACTAATGGCATAATAGAGCTGAAGTTTGGAAGTAAATATGTTAATCCCATTTAATTATTGAATAAAAATTGTTTCAGATTCCATTGGCGTTCCCAGTGTGGGCCGCCTCTGAAGGCCGCGTGCTGGGCAGCTCTCCCCACTAATTCAGCTTGTTCCCGCCTCGCTCGCGCCTTTGGTGTGTTTGCTTCCTCAAGTCTGACGGCCCCTCCTGGTCACGGCAGCTCCACTGCTTAGTTCAGGGCACCCTGCGCGTGGTGATAAATTACAGTCATGAAATAATACCTTTTTCACTTTTTGGTTTCACATCATTATTCAACTTAATCTTGGTTTCTTAAATGGATGTCACTGTATCACTTGTTCTGGACCTCTCTCAAATAAGGGATGATGTTATTACTGTGTGCATGTTGGCACATTGGCAGGTAGTATGAGCTCCATAGACCTTTGTTAAATTAATGCGTAAATGTACTTGGTTTTCCATCCATTTAGGCTCAAGAGAAAACAGAAAAGTGAATAGAGCCTTAAAAACGGATTTTATTAATTATTCTTTACTATTTTACGTAACCCTTCAAAGTTAACTCTTATTGACTTGGATCTTAATAACTTAGAATTTGCCAAGGCAAAGTCTGAGGAAAAAAGTGTTTATTAAAAATAGAAACAACACTTGAATGGTGTTTTAAGGCTGAGTTACAATTTCTTAGAAAAGCTCAACAAATGGCATAATAAAGAGTTGGAGTTTTAGGGTAAATAAGTCTATGCCATTTAATTGAATATAAATTTCTTCAGGTTTATTTTGGCCTAAACCCTATCCTCTCCCTCCACGGCCCCAACATCATCATCCACTTCAGGGGTACACCTTCTGAAAGTTAATTATACCCATTTAATGGGCACCTATTTCTGGACAATTATATTACCAAATACTGTCTGTATTATGCCAGTTAATTTCCCAACAACCTTGGGTGTTAAAAGTTAGCATCAACACATTATATATGCTAATGTTGGTACATAGAAACAGTTTAAGTAGTTACACACAGTTACTCACTGTCCTGAAGTGTCCCCCAATACACAGCAGTCATGTTCGTTACTAATGTATGTAGTCTTATGGAAGCAAAGCCTCCTTAAAGCCAGTTATGACCAGAGACAGCAGTGTCATAAATGCTATTTTAAAATTGACAGCAGTCAATTTGACTGCCTATTTTCAAATTGGTGGGACAAACTGATAACAATGAGGGGATTAAAAACTCACTGATTAATCCCTAGTCTGACCTCAGTGTCATCTATACACGTTCACATAACTTTTAGCTTACTTTACACTCTTTTAGCTTCTTCATCCTAATGATACCAAGTATTACATATAGTTTTTGCTATTTCAGTTCTTTTTCCATAAACATTACTCTAACATTTCTCTCTTGAAATTGTGACCTTCATTTTTCACTCCCAATCTCTTTGAGATGAACAGATTTTGTAAGTCCACATACCTGACCAAGATTTCAATCAGAGTGCAACAAGGAGGACCTAAACAAGAGTTCAAGTCCCAATTGAAAACTTGATTCTTTTCAGATGATGGCTCATGAGTACCATGTAACTGGGGTGACAAGATTGCCCCCTGACCTCATCAAGTCCCAGTTATACTTTATTATAGTTCACAGTGCTTTCTCATTAACCCAGGACAACTTCTGCAAGAATCGCAGAATGTTTTCTATAGAGAACATATATGATAATCATGTCTGGTTTCTGAACAAGGAAGTTATTCTTAGAAGCGAGAGAATGGAATAGGGTAGGCAGCTAGTAGTTAAACTCACTTGAATGTTAAAAGGAAATTAGGGAGAAAAATGAGAGTATGTAGTGTGTTATCAAATAAATAAAACATGTATGAAATATTTACTATAGTTTCACACTAAGAGGATGAGGGAGATGCAGTAAAACAACTGGAGAGGCAGAGGATAAGGTGTGTAGAATAGATAAGCAGGTGTGTTGTATTTGACCATGAGTAACATCTGAGAGGGTAAAGGAATTGAGGTATGGACAAACATGATGTTTTATCAGTGTTGCTTGTTTTCAGGTTCCCTTTCTTTTCTTTCAAAAATAACAAAATGTTACAAAGTTTGTATAATGTTTCAAGACAGGCTTCAAAAGTCCTGTACTTCAAAAGTACAGGAACCATGAACTTCCAGATGTTCAAGCTGGATTTAGAAAAGGCAGAGGAACCAGAGATCAAATTGTCAATATCTGTTAGATCATCAAAAAAGCAAGAGAGTTCCAGAAGAATATCTGCTTCTGCTTTATTGACTACACCAAAGCCTTTGACTGTGTGGATCACAACAAACTGTAGAAAATTCTTCAAGAAATGGGAATACCAGACCATCTGACCTGCTCCTAAGAAATATGTATGAAGGTAAAGAAGCAACAGTTAGAACTGGATATGGAACAGACTGGTTCCCAATAGGGAAAGGAGTATGTCAAGGCTGTATATTGTCATCCTGCTTATTTAACTTATATGCAGAGTACATCATGTGAAATGCAGGGCTGGATGAAGCACAAGTTGAAATCAAGATTGCTGGGAGAAATATCAATAACCTTAGATATGCAGATGACTCCATCCTTATGGCAGAAAGTGAAGAAGAACTAAAGAGCTTCTTGATGAAAGTGAAAGAGGAGAGTGGAGAAATTGACTTAAAACTCAATACTCAGAAAACTAAGATCATGGCATCTGGTCCCATCACTTCATGGCAAATAGATGGGGAAACAATGAAAACAGTGACAGACTTTATTTTGGGGAGCTCCAAAATCACTGCAGATGGTGACTGCAGCCATGAAATTAAAAGATGCTTGCTCCTTGGAAGAAAAGCTAGAACCAACCTAGACAGAATATTAAAAGGCAGACATTACTTTACTGACAAAGGTCCATCTAGTCAAAGCTGTGGTTTTTTCCAGTAGTCACTTATGGATGTGAGAGTTGGACTATAAAGAAAGCTGAGCATTGAAGAATTGATGCTTTTGGACTGTGGTGTTGGAGAAGACTCTTGAGAGTCCCTTGGACTGCAAGGAGATCCAACCAGTCCATCCTAAAGGAAATTAGTCCTGAATATTTGTTGGAATGACTGATGCTGAAGCTGAAACTCCAATGCTTTGGCCACCTGATGTGAAGAACTGACTCATTTGAAAAGATCCTGATGTTGGGAAAGACTGAAGGTGGGAGGAGAAGGGATCGACAGAGGATGAGATGGTTGGATGGCATCACCAGCTCAATGGACATGAGTTTGAGCAAGCTGTGGAAGTTGGTGATGGATAGGGAAGGCTGGTGTGCTTCAGTCTATGAGGTCGCAAAGAGTTGGATGCGACTGAGCGACTGAACTGACTGACTAAGTTTGTAACACTGTGTGTGTGTTTGGTCTTGTTGCTAGATTGCAAAGTCTGTAAAAGCAAGGACTATGATCTGTTATCTTTGGATTACCAGAGAATCCAAATTGTCATATATGTAATTGTTGAATGAATGAATAAGTGGATCAAAAGATTAAGCTAATAAGTATATGTGGCATAAATGAAGTAGAGACAGACTGTAAGCAGTGTATGTATTGTGCTTCCCTGATAGCTCAGTTGGTAAAGAATCAACCTGTAATGCAGGAGACTCTGGTTTGGTTCCTGGATCGGGAAGATCCCCTGGAACATGGATAGGCTACCCACTCTGATATTCTTGGGCTTCTCTTGTGGCTCAGCTGGTAAAGAATCGACTGCAAAAAAAAAAAAAAAAAAAAAGAATCGACTGCAATATGCGAGACTTGGGTTCAATCCCTGGGTTGTGAAGATACCCTGGAGAAGGGAAAGGCTACCCACTCCAATATTCTGGCCTGGAGAATTCCATGGACAGTCCATGGGGTTGCAAAGAGTTGGACACGACTTTCACTTTCACATATGTGGCATAAATAAAGTAGATACATAGTGTATGTATTTAATTATGTAGATTCCTGTGGGGTGTTCACTACAGAATGGCATTGAAGCTAAGATAAGGCTAAAGCTGAAAGAGATGCTTTGTTGACCAGCAACATGTGGGAAGTGCTCTTGCTCTCAAATTCTGTGTTATGGGGCTGAGGATTATAGATGTAGCCCATTTGAGAAGAATTGCTTTGTAGGAAGCATGTGATGGTCACTCTTGTCCTATTACTGTACACAGAAATGTTTATTGATCCCTAGTTAAGGAAGATCCACTGGATGAGGGCATGGCAACCCTCTCCAATACTCTTGCTGGGAGAATCCCATGGACAGAGGACCCTGGTAGGCTACAGTCCATAGGGTTGAAAGAGTTGGACATGACTAAAGCAACCTTGCATGCATGCATGCAGAAATGTCTGTGCTTTCTTAATTCTCAGTCCGTGTTACTATTCCATGACTAGTGTTGATCATCTCATGACCAGCATATAGAGTCAAAACAGCTGGATTTTCTCTACAGTGAGGAGCACTGGGACTAACCTCGCATAAGTCACTAGAGCTGATCCTGACAGGCACCTTCAATAGCTGTGGGGGAAAACAAGTCTGGGTTTTTTATTTTTATTTAAAAAATTTTAATAAATAGTAGCCTGTATAATATAGCAATTTATAATTTAAAAGTGCTTCATTTTTATCAGTGTCAACAAAGTAACTCCCATAGAATGATGACATTTATCTCTTGAGACTCCAAAGAGTAAACTGATGTATGTTTCTATTCAAGCTAATAACATGGACAAGTTTGGATCCAAATCCAAGACTTGGAATCTGAGGATCTTCCCACTCTGGAACCGAGGAAGGACTCTTCTCCATGGGAGACGTGCTGTGCAGTCTCATGTCTCACTGTGTCTTTTCCTGTCTGTTCCTCCCTCAGTGGAACCTACAGTGACCATCTCCCCATCCAAGACTGAGGCTCTAAACCACCACAACCTGCTGGTCTGCTCGGTGACAGATTTCTATCCAGGCCAGATCAAGGTTCGGTGGTTCCGGAATGACCAGGAGGAGACAGCCGGAGTTGTGTCCACACCCGTTATTAGGAATGGGGACTGGACCTTCCAGATCCTCGTGATGCTGGAGATGACCCCCCAGCGAGGAGATGTCTACACCTGCCGCGTGGAGCACCCCAGCCTCCAGAGCCCCATCATGGTGGAGTGGCGTAAGGGCACTTGGTTTCCTTTCACTGTGGGCCCTATAGGACAGGGCAGGCAGAGCTTCCTGGGTTCATCCCATCTCATCTCTTGTCCCCAGCATCCCTACTGAAATCAGAGGACACAAGAGTGCTCATACTTCATAGCAGGGGCATTGGAAGAGCCTAATTACATTGTCTTTCCAGATACAGGCGCTCACTGCACACACCATGGCCCCAGAGCCCCACCCAGGGAGCTCTGCAGGATCGACAGGCCCCAGGCTATGCATGTGTCTTTGAGGGGCAGGGATCTGCTTTCCCTGCTCATTCACTTCCCACTCTGTCCAAGGATCTTTTGCTGGTTCCCTCACCTGGGGGTGGTTAGAATGAAGAACTGAGTTCCCCTGGTACTTCCACTTCCTGTACCTCAGACTGGACTTCAGGATTTTCAAGGGACACTGTGAGATGTGGAGACAAATGCTGACACTCAGGCTCTGCTCCCCAGGGGCACAGTCTGAATCTGCCCAGAGCAAGATGCTGAGTGGCGTTGGGGGCTTCGTGCTGGGGCTGATCTTCCTCGGGCTGGGCCTCATTATCCGTCATAGGAGCCAGAAGGGTAAGGAACTCTGGGGAAATGGGGAAGACTTTGACTGAGACCCTCTTCTCAGGGAGGCTCTAGATGTAGCTCTTTTCCCAGACCCTGACATAAAGGAGGTTAAGGTGGTGGCAGGAAGAAACAAGCAACCTAGGGAGACGCTGAAGTCTTACTTTACTGATTGAAAGGTAGCCCTGCCACAAAACTGGCAGGTGGAATTCATTCTAGATCTTCCTTAAATTTCATCATTGTCTCACAGACTCCTTTCCAAAAGCTTCCTCTTTTAAGAGGGTCAAAGCACTGACTTCCCTTTCTTCTAGTGACAGTTTTATTCATTTTGGGGATTTTAACTTTTGGCAGTTAAGACCTTGTGAATGATGGATAGTGAGGAAATAAATTTAAAGAAGGTGCGTTATCATTAAATTTACTGAAAAGATTGAAATCTTCATATCCCCCAGAAGGATAACAGCTGCTCCCCAGCCTCCCACACATCTGTCAGCCTGGAGTGCTACATTCTCTGTGGGAGAGACATCTTTACCCAGCTGTAGGGGAGGTGATGATGACATGCCCTGGAGCTCAGCTTTCTCTGTCTGATGCTGCAGGGACCTTAGAGGAGGTGAGGGGCGCCTCCCTCAGGGTGCTGTGTGTGATCACTCTCTCTTCTACAGGGCTCGTGCGCTGACTCCCGAGGATACATTGATGGAGATTGGATTTCGCTCTTCTGTAATAGCTGCCTGTTCTTGCCCAGAATTCCCAACTCCCTTCAGCCTGTTCCTATGAGATCAGATCCTATAGTGACTCTGATGCAGTCACCAGGTCACTTCCTGTGACCACTCGCCCCAACAGGGATCTGGCTGTAATGATGCTGCTTCCTGCACCTTTCTATGTGCTGCCAACCGCATCTACTCAGACCCTGAGAATTTCTTCTATTCCCATTTTCATTCCCATGTTCAGCCTGTCCTCCTCTGAGATCAGAGTCTTTCTTATATTAACTCTGACACAGTCACCAGGTCACCCCTTGTGATCCGTGCTCTAAGGATTTGACTGTGATGCTGCTTCCTGCATGGATCCTGGAGTCTCTGCCTGTGCACTGCCAACAGCATCTACTCAGACCCCAAGGGATTTTTCTGTTTCCATTCTCCCTCTGCAGATAGTTCAAGGGAAGCACATTGAAACCGTTACCTGGTTCTAGAGTATATCGTAATTAAACATGAATATAAATTATCTGTACCTTGAGCCTTCTTGTTTATTAAGAATTTTTATTGAGGCATAATTGATATATAACATTAATTTCAGGTATACAGCGTGGTGATATATTTGTTTATATTGCAAAATGATCACTGTAATGTCTAGCTAACAAACATCCTGTGTCACAACTGAGACGTCACATAAGATACAGTAGGCAGAGCAGTACTCCAGCCCTGAAAGCTGCAGCTATATCTTCATTCGTTCAGTCACATCAGCATATTTCCATGTGATGAAGTTTATTGTGCCCTGTTAAAGAAATTTGTGGACTATTTTAGTTTTCAAATAACAGAATTGCAAATAGTGGAATCTTTACAATATTTTGAATGAAATGAGGAATACCCATGACAATCTTTTGTGTCACAGAGAGGTTTGTGAGTTATTGTGGGTCAAAATAATTAAAGCATAGTCAAACTTATAAAGATTTAGCAACTTTCAAATATGCAATACAGTATCATTAACTGTAGTAACCATGCTGCACATCACATCCTCAGGACTTACCTCTATTATTAATATAACTGGAAGTGGATTCTTTAGGTTTGAGCCTCTGGATGTTGGCAGCGTGTTTGTCGTACATGGCCTTTATTATGTTGAGGCTTCCCAGGTGGCACTAGTGGTAAAGAATTCACCTGCCAACGCAGGAGACACAGGAGATGTGGGTTTGATCCCTGGGTTGGGAAGATCCCCTGGAGGATGGCATGCAACCTTCTGCAGTATTCTTGTCTGGAGAATCCCATGGACAGAGAAACCTGGCCAGTTACAGTCCATAGTGTCACAAAGAGTCAGACATGACTGAAGTGACTTAGCACAGCACATGAAACCTCTATAACTACTTCTATTGAGAGTTTTTGAAGTGTTGAATTTTATAAAAGGTTTTTCTGCATCTATTGAGATAATCATGATTTTTATTCTGTGATTTGTTAATGTATCACATAAATGTTGAATTTTGCAGCCACAAAATCCGGGGTCTCAGATGGGTGTAAGAGCTCCCATCTGGGGAGCATGGCTGAGGACAGTGAAATGACAATGCCACCCTGCAAGGTCTCTGGAGTGGGTTAAAGTCAGTCCTTAGATCTGTGTTTAATTAGAAATCTACCTGTCAGTCTACAGCTATGGTGGTAAGCTAATAGGCCTCTTTCACAGAAATACCGTTGCCTCTTGCTGTGCCCTGGGTTGGTAGCTATTTAAGAACTTCTCTACATTTGTTACAGTGCTTTGTGACCCATGAGCCTAAGCACCACTGGTCACCAGAGCCAGACAGTATAGAACTATCTCCTGGTACCAGCTGGAAGAATTAGGGCACCAGACAAACATATAAGCTGCTTTCTGAGAGATACTAGTGAGCTGGAGCAAGGCAGGAGAAGTGTGCAAAGATTTTGTCTACTGGCTTCTGATTCATGAAAGCACCTCTATAGCCCCCTAGAACTGTGTCAAACCAGAAACCTGCCCTCATACCAAAGCTTCTGGATGAAAAAATAGGCCTCTTTCTTGAAAGACCGGGAGTGTGTTTCAGTCTGCTCTCTGTGCAGTGCTCCGATGGACTGCAAACTTCCAGAGCAGGTGATCCGAGGGCATCCTCTGGGTGGCAGCCATAAAAACTGGGACAGCCAGCCTATGTAAAAGCTCACCTGCATAACATTAGTGGTGCTCTGGAGGGTGGCACAGGGGAAGTGTAAAGCCAGCAGCTGCTGGCTACAGTGATGCAAAGGAGGAGTTAAAGACTGGACCTCTGAAAAGAAAAAAAGAAATTCCTAGAATAAAAAAATAGATGCCTGCCCACTTTAGCATAGAAGAAAGAGAGAGCATAATGGTGCCTGCCAGCCTCTGTCCCAGGAGAGTATCCCAGCAGGCCCCTGTCCCTTAGGCTGACATTTTAAGGTCATCAAATGAGCCTCGTTCCCATAAAGTCTGAACACTTTTCAAATGGCTGCTTCTGCGCTGGGACCTGGGTCAAGTGGGTCTGTGTGTGATTCCTTTGAGAGCCATTTTTGAGTTCACTCGAAAAATGAGACCCACTGGCTTTCAAAGCTAGATGTTTGGGGGGCTTATCTCTTAGGTGCAGGTCTTAACGGTTGGGATGCCCATTGTTGCGATCACACCCCTTGCTCCTCAGGAGAAGCTCTTGGTTTTGAGTTCCTTCTCAACTGTGGGTTGTTGTGCCCAGGGTGGGGTTTATGGCAAGTTTATGACTCTCCCTCTCCTGCCTTGATGTGGGTTTCTTCTCATTTGCCTGATATGCAGGCATTGTTGAACCGATTTTTAGATTTTTTTCTTCCAGAGGAAATTATTTCATTTGTAGCTGTAGACTGAGTGTGTCCATTGGAGGAGGTGAGTTCATGACCTTCCTTCAGCTACCTCATGACCCAGACTCTTTCAGCAAGTTTTGAATATGTCATCGTTCTCTGTCTTTAAATGTCGTTTGTGTTGAGAAATCTAATATCCTTATTATGTTTTCTGTGTAAATTACCAGCTTAATTTCTCTTGCTGCTTTTAAGATTATCTTCTTATCTATCTTTGATTTTTTGCAGTTTTTTAATAATGCATCTTTGAGAAGATCTATTTAAGTTGCATTTGTTTCTTAACCTTTGAGCTTCATGAACTTATATCCAACTCTCTCCTCGGATTTGGTAAGTTTTCAGCCATTGTTTTTTTTTTTTTTTAATTAATTTTTATTTTTTTAGTTTGTTTTGCTTTACAAT
>SJXQ01002374.1:34392-194599 GCA_006408695.1 Aepyceros melampus | reverse complement strand
ATGAAACATTGGGACTAGCACAGATGATGCCATTCTGTTGGTTCTTTACCTTGCCAGCAGTGTGACCATTGGCAAGGATAAATGAGGGCAGGTGTTGTGAGGATTAGATGCTTTGAGATGCTGAATATAAGCAATTGGCATGATGTCTAGCTCCTAACAGACACTCACAAAATGGAACCTAACCATTTAGAATGGAGGGAATGAAGAAAGGGAGATCCAACAGGAGAAAGACAAAAACAGAGAAAAAATAGGAATTTAACCATTTTCTTTGAGGAAACAGAGGATGGAAAATTCAAATGCCACTTCTCCAAAAATGTAAGTTTTTGGATCAGGGAAAAATGTGCACTGTTCTGGAATTCTACAAGTATATTCAAATCATTGAATTCCACTTGTACTGTGACTTGTGTGCCTCCCTGAATGGCAGTATGTATACCTGATTTTTCAGTTTTATCTTTCTTATCCTGTCTCTTATACACATCTGATATCACACATGTTACGCTGCCACTCTGCCTACCCATCCCACCCTCTCCCTCTCCCACAGAGTCCAAAAGGCATTGTTTCTTTAAATAAGCTTTTTGTTCCTTTTCCCCTCTCTCTTCTTTTGGGATGCCAGTAATTCACAGAGGGTTACATTTCATGGTATTCTACAGATCACCTAGGCTTTCTTCACTTTTCATTCTTTTTTCTTTGTTGTACTCTGACTTGGATAATTTCAAAGTTCTTAGCTTCTAATTCTTTCTAATGCTTGATGCACTTTATTTTTGACACTACTGCATTTTTCATTTAATCTATTGTATGTTTCATATTCATAATTTCTGTCTTTTATGATTTCTATCTATTAAACTTATAATTTTGTTCATGTATTATTTTCCAGATTTTACTGAATTGTCTTACTGTGTTTTCTTGTGACTTATTGAGTTTCTTTAAAAGAGCTTTTTAAAACTCTTTACTGGGTAAATTATAGATTTCCATGTCTTGGTGTCAGTTACTGGAAGATTATTTTGATTATTTGGTGATACTATTTTCTTTGATTTTTCATGTTTATTGAAGTCTTGCATTTCTGTCTCTGCCTTTGAAGTAGCAATCATTTTCTCTCAGTTCAGTTCAATCACTCAGTTGTGTTTGACTCTTTGTGACCCCATGGACTGCAGCAGCCCAGGTTTACCTCCAACACCAACTCCTGGAGCCTGCTCAAACTCATGTCCATCGAGTCGGTGATGCCATCCAACCATCTCATCCTTTGTCATCCCCTTCTCCTCCTGCCTTCAATCTTTCCCAGCATCAGGGTCTTTTCAAATGAGTCAGTTCTTCACATCAGGTGGCCAAAGTATTGGAGTTTCAGCTTCAGCATCAGTCCTTCCAATGAATATTCAGGGCTGATTTCCTTTAGGATTGACTGGTTTGGTCTTCTTGTGGTCCAAGGGACTCTCAAGAGTCTTCTCCAATACCACATTTCAGAAGCATCAATTCTTTGGTGCTCAGCTTTCTTTATGGTCCAACTCTCACATCCATACTAGTCTTTACTAGCTGACTTCAGGAAAGAAACATTGGGTTGACCAAAACATTCATTTAGTTTTTCTATAATATCTTTTTTTGTTGTTGTTGGTTCTTCTGGGGCTTCTTAGACCCACTCAGACCTTTTATGGATATGCCTGCACCACACTTCTTGTTCTTTCCTGTGACAGAATTCTTGAACTTGTATGCCTTCTGATTTTGCAATGCAACATGCTGGATGCTGACAGCTTCCCTTTTGCTTTCCCAAGAGGGGAGCTGAAGTTCACGTTCCTATTCTCTCCCTGGCCTTCAGGGACTTGCTTTGGACTGGCTTTCTGTGCTGCGTTTTAGTTGTCTGCCAGAGCTCACTCTTGCTGCTGTCAGGAGTGCACACAGGGAGCTGACTACAGTGTGGAGTGTGTGTGGGTGAGGTGCATGTACTGTTAGTGCCTGGGCAGGTTGACGGGATTCAATGATGAGGCCTCCCCAGTGGATTGGTAGTAGACTTCTTGAGGAATCTGTGCCTTTTTCATATCTTCTTAGAGTTCTACTACCACCTTACCAGCCTCTTCCCACCCCAGTTATGTAGCTCATGACATAGGGTACTCTGGATAGGGTGAGAGAGAAATGAATCTCTTCGGCAGTTTCCTGCACAGTTGAGGAAGACAGGTGTTCCCTCACAAGTTCTCAGTTTCCCCTCCAGGATAATTCATGGGTTGAGAAGGTCCTTCTTGGCACCAAGCTGTGCTGCCTTGAGGAGGAGAGAGGTCTTCCTCCTACTCTTTCCAATGTGTCCAAATTATATTTCTTTGTTCTAGTGGTGTCCTTGAAGTTATCCACTGGAAAGTTAGACTTCCACAAAGTGTCTAAAGTTGTTACTCAGAGGCTTCCAGATCATAGCTAAGAAGCTCTGAGCCAGTTTATGGGCCATTGCTGGGTCCCTAGCCATGACCAAGGTCTGTAGGCTTGTTATGTGATGCATGGGTGGGCGAGTCTCCTCCTGGATTCTTTAGCATATGCTGTTGGATTCCATAGCTCCCACAAAGACATCTTTGTCCAGGGATGGATGTCAGATTGTTGAGAGGGAGATACAAGTGAAAGACTCTTTTTCGATCATGTTGCTGATGTCATTTCTCAAGTACATTCTTATTTCCTGATTAACAACCTCACTTTACTAAGTCACATTCTTAATCAGTTTCCAATAAAATCAAATGTGGTGGGTTCATTTTGTATCTTTTCATGCCTAACAGTGCTTGTATTCTTTCTTTGTACCTGTTTGTGATTTTGCAAAAGTTTATATTTATTAACAGAAAATAATTTTCCTTCAGAACTTCCAGGCATTTCTCATTTCTTAATGATAGAAGTATTTGACAATTTAACATAGGTCTGTTTTGTTTGTTTAGTTTTGTTTCCTCTACTGAGATGATCTTAACACTTGAGATTTTCAGAATTTTGTTGCTGTTCAGTCTCCAAGTCATGTCTGACTCTTCACGACTCCACATCAGGCTTCCCTGTCTATCACCATCTTCTGGAGGTTGCCTAAGTTCATGTTCATTGAATCAGTGATGCCATCAACCATCTCATCCTTTCTCATCCCCTTCTTCTCCTTGCCTCAATCTTTCCCAGCATCAGGGTCATTTTCAGTGAGTTAGCTGTTCACATCAGGTGGCCAGAGTATTAGAGACTGAGCTTCAGCATCAGTCCTTCTAATGAGTATTCAGGGTTGATCTCCTATATGATTGACTGGTTTCATCTCCTTGCTGTCTAAGGGACTCTCAAGAGTTTTCTCCAACACCACATTTCAAAAGCTTCATTTCTTTGGTGCTCTGACTTCTCTCACATTCGTAGGTAACACTGGAAAGACCATAGCCTTGACTATATGGACCTTTTTTTTTGCAAAATGATCTCTTTGCTTTTTAACACACAGTTTAGGTTTGTCATAGTTTTCCTTCCAAGAAGCAGTAGTCTTCTAATTTCATGGCTGCAGTCACCATGCACAGTGATTTTAGAGCCCAAGAAGAGAAAATCTGTTACTGCTTCCACCTTTTCCCCTTTTACTTGCCTTGAAGTGATCAGACCAGATGCCATGATCTTAGTTTTTTTAATATTGAGTTTTAGGCCAGCTTTTTCATTCTCCTTCATCCTCATCAACAGGCTCTTTAGTTCCTCTTCACTTTCTACTATTAGAGTGGTATCATCTGCATATCAGAAGTTGATATTTCTTGGGACAATCTTGATTCCAGCCTGTAACTTACCCAACCCAACTTTTCTCATGATGTGATCTGCATATAAATTAAATAAGCAGGGTGACCATAAACAACCTTGTCATACACTTTTCTCAATCCTGAACCCGTCAGTTTTTCCATACAAGTTTATAAACGCTGCTTCTTGACCTGCATACAGGTTTCTCAGGAGACAGGTAAGATGGTCTGGTATTCCCATCTCTTTAAGAGTTTCCATAGTTTGTTTTGTTCCACACAGTTAAAGACTTTAGCATAGTCAATGAAACAGAGGTAGATGCTCTTCTGAAATTTCCTTGTTTTCTCTAAGATCCAGTGAATGTTGGCAATTTGATTTCTGGTTCCTCTGCCTTTCTAAACCCAGTTTGAACATCTGGAAGTTCTCAGTTTACATACTGTTGAAGCCTAGCTTGCTGGATTTTGAGTATAACCTTACTAGTTTTGGAAATGAGTGCAATTGTCTGGTGGCATGAACATTCTTTGTACTGCCCTTCGTGAGAACTGGGATGAGGACTGACATTCTCCAGCCCTGTGGCCACTGCTGGCTTTTTCAAATTTGCTTACATATTGAATGCAGCATTTAATAGCATCATTTTTAGGATTTTAAATAGCTCTGCTGGAATTCCATCACCTCCACTAGCTTTATTGGCAGCAGTGCTTCCTAAGGCCCAGTTGACTTCACACTCCAGAATGTCTGGCTCTAGGTGAGTGACCACACCATTGTGGTTATTCAGATCATTAAGGTCTTTTTTGTACAGTTCTTCTTTGTATTCTTGCAATCTATTCAGCTTCTATTAGGTCTTTACTGTTTCTCTCCTTCATTGTGCCTATCTTTGGATGAAATGTTCCTTTGATATTTCCAATTTTCTTGAAGAGATCTCTGTTGTTTCCTCTATTTCTTCGCCTTGTTCATTGAAGAACACTTTCTTATCTCTCCTTGCTATTTCCTGGAACTCTGCATTTAGTTGGGTGTACCTTTCCTCTTTTCCCTTGCTTTTTGCTTCTCTTCTTTCCTCTATTCATTTATAGGAGCTATTTATAAAGCCTCCTCAGTCAAGCACTTTCCCTTCATGCATTTCTTTTTCTTTGGAATGGTTTGTTCACTGTCTTCTGTACAATATTATGAACCTCTGTCCTTAGTTCTTCAGGCATTCTGTTTACTAGATCTAATCCCTTGAATCTATTCATCACCTCCACTGTATATTTATAGGGGATTTGATTTAAGTTATACCTGACTGGCCTAGTGGTTTTCCCCACTTTCTTTAGTTTAAGCCTGAATTTTGCTGTGAGGAACTGAGCTGATGATCTGAGGTACAATCAATTCCAGGTCTTGTTTCTGCTGTCTGTATACAGCTTCTTCATCTTCAGCTACAAAGATATAATCAATCTGATTTTGATATTGACCATTTGGTGATGTCCATGTGTAGAGTCTTCTCTTGTATTGTTGAAAAAGGGTATTTGCTATGATCAGTGCATTCTTTTGGCAGAGTTCTGTTAGCCTTTGCCCTGCTTCATTTTGTACTCCAAGGCCAAACTTGCCTGTTACTCCAGGTATCTCTTGACTTCCGACTTTTGCATTCCAATCCCCTGTGCTGAATAGGACATAATTTTTTTTTTTTTTTTTGGTGTTAGCTCTAGGAGGTCTTCTAGTCTTCACAGAATTGATCAACTTCAGCTTCTTCATCATCTGTGGTTGGGGCATAGACTTGTACTACTGTGATGTTGAATGATTTACCTTAGAAACAAAACAAGATCATTCTGTTGTTTTTGAGGTTGCACCCAAGTACTGCATTTTGGACTCCTGTTGATTATGAGGGCTACTCTGTTTCTTCTATGGGATTCTTGCTCACAGTCATAGATATAATGGTCATCTGAATTAAATTCACCCATTCCTGTCTATCTCAGTTCACTGATTCCTAAGACATTATGGTTACTCTTGCCATCTCCTGCTTGACCACCTCCAGTTTACCTAATCTAGCATTCCAGATTCCTATGCAATACTGTTCTTTACAGCATCAGATTTTACTTTCATCACCAGAAACATTCACAACTGAGTGTGGCTTCTGCTTTGGCCCAGCCGCTTCACTCTTTCTGAGCTATTTAGTAGTTGTCCTCTGCTCTTCCCTAGTAGCATATTGGACACCTTCTGACCTGGGGAGGGAGTGGGTCTCATCTTTTGGTGTCATATCTTTTTGCCTCTTTATACAGTTCATGGGGTTCTCCCAGCAAGTATACTGGAGTAGTATGTCATTACCTCCTCCAGTGGATCACGTTTTCTCAGAACTATCTGCTATGACTCGTTCATCTTGGGTGGCCATACATGACGTGGCTCATGGCTTCACTGAATTATGCTATCCCATTTGCTACAAGGTAGCGATCCATGAAGGAGGTCAGAATTTAAAATGACTTTAAAAATTTAAAATGTATGTAGTGATGAGTCTCTTTTCATTAATTTTGCTGAATATATGAAAGTCTTCATTCTATGTAAAGAATTAAGTCATTCATAACTGGAAAATTTTCTTTTACTTCTTTCCATAATTTTCCTCCTTCATGTTTCTCTTTCTCTAACTCTGTTACTTGATATTCTGAGGTCAAGTTTCTGTGTTTTATCTTTTCTACCATATATTACATTTCTTTGACTTTTTTAGGGAGATTTTGTTGATTTAATTTTCAATCTTTCTATTACATTTATTACATTTTCCATTTTTTAAGCCTTTCATTATTATTTTTAAAAATACAATTTCTTTTCATTAGGCTTCTAATTAGAAAGAATTTAAATAACTTTCTTGCTTTTACATAAACTTTTTTTTACTAAGTCTGTGATAACTTTATTTTCATAATACCTTTTGTACTGCAAAATTTTCTCAAACCTGTGCTTTGCCCTTCTTAACCTTGTCTTTCAATTACTGTAAACCACATTATTTCATCTCACTTATTCAAGTCTTCTCTAAACTCTACCAAATTATACTTGGTTTCTGTGTAATACTTTATCATATTGCATTTTTATTTTCCTTAATATTTATAATTATATATTTGTGAAATTATTCCATATGTGTATATTTCCTCCTTCTGGAGTGTTAATTCTTCAAAGACAATGAATGTGTCTCTTCTCATATGACATTAATACACTTGGGGGACTTTCCTGGAGGTCCAGTGGTAGACAGTCCACCTGCCAGTGCAGGAGACACTGGTTTGATCCCTGGTGCAGGAGAATCCCACATACTATGGGGCAGCTGAGCCTGTATGCCACAACTACTGAGCCGGTGTGCTACAGCTCCTGAAGCCCATGAGCCCTAGAGTCCATGCTCCGCAACGAGAAGCCACCACAATGAGAAGCTGGCACACCATAACTAGAGAGTAGCTCCTGCTCTCTGAAACTAGAGAAAGTCTGTGTGCTGCAATGGAGACCCAGTGCAGCCAAAATTAATAAATAAATAAATCTATTTAAAAATAACTTGGAATGTAGTATGGTATGTGTCATAGCAATGCTGCTTAGTGACCATTTGTGCATTATAGATGGAACTAATGATCATATCAATAAAGTCTGGGGCTTAGTTCAGCCGATAATAAAGTGAGCATTAACTTTGCTTTCCTTTTTTGTTATTCCTTGTGGCATGCTCACTCTTTAGGGTTACATATCGGAGAGGTTCTGTGCTCTAGAGCAGGATTTGGAGTCTCCAGGTTTCCTAACTGCAATAAAAATGAGGAAAACCTTATAAATCAGCATAACTTCAAATAGAATGTTTCTCTGCTTACTTATTCTTTGGGCATTCCTAAATACTTAAAAAGACCGTTGTATTATGGAAATTTTCAACTATATACAGTAGTAGGGAGAACAGTATCATGTATCAGTAGTCTAGTTTTAACAATGACCAATTCATGGATAATTCTGTAAATTTACCCACTTAATGCCTACTGGATTATTTTAAAGATAATCTTAGATATTATATCATTTCATTCCTAACTATTTTACTATGAAATCTAAAATATAATAACCCTAGAAATATAGAAACAATGCCATTACCATAACTAAATTTAGGTAAATAATTGCTTAATACAGTCACTGTTCATTTTCTCTGTCTCACAAGAATTTTTTAAATAGTTGATTAGTTTGAATATGAATACAAAAATACCTAGCATTTGGTTTACATGGTTCTTCAGTTTTGTTTTAAATGTATAAATTTCCTTGTTCATTATTTTTCCTTGCAAATTATTTGCTGAATAAATGTGATTTTTAAATTATGTAACTTTTAAATAGCACTATATTAGGTATTAACAAAGCCTTTATTTTTTAGAATTAAATTTTTAAAGTTTGTATTATTTATTATTTATTTCTGATTCAGAATGAGACATGTTTTTAAACAGTGTAAGCTTATTAGTTTCAGTTCAATTCAGTTCAGTTGCTCAGTCGTGTCCAACTCTTTGCAATCCCGTGAACTGCAGCATGCCAGGCCTCCCCCAATCACCAACTTCTGGAGTTTACTCAAACTCATGTTCATTGAGTCATTGATGCCATCCAACCATCTCACGTTCTGTCATCCCCTTCTCCCGCTTTCAATCTTTCCCAGCATCAGGGTCTTTTCAAATGAGTCAGTTCTTTACATCAGGTGGCCAAAGTATTGGAGTTTCAGCTTCAACATCAGTCCTGCCAATGAACACTCAGGACTGATCTCCTTTAGGATGGACTTGTTGGATCTCCTTGCAGTCCAAGGGACTCTCAAGAGTCTTCTCCAATACCACAGTTCAAAAGCATCAATTCTTATTAGTTTTTACACTAAGCTAATTATATTATACCTTCATTAGTCATTCAGAGCAAAATAAATTCCAATTAATTAATTGTAATTTGTTTTACATATCAAATATTTCTAGTCCCATAAACTTTTTGTTATGTAACACATGATTTTATTTGTTTTTTATTTTTTAAATTTTATTTATTTTTTGATTGCTGTTTACGATTTTAGTTTCAGAATAGTGATTTGATATTTTTATAGGGTTATACTTCATTTAAAGTATCTAGCACATTCACTCCAAGGTATATATGTGAAGGAAAGAAAAAAAAAAAACTAATTTAAAAAGGTATATACTCCTCAATGTTCATAGTAGCATTACTTATGATAGCCAACATGTGGAAGCAAACTAAGTGTTCATTAACAGATTAATGGTTAAAGAAGATGTAGTGTGTGTGCATATATATAATGGAATATTACTCAGCATAAAAAAGAATAAAGTTTTCCTTTTGCAACAGCACAGGTGGACCTGGAGTGTATTATTATGCTATGCTGAGTTCTTACCGTATGAAAATTGATACTTAAATTTTCTTATTCAAAATCCTATTGCCAAAATTCTTTTTAGTACATTTGTTCGTATGCAGGTGATCTATATTTTTAATACTGAAATTTAAATTTTATATGTTTAGGATAATAATTGCTGATATTTTCTTTCACTTAAAAATATACATAGTATCTTGATGCATATACGTGGCATCTGAAAAAATTGATATAGACAATCTTACTTACAAAGCAGAAACAGACACGGACATAGAGAACAGACGTGCAGATATGGAGTCTGGCGGGGGAGGGGGGATGAGTTGGAAGAGTAACATTGACACATGTTCACTACCATGTGTGAAATAACTAGCTAATGGGAACATGCTGTACAGCTCAGGGAGCTGAGCTTGGTGCTCTGTGATGACCTGGATGGGTGGGGTAGGGGTGGGGTGGGCAGGAAGTCCAAGAGGAAGGAATATATGTATACATGTAGCTGATTCACTTTGCTGTACAGCAGACACTAATACAAAATTGCAAAGCAATTACACCCCAATTTTAAAATTTCTAAGCTAAAAATAAAAGTAAATAACCTAAAAATAAAATACACTTGCAAAGTTAAGCAGAAGGTAAGAGGTTTCTCACATACCGTTGCTCCATTAAGCATATCCTATACTACTATCAACATTCCCTACATTTTTTTTACACTAGATGAATTTACATTGACACATCATTATCACCCAAAGTTCATCATTTACATTAGGGCTCATTCTTGATATGTATTCTATGGGTTTGGACAAATGTATGACATGTATCTCTTTTTATAGTATCAGAGTAGTTTCAGTTCCCTAGAAATCCTCTGTGCTCTGTTACCTACGTTTTCTTGATCACTTCTGGTTCAGATTTCCTGCATTTACTAATTCCTACTCTGCATTTTAAATTAGTCTGTTATTTCTCCCTCACAGCTAGCTTTTTCTCCTTGAATCTTCCCTACTCCTTCTCCAAGTAAACATGCATAAATATCCGTTTACATGTAACACAGCTTGACTAAAAATTATAGGTCATGGGAGAGGGGAACATATTTTTTGTTCAGTTCAGTTCAATCGCTCAGTCATGTCCGACTCTTTGTGACCCCATGAATCGCAGCACGCCAGGCCTCCCTGTCCCTCACCAACTCCCGGAGTTTACCCAAACTCATGTCCATTGAGTCGGTGATGCCATCCAGCCATCTCATCCTCTGTTGTCCCCTTCTCCTCCTGCCCCCAATCCCTCCCAGCATCAGAGTCTTCTCCAATAAGTCAACTATTTGTAACAAATCCAAAATAAATTGTACAACTTTCCTGAAGCGTTCTCTTAGCAACCTCTTCACCAATGATAGGTCATTGGCAACTGGACCCTATTTATTCTCTCAGTCTAACTCAATCTCAGCTTCTCTCATTCTGGAAAAGATAACTGTCCAACTAATATATGAAAAAATTCATATATACTCCATGTTTGAATCTCTTAAATCACTAAAAGGCCCAGAAAAAGTGCTTTCTATATGATTTGATTTATTGTGAATATAACTAGCAATGTTTTTCTTATGTATTTGTATACTATGTGTAAGACACTTCCTATGTAACAAGATTATTCGAATTCTGTCACTAGGCCTACAAGAAATGTATCAACACCCCATATAATGGACGAAAAAACTACAGCTTGGAAATGTTAGATACTTTAACCAGGGTTATAAAATATAAATACTAGGTATAAAGTACTGAGTCCTGAACCTGAATTTAGGTTTCTTTGCACCAAACTAAGCTGTACGATATTGTGTTAATATTGTGTCTTTTCTCCCAATTACATTTTGAGCTCCCTGATGCAGGCATGGGCAGGGACAGTCTCATACATTTCAGAGCTGTTCCATAATACCATCCAAGATGCAATGCATGGACTCAATAATTGCAGAGTGGAAAGTCTGAGGCAATGTG
Organism: Aepyceros melampus; assembly: GCA_006408695.1. Classification (NCBI taxonomy): domain Eukaryota; kingdom Metazoa; phylum Chordata; class Mammalia; order Artiodactyla; family Bovidae; genus Aepyceros; species Aepyceros melampus. Next base: position 183,631 of record SJXQ01002374.1, on the reverse strand, counting down.
CCTAAAACATTCTCAAAGGCACAATGACTCCAAGTCAAGTCACACACACTCTCAAGAGTGATGTTTGGACACACTCAGGAAAGCCAGAGGGTCCATCTGTTGATTCACTTCCTCCACACGGATTTCCACTGGAGACAGGGAATCTAGAGAACTTCGCACTCATAGGTGCTGCTACATTACCTCAATGACGTTGTCCCTCCTGGGATTTCTCTCTCATAGATTCATGCTTTCATTAGCCGGGAGAGTCATGGGCAGAGGGCTGGGGATAGTGGGTGTTTTGCTATTTTCAGGGCAAACATGGATGCACAGGAATCCAGCGTGCCTGGCTTAGGCTTATCTGCCTGGAGACACCCTGCAGCCATATTCACTCTCCCAGTCTCACAGGCCATGCCAGGAAAGTCTGTGTGCTTATGTAGCAGGAATTCATCTAGCAGGTGAGACAAACTACACCTGTGTTCTTGGGATCCTAAGTATGTCTGTGATTTCTACTCCATCCCCTCTCCCATTAGGGTTACTAACCCTAAGTAAGGACAAGTTTTTGGTCCTCAAATATCTGTATTATTATCTTACTCTAATCCTCTCCTAACTGATTTTCAGCTCTTTCTATATCTAGAGAATTCTTATCTCCTTAAGGGTGAGGACAGGAGACAATGCTTTTACTATTATAATGCATTCTTAACAAATTTAAAGTATTGGAAACAAATTTTGACATTTGGTATCAAAAATTTGACTTTTGGTACTTTTGAGTTCAAAATTATTTTCTCTTATTTTTCTATCATAGCTTTAAAAAGCTGTATTAAAATGGGTACAGAACTGGGAATTCCCTGGCATTCCAGTGGTTAAGACCCAGCTTTCTTTGCTGTGGTTTTGAGTTTGATCCCAGGTTGGGGAACTAAGATCTCACAAGCTGGACAGTGCAGCCAAAAAAACAAAAACAAAAACAAAAACAAAAAACCAAAAAAAACCCCAAAAAGATGAGTATAGACTTCTCTCTTGGCTTTTGTATTTCTGCTATAACAAATCTATACCAAGGGAAAGGGTGTATGTTACTTTCACTGATGCCTGAATAAAGGGGTGGATGGCAGTGCCAAGAGCCAAGAGTGGAAACAGTAGAAAGAGAGAAATATTAACCATAGTGAACATACTGAAATATTATGACTTTACACAAGTTGCTCTTATGTTCCTTGGCATGAAACATGATTTGAGAAATGAAATGAAGGGGCCTAAAGCATAAAAGAACATGATCTTGGTTAGCCCTGAGATGAAAGACAGGAAAATTTTCTATTAAAGGGGAGTTTATTGCTTCCATGGTGATATGGGGTCAGGGTCACTAGGGAATAGGTAGCTGGGTGGAATACCCCAGTGATCTTATGGTAGGCAACTACTGAGAACAGAAAAAATATCAGAAAGTCAGGGGGAGAACTCTGAGGTATATGTGAGCTCTGAGATGATACAGCATCTTAAGTCCCAGAGGAGAGAGGAGGGGCAGAGGGGGAGAGAGACTATATGATGAACTTGGCGAGAAAATAGTTCTAGGTCGTCTAGAACGTCCGCTCTTCGGCTCTCATAGATCGGCAGAGCACCTGCAACAGGAAAGACACGAGATTGATGAGTCCTAGGGAGCTTCTGTGCTGTAGTCATGCTGGTTCCCAATTCTCCCACAACTTCTCAACCACGTTTGTGTCTACAACTTCTTCCCGCTTCGCTTTCTCCTGAAGTGTGTCTGTGGCACTGACAAATATGAATCCTTACCTTCCTTTCTAGGGTGCGACTCACAAGGGGCCCTGGTGTCTGGAGGCGCCCCCTGAGCGCAGGCCTTGGATGATGAAGATGGTGCCCACCACGATGCCCACGAGGCCCACGGTCAACCCCAGGGCACAGACCACAGTCTCCGTCAGCTCTGACATGGGGGCTGGAATCTCAGGCTCTGCAAAGTGAAGTTATGAGAGTCAGAATACAGAGTGTTGGTTCATGTGCCTGTGTATGAGGGTGGGCAGGAGGTGTGGTGTTCATGCTACAAAAACTTAGGGCACCAGGCTTAGGGAAGAGAATGAAGGCTTCTATAATTTTAGAAACCTTGACGTGTGGAAAACAAGCTTTGGACTGTGAGATTGAGGGGCCAGAACTCAGAGTGTTTTGTACTTAGTAGAAAAAGAGAGTACCGAAAGGGATAGAACTCGTACATACCCCAGTGTTTCAGAAGTGGCTCATCCAGGCCCCAGTGCTCCACTTTGCAGTCATAAACGTCATCATCAGAAGGGAGGAAGGTGAGATAACCAATCCTGAGGAAGGAACCATCATCCTTGGGGAGGAAGCTGGTCTCAGAAACACCCTCTGTGACTGCATGCCCGTTCTTCAGCCATGTGATGTTGATCACAGGGGGGAAAATGTTGTCCACGTGGCAGATGAGGGTGTTGGGCTACCCAGCATCACGGGAGACTTGGAAAACACAGTCACCTCAGGAACCTCTGTGGTGAGGAAACAGCACAGGTGTGAAATGGGAAAAGCTTGGCCCTGATTCTGCACTGCCTCCTGGGGGAGTCCGCCCATCAACGTTTCCCAGTCTGACAGAGGAGGAGCTCTTGTTTGCCTTTTGCCTGGAGATGCTATGCGCTGCCCACGCTTTATCCCTGTGCTGTCTGTGGGCATGCTTGTTAAGGAGGAGGTCTGTGGGACTCCTCCTTGAGAGATTCAAGGAATATGTTATGGGAGTAAGGGTCCTTATATTACATGGAAATAAGTGATCTTTGAGATGGGAGAGGATGAGTGGTCAATAATTACTATGAAATCTGGGGACACTTGGGAAAGTTTCATAGCGTGGTGAAGGATATCTCTCCTTAGAGAAGAAGGGAGTGAAGCCTGATATGAAAGAGTAGATTCAGTAAAGAGAAGTAGAATGGTGGACACTTACCATTGATAACAGGGGTAAAGTTGGATTGTTTAGTCAGGACATCCAAGTTGTGTTTTGCTGTAGCTATTTCATTCAGTGCAGCCTGTGGATCAAACCCTGCAAACTGGCTAAACATAGGCAGCCTCCAGACTGTCTCCTTCTTCCCCAGGTCCACATAAAACATCTCATCTCCATCAAATTCCTGGGTGTACTGGCCAGAGGGACCATGAGATTGGTAGACCTCTGTGCCATAGGTGCCAACGTGGTCAGCTGATAAGTGAGGGTGAGGAGCAGGAAGGTGGAAAATGGAGAGAAAAGGCCATATTAAACAAAGTAGCAGAAGAAACTAACTTTCAAACACGGTGGGCTTCACCTTTGGCACAATGTTTCTAAGCAAAGTGCCAGCACCTGTTTCCTTTCCCCTCAGTGTTGGTAGCTGTCCTGTTAGAATCCAGGCTGCTTTTGCACTGTAACACATGTGATTCTTGAGTGTCCCTTGTGGCTTGGCTGGTAAAGAATCCTCCTGTAGTGCAGGAGACCTGGGTTCGATCTCGGGTTGGGAAGATCCCCTGGAGAAGGGAAAGGCTACCCACTCCAGTATGCTGGCCTGGAGAATTCCATGGACTACAGTCCATGGGTTTGAGAGTCGGTCATGACTGAGCTCGTATGCTCACAAGGGCAGGATTTCACAGGCTTTGTTTACTGCTATTTCCTGCCTGCCCAGCTCAGTGCTTGGCACATTGTAGTCTGTAATAAAGATTATAATGGAAAGAGAGAAGAAAGAAGGGAATGAATGAATTTTCCTGGTATTAGCTTTGTTTACTCTTCTTCAAAAGTTTTTTTCTCTCACTTAATTTTTCATCAGATAATAACACATTCATTGTGATTCTTTTCCCCTCAGGGCTGACTCAGAGCAGAACATTTTCTGCATAGGGATTCCTTCTTTATTTTTTTTTAACCAAGGAAAAGCACACATGATCCTACTATTTTAAAAGAGATTCCTCTTTTATAAGAAACAGTATGACAAGTACAGTGACAACATAACAAAGCATATAAAGGATAAACAATGCTTCTAAGGTGTCCATTTTGTTAACCGTAGTGATTCTTAAAGAAGAATGCCTGATTCCTTCTGAAATAAAAAGATGGAAGCTTTATTTTGCATTTCTGACACTTCCTTCCCCTATTTTTTTCTTTAATGTGAAAGTCACTCAGTCATGTCCGACTCTTTGCGATCCCATGGACTTTAGCCTGCTGGGCTCCTCTGTCCATGGGATTATCCAGGCAAGAATACTGTAGTGGGTAGCCATTTCCTTCTCCAGGGGATCTTCCCGACCCGGGATCAAACCCAGGTCTCTTGCACTGCAGGTGACTTTTTTACCATCTGAGCCATCAGGGAAACCCATATTTTTCTTTAAGGAGGTAACTAAACTCCTTTTTCTGATTCAACACAAACTTGTTGAGGATTCAGAGTGAATTATAGCCCTTTTCTTCAAATGGGCAATGTACTTTTCTGAGGATGCTAAAGTAGAGTGGCAATCAACTCAGTTAGACTCTGCCCAAATATGGACAATTTTGCCAGACACATATGAGTCTTTAAATATTTTCTCTTTCCCAACTTCCTCATTTCATGAATATCAACAGGGTTTCAGACACTGAGAGAGACAAAGAATAAAACATCAATCAGGCATGGTCTCTGTCAACAAGGAGTCTGTTGAGTAATGGGAGAGTCAGGTGAGAAAAGGACCAAGTGCTGCATACTGATCAGTTCTGTGATGGGTATATCCTGCGCCCTCATCTGACCTCATCTGTCAATCAAACCAAATAAGATTTTCCTTTCATGTTCCTTGGTCTTTTCAGGGGTCTGTTTTTTGCCCCTGGAATGAAATGATCTTTAAAAAATTTTTTGGACACCTCTAGCTCATTCCTGAAGTTTCCATTTAGTTATCAACTGTTTTAATCAAGTTCTCTCATTACACATTTTTTAAAAATTGCATTATAATCTCCAATCTCCCCATTCCAATGTCCTGCTTTCAAGTTAGTCTACTGCTCATCCTTACCCCCTTTCTGGATCAGTTATAATTAAAGGCCTTCTAATAAAACTTCTTTATCAACCCACTCCAGTATTCTTGCCTGGAGAATCCCAGGTACGGGGGAGCCTGGTGGGCTGCCGTCTATGGGGTCGCACAGAGTTGGACACGACTGAGGCGACTTAGCAGCAGCAGCATCCTTGTAATGAATATTCTTGACTCCTTTTCAAACATGAATATATGAAATTATTCCTTTTCATCTGATACTTGTCCTGGGTTGCCCATAGTGAACCACATCACACCGCCATGCTAACTGGAACCAATCACTTTTATAGCTTCAGTCTCAGCTGGGTCCATTGCCCTGCCCAGCAATACTCCTGCTTTTCTACACCATTTTCTTAGCATGACTAATCTTAGCACCCCAAATGAGGCAGATAGCACGTCTTTCTTTTCATTTTTGAATCCCCCAAATCTTAGCTTGCTATGTGCTCAAAATTGTGTACAAAATGCCAATTACTATTCTTAAGGATCAAAGAAACTTTGGGGAAGACTTAAAGACACAGAGGTAGCGAACTATATGATGGCCAGAATCAGCAGTGACCAGGGAAGCATTATGACTTGTGAGCCTTAAGCACTGTTGCTCAGGTGGGCCTACCTCCATAAAAATACTAAAGGTCATATTTTATGACCATATTGGTATAAAGACAAAAATAATATGGGCTAAATTAAAATTAAAACATTTTCTTTACCATAAATTTTCACTTTTTCTAATTAAAATAATAAAGTATTTTCATGGGGCCTTATAAGCATTCAGGCCCTCAGCACTGTGCCCACTGTGCCTAATGGGAAAGTTGAGCTTGACCAGAACACTCTGGTGTGATGTTGAAGAAAGAAAATGTGGAAGTGCTCTGGAGAAGCAGGTGAAACTTGCTATCACACAAAATTAGAATCGGAGCAGCTACGGCTAATAAAGTTGCTGAAGATTAGAGTAACCTCCTTTTCTCTTCCCCTTTGAACTATCTGGCCATTCTACTTTGGTTTTACAAACTCACTCTTCTTGTCCATAAACAACAGAGATGTGGGCAAGGGATGGATCTTGGAAGGAAAGGAAGATGAAGAAATGTATGGACAGAGGATAGAAAGAGGGGGACAGCAAAGGCCGAGGGGCCTAAGGGACCAAATAAATAACCTGTGCTTGCCCATTCTTCTTGAAGGACTTCTATAGATGGGGTGAAAAACAGGTAATTTGGACTGACAATTTGAAAACAATACAATTTAATTCAGCAAGTTTTTTTTATCATAAAGTTCTCAATTTTAAAATAAAAATAAGATTTTTTACTTTGTTAAAAAAATCAAAACTACACTTATAATGGTAATACTAAAAAATAAAAGTAATCTTTGATATTTATGTATCTTAATTACTTAGAAAGCATGCATCACAACTTTATTTGTGAGGTGACATATATGAAGTAACTGAGATAAAGTGATGACTGTGTGGCAAAGTGCTTTATATAAAGGTACTCGACTGGACTTGCTCATCTACCGCCTGTGCCAGATGACAGCATGGCAACGTACGTAGATCTGAGACTAAGAAAGGTCAACCTTCTTCCTATCCACACAGTATTCATAATTCATGGAACTATCCACCCCAAGATAAACTTTAGAAGAAATATATAAAAAGCTTCCAAAGTTGTTCAGATAAATTTGGGAGCGACAGTTTATGGAATTTTTGGGAACAAGACGTCTACTTGTGGAAACATCGCTAATCTTTGAGGCAATCAAAAATGAGCTGATTGTCCTAAAGCCTCCAGAACACATTCACTGGCTCCAGCATCAGAAACTGAGTGACGAAACTTGGTGAACTCTGCAACAGTACTGGTAAGAAAGAGAGCGTGTCTGGACTCTGGTTTCCTGAAGGAGAAACAACTGTAATTTTTAGATTTGCCTAATATTGAGAAGACTCTTGAGAGTCCCTTGGACTGCAAGGAGATCCAAGCAGTCCATCCTAAAGGAAATCAGTCCTGAATATTCATTGGAAGGACTGATGCTGAAGCTGAAGCTCCAATACTTTGGCCATCTGATGCAAAGAACTGACTCATTGGAAAAGACTCTAATGCTGGGCAAGATTAAAGTCAGGAGGAGAAGGGGTCAACAGAGGATGAGTTGGTTGGATGGCTTCACCGACTCGATGGACATGAATTTGAGTAGGGTCTGGGAGTTGGTGATGGACAGGGAAGCCTGGCGTGCTGCAGTCCATAGGACTGCAAAGGGTCGGAAACAACTGAGCAACTGAACTGACTGACTGAATATGGAGAAAGGTGTGAGGGTCTCTACTATTTCTAGGCCAATCTTTCTTGATTTTCCCTCTGAATCCCTGTTCCCCAATTCTAATCTCTACATCCCTCAACTGTGCACTCACCCACGATGTCTTCACCTCCACTGGGGCTCATCATGATGGTCAGGGCGAGGGCCCCCAGAATCAGAGCTCTGTTCAGGACCATCCTCTTCTCAAGGTGGACTCAGCAGTGGCTGTTCTGAGTTGCAGAGCAATGATGAGGGCTAAGCTGAGAAGGAACTTTGAAGACACCCAAACCATACTCTGCCAGGTCAGGTTTGGCCAATCAGAAAAATCCCCTTTGATGACACCTCAGTTGCTAGATGAAGACTTTGTGCTAAGAGGCCTGTAAGGGACTGGGAAATCCCCTGCTTCTGATGCAGCCTCCACTCAGAGTGGACCAGAGGGATCTGTCTATGAAAGGAGGGACAATATTAAATCAGAGTCTTTTCACATGTGTGTAAGCCCGCTCCTGACAAGAGGGGTGGGAATTTCAAAGAAACTTCATGGACAGATGAGTCCATCACTGATATGGTGTCCCAACAGGATTTTCCAGATTACAGCTCCCAAGAACTCTCCCTTGAGTTGGTCCCCTCCCTGGGAGGCCCTGCCACCTCCCATCTTCCTTTTCCCCTGCCTCCATGCTGTGCTGTGCTTAATCTTTCAGTCATGTCTGACTCTTTGTGACTCTATGGACTGTAGCCCACCAGGCTCCTCTGTCCCTGGGGATTCTCCAGACAAGAATACTGGAGTTGATTGTCATGCTCTCCTCCAGGGAATCTTCCCAACCCAGGGATCAAACCCAGGTCTCCCACATTGCAGGCAGCTTCTTTACCAGCTGAGCCACTAGGGAAGCCCAGGAATGCTGGAGTGGGTAGCCTATGCCTTCTCCAGGGGATCTTCCCAACCTAGGAATCGAACCAGAGTCTCCTGTATTGCAGGTGGATTCTTTTACCAGCTGAGCTACCAGGGAAGCCCAATGCCTCCATATGTAGATTAACTGTCTTTCTCTTTGCTTCCATAGTGCATACAGAATTCTCTAAATATTGAGCTGACCCAGGGGAATTCTGTTAGTGGCAACCAAGAAATACCTTTGCCCATCCTCCACCTAGCAGCACTGGTTGGTCCTGGAAGTGCTTTCTGCCACCATGGATGACACAGGCTTGGTCTGAATGGAAGCCCCAGTGGTATAAATGAGACAGACCAGAATAGCACTACAGGGGATCCTAAAACAAAACTGTTTTTAGAACCACAGCTTGAAAATTAGGCCAGGAGCCAGTGCCAAGATTAAGAAGAGTGTTTTGTTCTGTCTCCAAGGTGTGTCCGACTCTTTGTAATACCATAAACTGCAGCACACCAGGCTTCCTGTATCTCACCATCTCCCAAAGTTTGCCCAAGTTCATGTCTATTGAACCCACTCACCCCAGGCATCCACTCCTAACACACTCCAGCTGCCATCAGTCTCCTGATAAAAAGAATCAGAGTTCACCTGAATTACAGCCAAATTCTAGATGTTGTGACATGCAAGGGCTCTCTTAATATAGTCCAAACTGACACAGCCATACCTATTGGAGACAGATTTCTCAACTCTTAGAGTGATCCAGACCTGTGGACATTATTTACCAGAGACTCTATCTTGTGCTTATTTCTTCCACAAATCAACACCAGAGAATCAATATTACTCATTATGAGGGAGAACTAGTAGACAGCTTTGAGACAGTGAAGCTTTGAATAAAAGAAGCTTACCACGCCATGCAGATCAAGTTGCTGTTGTTGTTCAGTCACTAAGTCATGTCTGATTCTTTGCGACCCCATGAACTGCAGCACGCCAGTCTCCTCTGTCTTCCATTATCTCCTGGAGTTCGCTCAAATTCACACCCATTGAGTCAGTGATGCCATCTAACCATCTCATCCTCTGCCCTCCACTTGTTCTTCTGCCTTCAATCTTTCCCAGTATAAGGGTCTTTTTTAATGAGTTGACTCTCTGCATTATCAGGTGGCCAAAGTAGTTTCAGCATCAGTCCTTCCAATGAGTATTCAGGGTTGATTTCCTTTAGAATTGGGTGACCACCAGCTAAAATAAGATATTTGAACAGGATCCAGAGTTTCCTAACATAATAGCCAAAATGCCCAGGATATAATAAAATATTGCTCTTTTCATACCAAGAATCAGGAAGAGAACCTTGAATGAGAAATAACAACCAACTGATACCAAGACAGGTCAGATGTTGGAAGTGTCTGAGAAGAAATTTAAAACATCCATCACAAAGTGCTTTGATTAGCAATTATAAATTATCTCAAAACAAATGAAAATAATAGAAAATTAAGTAAAGAAGTAAAAGTTATATGAAAAAAGAGCCAAGCAGAAATCACAGAACTAAAATATAAATAAAATAATTGTCAAAAAGATTCAATAGTAGACTGGAGAAAACAGAGAAGAAAATCAGAGAACTTGAGGACAGATTAATAGAATTTACTCAATTTGAGCAATAGAGAGAAAACAAACTAAAAAATATAAACAGAGACTCTGAGACTTATGGATTAATAACAGAATGTCTAACATTTTAATTATTGGAGCCCAAGAGAAGGAAAAGGGAGTACTGTTGAAAAGTAGTCAAAGAAATAAAGGCTAAAGAATCCCCAAATTTTTAATCCATCTTAATAAAGACATACAATTCTACAGATTCAAGCATCTAAACAAAACTCAAATAGGTTATACCTAAAGAAATTCACACCAAGAGACATGGATTATTAAACTCCTGAAATTAAAGGGAAAAAAGTTTTAAAATCTGTCAGAGAAAAATGATACATTATGATAAGGGAATATCAAGTCATATGACAGATGACCATAGATTTGTCGCCTGAAGCCACAATGCCCAGACAGATGTGACACAATGTTTTGCAAGTGTTGAAAGTAAAGAACTGTCAATCGTGAATTTTTCTGTCTCTGACAAGCCTATCCTTCAGGAATAAAGGAGAAATAAAGACATTTATAGACAAGAGAAAACTAATAAAATGTTTTTGGTAGTAAATCTACCCTTAAACAATGGCTAAGGGAAGTTCTCCAAAGAGAAAGAAAATGATAACAGAAGAAAGTTTGAAATTTCAGAATGGAGGCAACAAGTGAATGGGTAGGAATGAATTATACCAAAATTCAGCAAGTTTGGGAGAGGACCTTACCCTTTAGATGAGAACTGTAATCTCAGTTTGTGACTTCAGTATGGTGAGACCTTAAGCAGAGAGACTGGCATGCACTTTTCACCAAGAACACTGGATAATAAATGCATATTCTTTAAACTGCTGAGTTTGAATTAATTTATGACAGTGGCTGAAAATAAACAGAGTGCTGGCTCATTTAAGTTTTACATACTGAATCTTAAGCACTTCAAAAAGAAATATTTTATAGAAGTATAGTTAATTTATAATATCGTGTTGTTTCTGCTGTACTGCAGAGTGATTCAGAGAAGGCAATGGCAACCTACTCCAGTAGTCTTGCCTGGAAAGTCCCATGGACGGAGGAGCCTGGTAGGCTGTAGTCCACGGGGTTGCTGAGCTGGACACGACTGAGGGACTTCACTTTCACTTTTCACTTTCATGCATTGGAGAAGGAAATGGCAACCCATTCCAGTGTTCTTGCCTGGATAATCCCAGGGACGGGGGAGCCTGGTGGGCTGGCGTCTATGGGGTCACACAGAGTCGGACATGACTGAAGCAAATTAGTAGTAGTAGTAGTAGTCAGGTTAGGTCGGAAAAGGCAATGGCACCCCACTCCAGTACTCTTGCCTGGAGAATCTCATGGATGGAGGAGCATGGAAGGCTGCAGTCCATGGGGTCGCTGAGGGTCAGACATGACTGAGCGACTTCACTTTCACTTTTCACTTTCATGCATTGGAGAAGGAAATGGCAGCCCACTCCAGTGTTCTTGCCTGGAGAATCCCAGGGACAGGGGAGCCTGGTGGGCTGCCGTCTATGGGGTCACACAGAGTCGGACACGACTTAAGTGACTTAGTAGTAGTAGCAGCAGCAGAGTGATTCAATTATACATATACACACACAGACACACATATATACACGTATGTTAGTTTTCATATTCTTTTCCATTATGGTTTAAATACTTATTAAAAAACATAACTAGAAAACTTAATGATTGATATGTGTTTCACATAGTAATTCCTGATTTTTCATGTAACTTGTGGTATATTTATGATGACTTTTTTTCCTCAGAAACTATTTTTAATTATTTTTTATTGGACTGTAGTTATTTTACTGTGTTGTGTTAGTTTCCTGCTGTATAGCAAAGTGAACCAGTCATATGTATACACGTATCCACTCTTTCAGATTTCAACTTTTAATGTAGAAATAAGAAGTTTAAACATACAGTTGAACATTATTTTCTCTATAGTTTCTTGTTTCTTATCTAAAAGCATCCTACCATTTTAAAGAAAATAAATATTAACTTATAAATATTTTTCTATATTTTGAGTTCCCTATTATTTTGCATTTGAACTTTTAATCCATCTTAATACCATTTCTGCTTTATTGACTATGCCAAAGCCTTTGACTATGTGGATCACAATAAACTGTGGAAAATTCTTAAAGAGATAGTCATACCAGACCACCTGACCTGCCTCTTGAAAAACCTCAAGGTCAGGAAGCAACAGTTAGAAGTGGACATGGAACAACAGACAGGTTCAAAATAGGAAAAGGAGTATGTCAAGGCTGTATATTGTCACTCTGCTTATTTAACTTCTATGCAGAGTACATCATGAGAAACGCTGGGCTGGAAGAAGCAAACGCTGGAATCAAGATTGCTGGAGAAATATCAGTAACTCCAGATATGCAGATGACACCACCCTTATGGCAGAAAGGGAAGAGGAACTAAAAAGCCTCTTGATGAAAGTGAAATAAGACAGTGAAAAAGGTTGGCTTAAAGCTCAACATTCAGAAAACTAAGATCATGGCATCCGGTCCCATCACTTCATGGTAGATAGATGGGGAGAGAGCGGAAACAGTGGAAACAGTGTCAGACTTTATTTTTATGGGCTCCAAAATCACTGCAGATGGTGACTGCAGGCAGGAAATTAAAAGATGCTTACTCCTTGGAAGGAAAATTATGACCAACCTCGACAGCATATTCAAAAGCAGAGACATTACTTTGCCAACAAAGGTCCGTCTAGTTAAGGCTATGGTTTTTCCAGTAGTCACATATGGATGTGAGAGTTGGACTGTGAAGAAAGCTGAACACCGAAGAATTGATGCTTTTGAACTGTGATATTGGAGAAGACTCTTGAGAGTCCCTTGGACTGCAGGAGATCCAACCAGTCCATCCTAAAGGAGACCAGTCCTGGGTGTTCATTGGAAGGACTGATGCTGAAGCTGAAACTGCAATACTTTGGCCACCTAATGCAAAGAGTTGACTCATTGGAAAAGACCCTGATATTGGGAAGAATTGGGGGCAGGAGAAGAAGGGGATGACAGAGGATGAGATGGCTGGATGGCATCATCGACTTGATGGACATGAGTTTGGGTGAACTCTGGGAGTTGGTGATGGACAGGGAGGCCTGGTGTGCTGCAATTCATGGTGTTGCAAAGAGTCAGACACGACTGAGCAACTGAACTGAACTGAATTGAATACCATTGGTGTGTTTGTTCACCTATAACAAAGCAATTGACAATGCCATTTTTAGCACATTTTCATCACTCCATTGAATTAAAAAAATTTACTTCTTATTATGCGTATACTCAGTTCAGTTCAGTTGTGCAGTCGTGTCCGACTCTTTGCGACCCCATGAATCACAGTACGCCAGGCCTCCCTGTCCATCACCAACTCCCGGAGTTCACTCAGACTCACGTCCATTGAGTCCATGATGCCATCCNGCCTATCCCTTCTCCAGTGGACCTTCCTGACCCAGGAATCAAACTGGGGTCTCCTGCATTGCAGGCGGATTCTTTACCAGCTGAGCTACCAGGAGGAACCTGGGGGCTACAGTCCATGAAGTCACAGAGTCAGACATGACTTAGCAACTAAGCAACAACCCCCTAAAACTGAGTTCCTCTGCCAGGCGTATGGTTGACCTCTGTATCCAAAGCATTATTCCTTTTTTGTCCAATACCTGTTCTCCTCAAGATTGAGAAATATCAAAGGAAAATGGGAATTAAACTAAGAAAGACCTTGTGGGGCCTTCCAGTACATGCCATTTTATGCCCTGTTTCTTATTTGCAGGAGAAAGGCTTCAGCTTCCTAGACCTTCCTGGATACCAAAGAGCAGATTCAAACAGGCGCTAATTAGAGAAGTAAGGGAATGCAGAAACAATGGAGGAATAATCAGGAAACTATTAAACACCCTTTTCTTTCTGTTGTAGTGGTTGTAATGCCTTTTCCAATATATGATGAGATCATACTATCTAGAATGAGATTTGAGTTGACCTGTTTCAATAAAACCTCATGAACATACAAATGAAAACTTGTGTATATATATCAGTGAGTTTCACCCTTTTTGCCTCAAAGAGCATTGATTAAATTAAATCTTATGCTGGACCCCAAATTTTAACTAAATCAAAAAGGAGCTGGTCTGATTAAAGTTGAGGTGGGGAAGGACCCAAGCTGAGAATGACCATATAATTTATCACACAGCCAATTTATCACACAGCCTGGGACATTCTTGGGAGTGAAAGGAAGCACTCTTAATAATTGCACTGGGGCAACAAATTTTACAAATAATTCTTTTCTGCTTTAGGAAAATTATAAGTTCAAACTGCCCAGGAGCAGTAAAAGAAATAACTGGAAATTGGCTACATAAAATGTAACTCCAATATTGGGGAATGCCTAGCTGAAGTCCAGAGGCAAACAAGAAACTGGACAAAAAATATTCTCACAAAACACAGAGAGTGGGCTAATTTGGACAATTTAGAAAGTGCTTCAACAAACAATGAGGAAAGAATGACCCCAAAATGAGAAAAGATAGCTGTGTAGGCAGCTTATAGGAGAAAATAATAATCCTAAAATGCTTCTCTCTCTTATAATGGAAGAAATATTCATCAAAATATTTTTTTTTGATCCAGCAACAAGAAAATGTTAAAGTGTGAGAATAGCTAACATTAATTAGCCTACAGGGAAGCAGTGTCATTCTTAACACTGACCATAAACATATTATCAAGTTAAAACTTCTTCAAGGGATATTATTCAGTAGCTATTCCAATGAAAACAGGTGCTGTTTTTGACCTGGCAGTTACACAGTTAGAAATCAACTTGGTTTTGCCAAAGCAAACCTGCACACCATAAACAACAGCCTGTCACAGCAGAAAGAGGTCTGCAGACACCTAAATGTCTATCAGTTCAGTTCAGTTCAGTTCAGTCGCGCAGTCGTGTCCGACTCTTTGCGACCCCACGAGTTGCAGCACGCCAGGCCTCCCTGTCCATCACCAACTCCCGGAGTTCACTCAGACTCACGTCCATTGAGTCCGTGATGCCATCCAGCCATCTCATCCTCGGTCGTCCCCTTCTCCTCCTGCCCCCAATCCCTCCCAGCATCAGGGTCTTTTCCAATGAGTCAACTCTTCGCATAAGGTGCCCAAAGTACTGGAGCTTCAGTTTTAGCATCATTCCTTCCAAAGAAATCCCAGGGTTGATCTCCTTCAGAATGGACTGGTTGGATCTCCTTGCAGTCCAAGGGACTCTCAAGAGTCTTCTCCAACACCACAGTTCAAAAGCATCAATTCTTCTGCGCTCAGCCTTCTTCACAGTCCAACTCGACAGTCCATACATGACCACAGGAAAAACCATAGCCTTGACTAGACGGACCTTAGTCGGCAAAGTAATGTCTCTGCTTTTGAATATACTATCTAGGTTGGTCATAACTTTTCTTCCAAGGAGTAAGCGCCTTTTAATTTCATGGCTGCAGTCGCCATCTGCAGTGATTTTGGAGCCCCAAAAAACAAAGTCTGACACTGTTTCTACTGTTTCCCCATCTATTTCCCATGAGGTGATGGGACCAGATGCCATGATCTTCGTTTTCTGAATGTTGAGCTTTAAGCCAACTTTTTCACTCTCCTCTCTCACTTTCAACAAGAGGCTTTTTAGCTCCTCCTCACTTTCTGCCATAAGGGTGGTGTCATCTGCATATCTGATACTACTTTCTGAATTTATCCAGCATAAAAGTAGATTAAGGTGTTCTGCCTTGAAAGTAGTCCCCAGTGTAGAATTTTTTTAAATAAGCAAGAGTAAATTTCCCTGCATATAATTAAAACATAGTTCAAACCTTTACTTTAGTCTCTTGAGGAATATCAAATTTGAATTATATTTCTAACACCAAGAAGTATCATGTAAAATTCTTTTCAAATATCCTCTTTCCCTAAGATCTCACACTAGAATTTCCTCACTCACTGCATCTCCTCACCACCATGCTGCTTTCATTTCCATTCCACCTCTAGGTGTTATGATGATCAAGCATATCTCAAAAGTCTCTCAAAAGACTTGTCTCCTGACCTCTCATACCCCACTGGCTTCCTGTCCCCATGAGCTATTCCCCTTGATCTGACAGACCAGGATTGACTACAGGGATGTAAAGTGGCTCCTTCTGTGCCATGAAAAAGTGGAGAACACAATCTATAATATGAAAGCTTCTGTTTCCTATCTTAAAATTTTCTCACAGGACTAAACGCTTCCTCAAAATACTGTAAATAAAATTTTCAATCTCATTAATCTTAATATAATTCAGTGCAGTCAACTTTATTTCACAATTGTCTTTTTTTTTTGTAGCTGTACAAACATACTTTAATTATTTAACTTTATAATCACTTGTACACACCTACAGAAAAACCTGGGCTTCCCAGGTGGCACAGTGATCAGAAATCTGCCTGCCAGTGCATGAGACACAAGAGATGCGGGTTTGATCCCTGGGTCAAGAAGGTCCCCTGGAGTAGGAAACTGCAATCCACTCCAATATTCTTGCCTGGAAAATTCCATGGACAGAGGAGCCTGGTGGGCCACAGTCCATGGGGTCACAAAGAGTTGGACTGGACTGAACAACTGAGCACAGAGAAACTCATCCCACTTTTCTTATTAATAACTACTGTTGTACATTTATTATTACTGAAAAAAATAATTTTAGTAAAAACTTATCTTATTGATATTTAAGTAAGTAAGTAAAGTCGCTCAGTCGTGTCGGACTCTTTGCGACCCTGTGGACTGTAGCCTACCAGGCTTCTCCATCCATGGGATTCTCCAGGCAAAAATACTGGAGTGAGTTACCATTTCCTTCTGCAGGGGATCCTCTCGACCCAGGGGTCAAACCCGGGTCTCCCGCACTGGAGACAGACACTTTAACCTCTGAGCCACCAGGGAAGACACTCTCATGATATTGATATTTAAAGTAACTCTAAATCTATATCTTGTTTGGGAAATTGACAACAGCTCTACTGTTTCAGAACATGGTATCTTTATTTATTTATTTATAAACTACTTTCTGTCCAACTCCTATTCTTTCCTTTAGACTGTACAAACAGCTGGTAGAGTTTATTGTTTTGGTATTTTGTACCTCTATTGCTCTTCTAAGTAAGTTGTTTTCTAGACCAGACATAGTGACTTAGTCTGCCAGAGACAAGTGACGCTGCCTTATTAGCTGGAGAGGAAAGTATTTAGTGGTTTGATCTACATTGTTGAATTACAACTTCTGTAATTTTTTTAAAAGCACCATTCCATATTTGGTTACTCTGTGGTGAAGTAACCACTTTATGCTGCCAAGGACACCTTCCACTGCTCCAAGAGATAGGCATGTGATTAAAAAAGAATCCTCTGTGGTCACTTAGCTATCATTCCTCTTGTTCTCACTGCTCCAAGAGATAGGCATGTGATTAAAAAAGAATCCTCTGTGGTCACTTAGCTATCATTCCTCTTGTTCTGAGTGTCTGGGCTGCTAGTTTGATAAATTTATTTCTAACTAAAGCCTTTCTTCTCAACTTCATACAGTAACTTTTGATTCACAACTATTTCAAGCTGCTCTACAGTATAAAAATTTCCCACAAGTGAGAAGAATATAGATATATGTAGTTTTGAAGTAATACCAGTACAAGAGCATAGGACAGACTGCCCAGATTCAAATATAATTTTCAACAAAGTTGTCTTTCTATAAGGTGCTTTTGAAATAATAAAAAATTGATTTGATCCTTGTATACTTAGGAGGTAGTATGTCAGTGAAAGGCAAACACTATGTTCTGATTTAGCACATGAGAAGATGAGAGGTCAATGAGGAAAAGGCCTTGCCCTAAAGGATAGGATATGAAATGGGCAGGGAGGATTGACATGGTCTGAATTCTAGACACATACCCTAGCTGCTAATTTGGCATTATCAGCTTGAATGTTTTTGTGACATCCTGTGTTACATCTCTGACAGTTCTAAGATCCAAATTGAGAGTCATTTCATTGAAACCTGTCCACAGAAACCATTAAATGTTCATATTCTCCTTTATTTTTCTTCAGCTTTTCTTGGTTTGTTTTAAAATTCAACTTATTTTGAATAACTGATACATATTCATAGCAAAAATTTGGTACAAAGAATCATCATAGTAGAAAATTTATCATCTATCTCCCCAACCCAAACACAGAGTTATCAAGTGTACCTCTGAGAAAGCAGTCATTGTTGGCCCTTTCTGGTTATCCTTCCAGAAATATTCTAAATATATGCAAGTAAAAAATCATCTATTCCATATATTAGCTGAATATCTGTCTATTATTAACATTAAATCATAATCAGTTCAGTTCTCTGACTTTTTGCGGCAGACCCCATGGACTGCAGCACGCCAGGCCTCCCTAGCGTTATATGTTATAGATATTTTGATTTTCTAACTAATCATTTATCCTTAAAGTGTTTTCATATCTGGACATAAATATCTGCTTCATTTTGAAAATAGCCACTTAGTTGTCTGATAGTGAGAGACAGTCATGTTGTTTTCTATCTTTGTTCTTTTAAATAATGATGCAATGAATAACTTCATAAATTCATTAATTTATACATCTTCAAGATACATGAAGGATAAATTGTTAAAGGTAGAATTGCTAGGTCAGAGACTACATATTTGAAATTTTGGTCATTAGTGCCAAATTTTCCTCCATTTGCCACTCATCATCAATGTATGAGAGTTTATTATTAATACTTCTTGAGATTTGCTTATTTTACAGGTAAAAATTGATGACCTCAATTTTTTCCCCCTATACTAATTAAAGTAGGTCCAACTGCTATAACAAATTCATGAATGTATGATGGCTTCAAATACAGAAGTTTTTAATCTCACTAGATAACAACAGGCAGTTGATGCTGATGATTAGTAACTCCTCTCAGTGGCGATGCAGGGACCTAGGTTCCCATATTTCAACACATCTCCTTCCATCTTTAAATGAAAATTAACACCTCAATTTTGCCTCAAGAAGAGACATCAGGAAAGGTGGACAAATTTGATCTGGGAGACTAAAAGAAGGAGGCTAGTGAGATTTGCTACAGTGTCACTGCTACAATCAACCTTGTGACTGTAAGTAATCTTTATCATGTTTCTCCTTCATAAGCCATTCTTGATTCCCCTCATCCTATGAATATAATCTAGATTATTTCTCTGACTTGATTATAGAGACTACCATCCCATAAATGTCTATAATCTTACTTACTCTCCACTTGTTGGATTATGATTGTTTTAGCATCTGTTGTCAGTTATTACCATATATTAAAGTACTAAAAGATTGTCCACTAAAATTTATGGGTTGCAAATATATTCCTCCCTGCCCTTATTGGGTGTGAGCAACCTGCTTTCTATCACAATTAAGATTAGTTTCTTCATTCAGTACATTAACTCCTTTGTTTACCTCTTGGTCCACTGGCATGAGATGGCATAGTCACATTTTATTAAAATCTTACTGTGTAGTTTTGCAGAAGCATTTCTCGTCTAGGAATCAGGATATCTAAACTGAGAGAACCCAAGTTTATAGGAACAGTTAGCATAAATTCCACAACTAAGCTTCATAGTAAGAGGAGTCACTCCATCTTGGTTTACTTCTTTAGTTTAAGGCTGATATCACATCTTAGAGGACAGTGTCCTCCAGTCAACACTGTTCAATCATTCTATTGGGTAAATACAACTTTATAATGGGCCATGTTGTCCAATGCCTTTATTCCTTTGTAATTAAATGAGTTCTGTGATCTGAGGCCATATTGTGGCTGGGTATTATGCCAATAAATGTGATGTATCATGAATTCTTGGATGGTAATAATATTGGAGGCACTGTGGGCAAAAATGGTGAAACCATATGCAAAATATATACCAAATCTAGGAAGGAAAAATCACTTATCTACCAAGGTGGAAGGTTTTGATATAGTCAATCTGCTGCCAATTAACTTGATCTTCTCAAGGAATGATGCCATATTAAAAGTTCAGTGTCATTCTCTATTTTTGGTATGTTGGGACTCAGCTATGCCATTAACTAGATCACCCTTGTTGAGAAGAAGTCTATTAGTGAGTGCATGTATATCTTTCTCTCTGCTCTTCAGTTCAGTTCAGTCGCTCAGTCCTGACCAACTCTCTGCAACCCCATGAATCGCAGTATGCCAGGCCTCCCTGTCTATCACCAACTCCCAGAGTTCACTCAGACTCACGCCCATCGAGTCAGTGATGCCATCCAGCCATCTCATCCTCTGTCGTCCCCTTCTCCTCCTGTCCCCAGTCCTTCCCAGCCTCACAGTCTTTTCCAACGACTCAACTCTTCGCATGAGGTGGCCAGAGTATTGGAGTTTCAGCTTTAGCATCATTCCTTCCAAAGAAATCCCAGGGCCGATCTCCTTCAGAATGGACTCGTTGGATCTCCTTGCAGTCCAAGGGACTCTCAAGAGTCTTCTCCAACACCACAGTTCAAAAGCATCAATTCTTTGGCGCTCAGCCTTCTTCACAGTCCAACTCTCACATCCATACATGACTACTGGAAAAACCATAGCCTTGACTAGATGGACCTTAGTCGGCAAAGTAATGTCTCTGCTTTTGAATATGCTATCGAGGTTGGTCATAACTTTTCTTCAAAGGAGTAAGCATCTTTTAATTTCATGGCTGCAGTCACCATCTGCAGTGATTTTGGAGCCCCCCAAAATAAAGTCTGACACTGTTTCTACTGTTTCCCCATCTATTTCCCATGAGGTGATGGGACCAGATGCCATGATCTTCATTTTCTGAATGTTGAGCTATAAGCCAACTTTTTCACTCTCCTCTTTTACTTTCATCAAGAGGCTTTTGAGTTCCTCTTTTCTTTCTTCCATAAGAGTGGTGTCATCTGCATATCTGAGGTTATTGATGTTTCTCCCAGCAATCTTGATTCCAGCTATTCATGGGCTCATTGCACAGTCACTGCTGTGGCCAAGGAGAGAAGGAAGAGGATGTCTATAAGCTAAGTTCTCCTAGTCACTTTCAAGAATGATATTTGATGTAGGTGATTTCTGGTAAGACTTTATATGAAACACATTGTCTTACCAGAAAAAATAACACAAGTGACACTTTGTTATCTTTCATAGAATCCACTTATATACCTCTTTCACATTCCTCTGTCCTAGATCTACTAGGCTCGTTCCTTTAGAATTTTGATCACTCAGATGAACTATTCACCACTGCCCAAGAGTGAGTATCTATACCTCAGGCCACATCTCCTGATATTCTAAGGTGGTAACCAAGTACTGGAGAGCCATCATCAAGTGAGGCTGTGATGCAGCAGCAGTTTACTTTCAAATAATGTCACCGTGCAATCCAACCCTTTTGGGAACTGAGTCAGAATTCTTTCTTCTTCACTACTTGTTTAAACAAAATTGTCATGATGTAAGTTCAGGGAGAAATGATAGTTCAGTAGAAGTAGGTAACATGTGGGAGTTTAGACTGTTCATTCATTAATGTATCTCGGATCTATTTAAATCTGGTTCCATATATATCACTCTAATTACACAATGGATTGTGGTTGTGTATGCCCAAACCTAAGACTCTATGAATCCTATAACATCCAGCATCAAGTCACATAGTGATTTAATATTCTAAGCACTTATAGATGCACACTTGGTCTTATCTTTAGGGGATATGATTTCATGCAAACCTACTGTAACAGAAGTTTTCCAGTGGTCAAATTTTGGAACATGTGTTGTGATAGAAATGGTCAAAATTTTGAGCTAGGACTTTCACTTTAGGCCATGATAGAGTAATTAGTAACAGACATCACCTACTGATGTTAACAACTAGAAAACAGGAAAAATATATAAGGTGATTGTTTTCAAATATTGGACAACAAATCCTATCAGACTGTGGTTCCTGCAAGAGGGACATAAGCAAGAGGAACACTGTGATTCGTTTGGATTTCTGCCTGAAGTACGTTTTCAAAACAGGGCACACAGGAGGAAGTCTCAAGAGGAACAGGATGCATTTGATGAATTGAAGAGAAAGTGATTTGAGTTTGGGAAGGTTAAGAAGGATAAACTTTGAAAGGTAGATATTAAGGAAAAACTGAAAAAGCTGAAGAAACAGCTCCAGAAATCTACATAGTGTCCCTTTGAGTCAGCTTAATATCAAATGGAAATCCATTAACCACAAAGGGAATCTATGCTCTTTCTGATTAAAATTTCTGTTCCACTCAGTGTGTGTCCTCTAGGAACTCTTCAGATTACAGCTACTGGATTATTCCTTTCTAGACCTTGTAGTTTCACCCTATGAACTATTACCAAGTCCAATATCAAGGATCTGACCACCTATGCTGTTTTCTAGGAATTTAATGGTTTCAGGACTTTAATCTGTTTTGAATTAATTTTTGAGTATGATGTAAGATAGTGGTTCAGTGTAATTTTTTTTTTTTGCATGCAGTTGTTCAGTTTTTGCAACACTTTATTGTAGAGACTGTGATTTTTTCAGTGTATATATTTGGCTTCCTTTGTTGTAAATTAATTGACCCATAGAAGCTTGGATTTAATTTTGGGTTCTCTGTTCTGTTTCATTAATCTGTGTGTCTGTTTTTATGCCAGTATCATACTATTCTGATTACTATAAAATTAGTCAAGAAAACTATACTACAGTTTTTTTTTTAATCTATTTATTTATTTGGCCACATTGGGTCTCTGTTGTGTCACGCAGGATCATTTGCTGCACCTTATGGACACTCTAGTTCTGACCCACAGGATCAGCAGTGTGACATGAATGTTTAGTTGCTCTGAAGCATGTGGGATCTTAGTCCCCTGACCAGGGATTGAACCCAAGTCCTCTGAATTGAAGGCCAGATTCTTAACCACTGAACCACCAGGGAAGTCCCCACAAATATATTAATACTTTAAAAATATAGTTTGAAGTTAGGAATATATGACACCTGTAGCTTTCTCAAGATTGCTTTGACTATTTGGGTGTATTTTGTGGTTCTATACACATTTTAGAATTATTTCTTCTATATGTATGAAAGATGCAATTAGAATTTTGATAGGGATTGCACTGAATTAGGTAGGTTGCTTTGGGTAGTATGGACATTTTAACAATATTAATTCTTCCAATCCATGAACATAGAATATATTTCCATTTATTTGTGTCTTCTTCAATTTCTTTTATTAATGTTTTATTATTTTCAGTGTATGGGTCGACCATCTTCTTGGTTAAATTAAGTCCTAGGTTATTTTATTCTTTTGGATGGAAGTATAAATGAGATTGCTTTCTTAATTTCTCTTTCTAATTTGTTATTAGTATATAGAAATGCATAGATTTCTATATATTAGTTTTGCAACCT
This sequence comes from Aepyceros melampus, assembly GCA_006408695.1. Classification (NCBI taxonomy): domain Eukaryota; kingdom Metazoa; phylum Chordata; class Mammalia; order Artiodactyla; family Bovidae; genus Aepyceros; species Aepyceros melampus. The sequence continues at coordinate 160,610 of SJXQ01002374.1, read as the reverse complement.
AAAACTTTACTGAATTAATTTATTAGTTCTAATAGCTTTTTGGCAGAGTCCTTAGTGGCTCAGATGGTAAAGCATCTGCCTGCAATGCGAGAGACCCAGGTTCGATTCCTGGGTTGGGAAAATCCCCTGGAGAAGGAAATGGCAATCCACTCCAGGACTCTTGCCTGGAAAATCCCATGGATGGAGGAGCCTGATAGGCTACAGTCCATGTGGTTGCAAAGAGTTGGACACGACTGAATGACTTCACTTTCAGGATTTTCTATATATAATATCATGTGGCATGCAAATTAGCAATGGTTTTATTTCTCCCTTTCCAATTTGAATGCTTTTATTTTTATTGACTAATTGCTCTGGCTATGACTTCCAGTACTATGCTAAATAAAAATGTTGAGAGTACAAATCTTTGCCTTATTCTCGATCTTAGAAGAAAAGCTTTAGACATTTTGCCATGGAGTATGATGTTAACTGTGGGCTTCTCATAAATGGTCTTTATTATGTTGAGACACATTCCCTCTCCACCAACTTTGTTTAGCATTTTTATCAAAAATGGGTGTTCAGTTCAGTCGCTCAGTTGTGTCTGACTCTTTGCGACCCCATGAACCACAGCACTCCAGGCCTCCCTGTCTATCACCAACTCCCGGAGTCCACCCAAACCCATGTCCATTGTGTCAGTGATGCCATCCAACCATCTCATCCTCTGTCGTCTCCTTCTCCTCCTGCCCTCAATCTTTCCCAGCATCAGGGTCTTTTCAAATGAATCAATTCTTCTCATCAGGTGGCCAAAGTATTGGAGTATCAGCTTCAACATCAGTCCTTCCAATGAACATCCAGGACTGGTCCCTTTAGGATGGACTGGTTGGATCTCCTTGCAGGCCAAGGGACTCTCAAGATTCTTCTCCAACACCACAGTTAAAAAGCATCAATTCTTCAGTGCTCAGCTTTCTTTCTTTTTTTTTTTTCCTTTTTTTAATTTGTTTTAATTGGAGGGTAATTACTTTACAATATTGTGGTGGTTTTTGCCATATATTCACATGAATAAGCCATGGATGTACATGTGTTCCCCATCCTGAAACCCCCTCTGACCCCCTTCCCCATCCCATCCCTCAGGGTCATCCCAGTGCACCAGCCCTGAGCTCCCTGTCTCATGCATTGAACCTGGACTGGTGATCTGGTTCACCTATGATAATATACATGTTTCAATGCTATTCTCTCAAATCATCCCACCGTCGCCTTTTCCCACAGAGTTTAAAAGTCTGTTCTTTACATCTGGGTCTCTTTTGCTATCTCACATATAGGGTCATCATTACCATCTTTCTAAGTTCCACATATATGCATTAATATACTGTATTGATATTTTTCTTTCTGACTAACTTTGCTCTGTATAATAGGCTCTAGTTTTATCCCCCTTATTAGAATGGATTCAAATCTATTCTTTTTAATAGCTGAGTAATATTCTATTGTGTATTTGTACCACAGCTTTCTTATCCATTTGTCTGCTGATGGACATCTAGGTTGCTTCCATGTCCTGGCTATTGTAAACAGCTCAGCTTTTTTTATAGTCCAACTCTCACATCCATACTTGACTACTGGAAGTACCATAGCCTTGATTAGATGGACCTTGTTGGCAAAGTAATGTCTCTGCTTTTGAATGTGCTATCTAGGTTGGTCATAACTTTTCTTCCAAGAGAAAGTGTCTTTTTTAATTTCATGGCTGCAGCCACCATCTGCAGTGATTTTGGAAGCCCGCAACTGATAAAGTCTGCCACTGTTTCCATCTGAGTTGAATTCACCCATTCCAGTCCATTTTAGTTCACTGATTCCTAGAATGTCGATGTTCACCCTTGCCATCTCTTGTTTGACCACTTACAATTTGCCTTGATTCATGGACCTGACATTCCAGGTTCCTATGCAATACTGCTCTTTACAGCATCGGATCTTGCTTCTATCAGCAGTCACATCCATAACTGGGGATTGTTTTTGCTTTGGCTGTATCCCTTCATTCTGTCTGGAGTTATTTCGCCACTGATCTCCAGTAGCATATTGGGCACCTAATGACCTGGGGAGTTTCTCTTTTGGTATCCTATCATTTTGTCTTTTCATACTGTTCATGGGGTTCTCAAGGCAAGAATACTGAAGTGGCTTGCCATTCCCTTCTTCAGTGGACCACATTCTGTCAGACCTCTCCACCATGACCCTCCCATCTTGGTTGCCCCGCAGGCATCGCTTGGTTTCATTGAGTTAGACAAGGGTGTGGCCCTAGTGTGATTAGATTGACTAGTTTTCTGTGAGTATGGTTTCAGTGTGTCTGCCCTCTGATTCCCTCTTGCAACACCTACCATCTTACTTGGGTTTCTCTTACCTTGGGCGTGGGGTATCCCTTCACGGCTGCTCCAGTGAAGCACAGCCACTGCACCATACCTTGGATGAGGGGTATCTCCTTACCACCACCGTTCCTGACCCACCTCCCAGAATATTGGAAATAAAAGCAAAAATAAACAAATGGGATCTAATTAAAATTAAAAGCTTCTGCACAACAGAGGAAACTATAAGCAAGGTGAAAAGACAGCCTTCAGAATGGGAGAAAATAATAGCAAATGAACCAACTGACAAATAATTAATCTAAAAAATATACAAGCAACTCCTGTAGCTCAATTCCAGAAAAATAAATGACGCAATCAAAAAATGGGCCAAAGAACTAGACATTTCTCCAAAGAAGACATACGAATGGCTAACAAACACATGAAAAGATGCTCAACATCACTCATTATCAGAGAAATGCAAATCAAAACCACAATGAGGTACCATTTCACATCAATCAGAATGGCTGAGAGCCAAAAGTCTACAAGCAATAAATGCTGGAGAGGGTATAGAGAAAAGGGAATCCTTTTACACTGTTGGTGGGAATGAAATTAGTTCATCCACTATGGAGAACAGTGTGGAGATTCCTTTAAAACTGGAAATAGAACTGCCATACGATCCAGCGATCCCACTGCTGGGTATACATACCGATGAAACCAGAATTGAAAGAGACACATGTACCCCAATGTTCATTGCAACACGGTTTATAATAGCCAGGACATGGAAGAAACCTAGATGTCCATCAGCCGACGAATGGATAAGAAAGCTGTGGTACATATACACAATGGAGTATTACTCAGCCATTAAAAAAATACTTTTGAATCATTTCTAATGAGGTGGATGAAACTGGAGCCTATAATAGAGAGTGAAGTAAGCCAGAAAGAAAAACACCAATACAGTATATTATGGAATGAGGTTTGTGACATTGTACAGGAGACAAGGATCAAGACCATCCCCATGGAAAAGAAATGCAAAAAAGCAAAATGCCTGTCTGGGGAAGCCTTACAAATAGCAATGAAAAGAAGAGAAGTCAAAAGCCAAGGAGAAAAGTAAACATATAAGCATCTGAATGCAGAGTTCCAAAGAATAGCAAGAAGAGATAAGAAAGCCTTCTTCAGTGATCAATGCAAAGAAATAGAGGAAAAGAACAGAATGGGAAAGACTAGAGATCTCTTCAAGAAAATTAGAGATACCAAGGGAACATTTCATGCAAAGATGGGCTCGATAAAGGACAGAAATGGTCTGGACCTAACAGAAGCAGAAGATATTAAGAAAAGGTGGCAAGAATACACAGAAGAACTGTACAAAAAACATCTTCATGACCTGGATAATCACGATGGTGCGATTACTCATCTACAGCCAGATATCCTGGAATGTGAAATCAAGTGGGCCTTATAAATCATCACTACAAACAAAGCTAGTGGAGGTGATGGAATTCCAGCTGAGCTATTTCAAATCCTGAAAGCTGATGCTGTGAAAGTGTTGCACTCAATATGCCAGCAAATTTGGAAAACTTTGCAGTGGCCATAGGACTGGAAAAGGTCAGTTTTCATTCCATTTCCAAAGAAAGCAATGCCAAAGAATGTTCAAACTACCACACAATTGCGCTGATCTCACACGCTCATAAAGTAATGCTCAAAATTCTCCAAGCCAGGCTTCAACAATACGCGCACCGTGAACTCCCTGTTGTTCAAGCTGGTTTTAGAAAAGGCAGAGGAACCAGAGATCAAATTGCAAACATCTGCTGGATCATTGCAAACGCAAGAGAGTTCCCGAAAAACAGCTGTTTCTGCTTTATATTGACTGTGTGGATCACAATAAACCGTGGAAAATTCTGAGAGAGATGGGAATAGCAGACCACCTGACCTGCCTCTTGAGAAATCTGTATGCAGGCCAGGAAGCAACAGTTAGAACTGGAAATGGCACAACAGAATGGTTCCAAATAGGAAAAGGAGTACGTCAATGCTGTATATTGTCACCCTGCTTATTTAACTTCTATGCAGAGTACATCATGAGAAACGCTGGACTGGAAGAAGCACAAGCTGGAATCAAGATTGTCGGGAGAAATATCAATAACCTCAGATATGCAGATGACACCATCCTTATGCCAGAAAGTGAAGAGGAACTCAAAAGCCTCTTGATGAAAGTGAAAGTGGAGAGTGAAAAAGTTGACTTAAAGCTCAACATTCAGAAAACGAAGATCATGGCATCTGGCCCCATCACTTCATGGGAAATAGATGGGGAAACAGTAGAAACAGTGTCAGACTTTGTTTTTTTGGGCTCCAAAATCACTGCAGATGGTGACTGCAGCCATGAAATTAAAAGGCGCTTACTCCTTGGAAGAAAAGTTATGACCAACCTAGATAGTATATTCAAAAGCAGAGACATTACTTTGCCGACTAAGGTCCGTCTAGTCAAGGCTATGGTTTTTCCTGTGGTCATGTATGGATGTGAGAGTTGGACTGTGAAGAAGGCTGAGCGCCGAAGAATTGATGCTTTTGAACTGTGGTGTTGGAGAAGACTCTTGAGAGTCCCTTGGACTGCAAGGAGATCCAACCAGTCCATTCTGAAGGAGATCAACCCTGGGATTTCTTGGAAGGAATGATGCCTAAAACTGAAGCTCCAGTACTTTGGGCACCTTATGCGAAGAGTTGACTCATTGGAAAAGACCCTGATGCTGGGAGGGATTGGGGGCAGGAGGAGAATATGAAATTAAAAGGCGCTTACTCCTTGGAAGAGAAGTCATGACCAACCTAGATAGCATATTCAAAAGCAGAGATATTACTTTGCCAACTAAGGTCTATCAAGTCAAGGCTATGATTTTTTCCAGTAGTCATGTATGGATGTTGGACTGTGAAGAAGGCTGAGCGCTGAAGAATTGATGCCTTTGAATTGTGGTGTTCGAGAAGACTCTTGAGAGTCCCTTGGACTGCAAGGAGATCCAACCAGTCCATTCTGAAGGAGATCAACCCTGGGATTTCTTTGGAGGGAATGATGCTAAACCTGAAACTCCAGTACTTTGGCCACCTCATGCGAAGAGTTGACTCATAGGAAAAGATCCTGATGCTGGGAGGGATTGGGGGCAGGAGAAGAAGAGGACAGAGGATGAGATGGCTGGATGGCATCCCTGACTCGATGGACACAAGTCTGAATGAACTCTGGGAGTTGGTGATGGACAGGGAGGCCTGGTGTGCTGCGATGCATGGGGTTGCAAAGAGTCGGACACGACTGAACAACTGAACTGAACTGAACGCATATATATGGAATTTAGAAAGATGGTAACGATAAGCCTGTATGTGAGACAGCAAAAGAGACACAGATGTATAGCATAGTTTTATGGACTCTGTGGGAGAAGGCTAGGGTGGGATGATTTGGGAGAATGGCACTGAAATATGTATAATATCATATGTGAAACAATCGCCAATCTAGGTTCAATGCATGATACAGGATGCCTGGGGCTGGTGCACTGGGATGACCCAGAGCGATGGTATGGGGATGGTGGTGGGACATGGGTGCAGGATGAGGAACGCATATACACCCATGGCGGATTCATGTTGATGTATGGCAAAACCAATACAATATTGTAAAGTAATTAGCCTCCAATTAAAATAAATAAATTTATATTTTTAAAAAAGAATATAAAATAAATCAGCATATTTTAAAAATAATGATGGAACAATGAAAAGGAGCATAAAACAGGATATATTAATAATAAAAAATTATCAGGTAGACATTTGAAGAAATAAATAGAACTTCTAGAAATGAAAAACTGAAGTTAAATATTTCAGCACAAAGAGAGACCTAATGAAGAAAAAGAGGCATAAATAAGGAATTACATAGAATGTTATACAGAGAGACGAGAGAGAAAAATATAAAGCAAGTTTAGCAATGCAGAAAACTTGGAAAAGTCTAGAATGTCTAATCAGGTAATCAAAAGCAGAGAATATTCCAGAGCTGATAAATGATATGAATCAATAAACACAAGAGGGACAATATATACCAAGCAGGATACATTGAAAAGAATCTATAATTATGCACAGCTATAGCAGAGAACAGAACTCCCAAAATGAAAAGATCTTAAAAAGCCAGAGACAAGAGAGATCACTACAAACGAGATAACCTATAAACAGACTGACACCAGACCTCCCAATGGCAACAATGGGACATAGAAGACAGTAGGGTCAAGCAGTAAAATCAGTAAAGAAAGAGAGGTCTTAAACAACATAATTACACAGCTGGATTTATTCGATACACAGAACTTGTTACTCATTAATTAGTAAATACACATCTTTCTCAAAATACATGGAATCTTTACAAAATTATGTTAGTAAATAAAAAAGCATGTCTCAGTACATTGTAAAGAATACTATATATAATGAATCTACTAGCAATGAAGGTTTTGATAATAAGATAAGTGATAAATTTCATATACATTTAGGAATTGAAGTCATTAATCAAAGAAAAATTATAAATTTAAGAATACTTAGAAATAAAAACTTGAGCAAATGAGAGAATTGAAGAGAAATTTGTGTAGATCACAATAAACTGTGGAAAATTCTGAAAGAGATGGGAATACCAGACCACCTGACCTGTCTCTTGAGAAATCTGTATGCAGGCCAGGAAGCAACGGTTAGAACTGGACATGGCACAACAGACTGGTTCCAAACAGGAAAAGGAGTATGTCAATGCTGTATATTGTCACCCTGCTTATTTAACTTCTATGCAGAGTACATCATGAGAAACGCTGGACTGGAAGAAGCACAAGCTGGAATCAAGATTGCCAGGAGAAATATCAATAACCTCAGATATGCAGATGACACCATCCTTATGGCAGAAAGTGAAGAGGAGCTAAAAAGCCTCTTGATGAAAGTGAAAGTGGAGAGTGAAAAGTTGGCTTAAAGCTCAACATTCAGAAAACGAAGATCATGGCATCTGGCCCCATCACTTCATGGGAAATAGATGGGGAAACAGTGGAAACAGTGTCAGACTTTATTTTTGGGGGCTCCAAAATCACTGCAGATGGTGACTGCAGCCATGAAATTAAAAGACACTTACTCCTTGGAAGAAAAGTTATACCAACCTAGACAGTATATTCAAAAGCAGAGACATTACTTTGCCGACTAAGGTCCGTCTGGTCAAGGCTATGGTTTTTCCAGTGGTCATGTACGGATGTGAGAGTTGGACTGTGAAGAAGGCTGAGCGCAGAAGAATTGATGCTTTTGAAGTGTGGTGTTGGAGAAGACTCTTGAGAGTCCCTTGGACTGCAAGGAGATCCAACCAGTCCATTCTGAAGGAGATCAGCCCTGGGTGTTCTTTGGAAGGAATGATGCTACAGCTGAATCTCCAGGACTTTGGCCACCTCATGCGAAGAGTTGACTCATTGGAAAAGACCCTGATGCTGGGAGGGATTGGGGGCAGGAGGAGAAGGGGACGAGAGAGGATGAGATGGCTGGATGGCATCACGGACTCAATGGACGTGAGTCTGAGTGAACTCTGGGAGTTGGTGATGGACAGGGAGACCTGGCGTACTGCGATTCATGGGGTCGCAAATAGTCGGACACGACTGAAAGACTGAACTGAACTGAACTGAAGTGCTTATATTAGGTAAAGAAGAAAGGTTAACAATTGATGAGCTAAATATCCCATTTAATAATTTAGATAAAAACAGAATAAAGGCAATAGAAAGGGGAAATATGGAAGCTGTGTAAGATTTTATATTGCTGGGTTCCCAAATCACTGCAGACAGTGACTGTAGCCATGTACACTTTGGAAGAAAAGCTATGACAAATCTAGACAGCGTATTTAAAAGCAGAGACATTAAAAAACAAAGCACAGACATCACTTTGCTGACAAAGCTCTGTATAGTCAAAGCTATGGTTTTTTCCAGTATTCATGTGTAGATGTGAGAGTTGGACCATGAAGAAGGTAGAGCACCAAAGAATTGATGCTTACCAATTGTGGTGTTAGAGAAGATTCTTGTAGTGCTAGAGAAGTCCAAGTCCCCTGGACTGCAAGGAGCCCCAACCAGTCCATCCTAAAGGAAATCAGTCCTGAATATTCATTGGAAAGACTGATGTTGAAGCTGAAACTCCAATATTTGTCCACCTGATACGAAGAGTTGACTCATTTGAAAAGACCGTAATGCTGGAAAAGACTGAAGGAGGGAGGAGAAGGGGACAACAGAGGATGAGATGGTTGGATGGCATCACTAACTCTGTAGACGTGAGTTTGAGTAATCTCCAGGAGTTGGTGACAGATGGAGAGGTCTGGAGTGCTGCAGTTCATGGCGTCGTAAAGAGTCAGACATGACTGAACAACTGAACTGAACTGATAACATATGTAGGTAATATATGTGGCAACTATACAATAGAGAATGGGGTAAGGATGGTAGATGAACCAGTTGAGATCTAAGATTTCTGCATTTTACATGAAATAAATAGTATTATATTAATTCAAAGTAGACTATGGAACATTACAGATATATAATGTAAACTCTAGAGCAACTAAAAAGTATAATGTGAAGTTCAGTTCAGTTATGTCCAACTCTTTGTGACCCTATGGACTGCAGCATGCCTGGCTTCCCTGTCTATCACCAACTCCTGGAGCTTGCTCAAACTCACATCCATCAAGTCAGTGATGCCATCCAACCATCTCATCCTCTGTCATCCCCTTCTCTTCCTGCCTTCAACCTTTCCAGGCATCAGGGTCTTTTCCAATGAGTCAGTTCTTCGCATCAGGTGGCCAAAATATTGGAGTTTCAGCATCAGTCCTTCCAATGAATATTCAGGACTGATTTCCTTTAGGATGGACTGGTTGGATCTCCCTGCAGTCTAAGGGACTCTCAAGAGTCTTCTCCAGCACCACAGTTCAAAAGCATCAATTCTTCAGTGCTCAGCCTTCTTTATAGTCCAACTCTCACATCCATACTGACTACTGGAAAAACCATAGCTTTGACTAGATGGACCTTTGTTAGCAAAGTAATGTCTCTGCTTTTTAATATGCAGTCTACTTCCAAGGAGCAAGTGTCTTTTAATTTCATGGCTGCATAATGTGAAGAGATATAGTTAGAAAAGCTTGTAGATAAAACAAAAATTCTGAAAAATACTCAAATAATCAAAGAAATGAATAAAGGAACAAATATTAGAAGAGATAAACAGAAAACAAAATGGTAGACTGACCTTCAACCACATATACAAGTACGTAATTATTAATGGGTCAAACACTCCAATAAAAAAACAAAAGATTGTTAGAATGGGTAAAAAAGCAAAACTCAATTATATGATAGTTTATAAGAAATCTACTATACAGACACAGTGTGACAGTAAATGGATGGAAAGCAGTGCTAGAATGATTTAAATCGCTAGATAAAATAGACTTCAAAACAACAACAAGGAGTCATAACAGGAAGACCTAACAGTCATAAATGGGCTTCCTGGTTGTCCAGTGGTTAAGAGTAAGCCTTGCAATGCAGGGTACTGGTTTGAACCAGAATGAACACTGGTTCAATCACTGGCCCAGGAAAATCCCACATGCTGCAGATCCACTAAGCCTTGACCCCACAACAACTGTGCCTGTGCACCACAATTACTGAAGTCTGTGTACTCTGGAAGAGCTCAAGCTCTGAAATAAGAGAAGCCACCAACAGTGAAAAACCCCATACACTGCAAGTATAGAGTAGCCCCCATTCAAGGTGACTAGAGAAAACCCTCATGTAGCAATGGAGATCCAGCACAGCCAAATATAACTAAAAAAAAAACAAAAAAGCTGTATATAAACAATGATAATTGTCTCTAGGGTAAACTACAATTGCTTCCCACCTCTCTGGAGATTCCAAGATCAGCAGGTAGGTCTGACCCAGGCTCCTAGCAGATTACTGTTTCTGTCATGGATCCTGGAGCATGTGAGATTTTGTGTGCATCATTTAAGAGTGATGTCACTTTTTTGCTTGAAATATATTTTCCCATCCTTTCACTCCCAACCTATTTGTGTCTTTGAGTCTAAAAGGAGACTCTTCTAGACAACATATAGTTGGGTCGTCTGTTTTCCTACTCTTTAAATCTCTGTACTTTAATTGGTGGGATTAATGTATTTTCATTTAGAGTGATTACTGATAAGGAAGTTTAGTCATTTTACTGTCTTCACATCTATCTTTTTGTTCCATAATTCCTGTAATACTGCCTTCTTTTCCATATGATTGATTTTTTCTAGTGTACCATTTTGATCCTTCTCTTTCCTCTTTTGTTTTTATTTTAGTTATTTCATTAGTGGTTACTCTAAGGATTATAATATCTTAATTTTATAACAAACTATAAATGATATCAACAACTTTATAGCATACAATACTTTGGTTCTATATATAGCTCTATCCTCTCCTTTTTTTAAAATTATTGTCAGAAAATACTTTTAAATATTGTGTACCCATTAACAGATTTACAATTTTTGTTGTATGCACTGTTTTTAAAATCAAATGGGGGAAAAAAGAGTTACAAACCAAAAATATAATAATGCTGGATTTTTTATTTACCTACATAGTTATCTTTCCTTGTATTGTTTATTTTTTCTAACAGCTTTGAATTATTGCCCTTTCATTTCAGCCTGATAGACTCTTTTTAGTATTTCTATAAGGAAGGTCAACTAGCAGTGAACTCAGTTTTTATCTGGGAATATCTTACTTTTCCTTCATTTTTAAAAGGATAGTTTTGCCAGGTGTAGAATTCTTGGTTGACTCTTTTCTTTAGCTCTTTAAATGTTATCCTGCTACCTTCTGTCTTCCATGGTTTCTATGATGAAAAGTCAGCTGTTAATCTTATTGAAGAGCTCTTCTACAAGACCAGTTGCTTTTTGCTTGCTGCTTTTAAGATTCTCTGTCTTTATTTTTTGAAATTTTGATTTTGTGTGTTTTGATGTGAATCTCTTTGAGTTGATTCTACTTGAATTTCATCATGTTTTTGGGATGTGTAGATTTCTGCCTTCAGTCAAAATTTTCTTTCCTTCTAAGACTCCCATAATGGATACTCTTGATAGCAACCCACCTGCCCCTCAGATTCTGTTCACTTTTTTCATTCTTTTTCCTCTCTGCTCCTCTGATTTGATAATTTTAATTGTCGTATTCTCTGATTCTGTCTTTTGCCTGCCCAAATCTGCTGTTGAGCCTATCTAGTGATTTTTCATTTTAGCTATTATACCTTTTAAGCTCCAAATTTTCTATTTGGTTTCTTTTAATTATTTCAATCTCTGTTGATATTCTCTATCTGGTAAGACATTATTCTTTTGATCTCCTTGACATCACCGTCTATCATTTCTGTTAGTTCTCTAAGCTTATGTAAGACAGCTGACTTAAATTCTTATTCTAGTAAGCCCAATGTTTGTGCTTCCCCATGCTGTTTTCCCCCAGTGTATGGGCCACACTTTCCTGCTTTTTTATATGCCTTTTAATTTTTGTTGGAACTAATATGTTTTGAATATAATACAGTGATAACTTTGGAAATAAAATTATTCCAGGTTTTACTGTTGTTGCTTTTGGGGGAAGTCATCCACTAGTCTAGTGATATTCTCAAAGCCTATATTTATTGTCATATGTGATCACTGAAATCTGTTTCATTACCTCAGCAATCAAATATTTTTAATATAATGACAGATTGATGTGACAGATTCTTTTAAAAAATTCTGAAGCAACAAACAAGCAATCCTCTCAGTCTTTGTAGATTGGAGCTGAGCTAAGGCACACTCACTACTTAGCCAGCGTACCTATGTACAGTTCAGCCTCAGAAGTCCGTTCATGCTTGGGCAGAGCCCAAAACTGCTCCAGAGTTTTAACTCTGGGGTTCTCTCAGGTTTTTTATGAGCAAGTATCCAGATCTGGGCATATGTGTTGAACCCCTGATTTCCTGGCAAATGAGGTAGTCCTTTAAGGACTTCATTCCCCTTACATTTAAAATGGAAAACTAAAAAGGACCCACCATCTAGCACAGGGGACTCTGCTCAGTGTTGTACGGCAGTTTGGATGGAGAGAGTCTGCGGCAGAATGGATACATGTACATGTATGGCTGAATCACTCTGCTAAGCACCTGAAACTATCGCAACACTGTAAATTGGCTATACTCCAATATAAAATAAAAGGTTAATTTTAAAAAAAGAACTTACTTCCTCCCCAGATCTTACACTTAGCCTTCTCTTTCTCAGGTTTTCAGTCTATCCACTGCTTTCCCCACTCCTCATCCTTTGCCTGAGACAGTTATGCATATTATGTCTTGAAATGCTTTTGACATACATAAATGCTTTTGCCAAACATGTTGTTCCAGCCTGAAGGAGGTAAAATAAAACCAAGTGTCTACAGTGGCCCCTCTGGAAAGACCAGTTTTTGAGATAAAAGTCCATTGTTGACCTCTGGCAGATAGCTGACACCAGAAATGGTGACTACTGTTCCCATGGATACTGTCATACTAGGGAATGGGGAATGGCAGACAGGTAAACAAAAATGCAACAATGTTTCCTTACTGAGTTAGCGATCTCTGTCCTTATTAAGCATGTCCCTGATTACTGCAAGTTTAAAAAAATATGATTCTAGAGTTTTTTTTAAGTTAATTTTGTCAGTTTTTGTTTGCTTAGTGTTTGCTTCATTGGAAGGACTGATTCTTGGAGCTCTACTCTGATGTTTTCATGGTGTCTCTCCCACTTCTATTTATAGGACCCAATGTGGCATTCATGAGAATATCATTCTGAGATCTCCTACTGAAGGGAATGTAACTGACAGCCCCAGCTGTTCGATTTCAAAATCTGTTGTTGTGTTTTGGTGTTAATGCTACACTTTCTACAAGCTGCTCTGAGGCAATAAACGAGGGCACTAAGGGATACTAAGGCAGTTCTATTCCTGACTGACATCAGACTGTTTGAGTGGGCAGGATTGGCTTGAGGACTCCTGATAGATGACCCAAACCTTTGAATTGTTCTGTGGTATGCTGGAATGGTGGTGGAGACTATGGATGGGCGGTGGTTAGTAAGTAGACAGGTAACATAGGCTGATTACTACTAAGTTGTATCAATGTCCTAAGGAAGAATAATCAGAGACTGGGTGCTCTTTATAGTTAATGGCTATGTGACAGCCAGAAAACCACACTGGTAGCTTATTTGTTGCTGTTATTGTTCAGTCACTAAGTTGTGTCCAACTCTTTCTGACCCCACGAACAGCAGCACGCCAGGCTTCTCTTACTTCACTATCTCCTGGAGTTTGTTCAAATTTACATCCATTGAGTCAGTGATGCTATGTAACCATTTCATCCTCTGCCATGCTCTTCTCCCTGTTGCCTTCAATCTTTCACAGCATCAGATTCTATTCCAATGATTGACTCTTTGCATCAGGTGGGCAAAGTATCAGAGCTTCAGCTTCAGCATCAGTCCTTTCAATGGATATTCAGGGTTAATTTCCTTCAGGATTGACTAATTTGATCTCCTTGCTATCCAAAGGACTCTCAAGAGTCTTCTCCAGCACCACAATTGGAAATCATAAATTCTTTGGCGCTCAGCCTTCTATATGGTCCAACTCTCACATCCATCCATGACTACTGGAAAAACCACTGCTTTGACTATACAGACCTTTGTCAGCAAAGGGATGTCTCTGCTTTCTAATATGCTATCTAGGTTTGTCATAGCTTTTCCTCCAAGGAGCAAGTGTCAAGAGGGTCTTGAGTTCTCCTTCACTTTCTGCCATTAGAGAGGTTTCATTTGCATATCTGAGGTGGTTATTTCTCCCAGCAATCTTGATTCCAGCTTGTGATACATCCAGCCCAGCATTTCACATGATGTACTCTGCATATAAGTTAAATGAACATGGTGAAAATACACAGCTTTCTGAAACTCCCTTCCCAATTCTGAACCAGTCCATTGTTCCATGTAAGGTTCTAACTGTTGCTTTCTGACTGCATACAGGTTTCTCAGGAGATAGGTAAGGTGGTCTAGTATTCTCATCTCTTCAAGAATTTTCCACAATTTGTTGTGTTCCACACAAAGGCTTTAGTATAGTCAACAGAGCTAAAGTAGATGTTTTTCCTGAAATTCCCTTGCTTTCTCCATGCTCCAACAAATGTTGGCAATTTGATCTCTGGTTCCTCTGCCTTTTCTAAACCCAGCTTGTACATCTGGAAGTTCTTAGTTCATATACTGCTGAAGCCTAGCTTGAAAGATATTGAGCATAACCTTACTAGCATGTGAAATAAGTGCAACTATACAATATTTGAACATTCTTTGGCATTGCCCTTCCTTGGGACTGGAATGAAACCTGATCTTTTCCTGTTCTGTGGCCAATGCTGACTTTTCCAAATTCGCTGACATACTGCATGCAGCATTTTAATAGCATCATCTTTTAGGATTTGAAATAGCTTAGCTGAAATTCCATCACTTCCAGTAGCTTTGTTTGCAATAATGCTTCCTAAGGGACACTTGAGTTTACACTCGAAGATGTCTGGCTCTATGTGAGTGGCCACACCATTATGGTTATTTGGGTCATTAAGACTTTTCCTCTATAGTTCTTCTGTGTATTTGTGCCATCCCTTCTTAATCACTTCTGCTGCTGGTAGGTCCTTGCCATTTCTGTCCTTTATCATGCCTCTCGTTGTACGAAATGTTCCCTTGATATCTCCAGTTTTCTTGAGATATCTAGTCCTTCCCATTCTGTTGTTTTCCTCTACTTACTTGCATTGCTCATTTAAGACAGCCTTGTTATTTTTCCTTGCTATTCTGTGTAACTCTACATTCAGATGGGTATATCTTTCCCTTTTTCTCTTGCTTTTTCTTCTTCTCTTTCCTCAACTATTCGAAAATCCTAGTCAGACAACCACTTTGCATTCTTGCATTTCTTTTCCTTTGGGATGGTTTTGATAAGCACCTCCTATACAATGTTATGAACCTCCATCCATAGTTCTCCAGAAACTCTGCCCACCAGTATATCTCACCATCTGTTTGTGTCATCAGCAGTTTTTTTAATCAGCATCTTACAGTTTTGGGGTACAGTTCTTTTGTCTCCTTAGGAAGGTTTATTCCTTGGTTTTTTTTTTTTTTTTTTTTTGTAGCATTGGCAAATGGGATTATCTTAAATTTCTCTTTCAGAGCTTTCATTGTTAATGTATTAAACTTGTTTCCTGAAACTTTACTGAATTCATTGATAAGCTCTAGTATTAGGTTTCTGGTAGTGTCTTTAGGATCTTCTATGTACAGTATGTCATCTGCAGACATTGATACTTTTACTTCTTTTCCAATTGACTTCCTTTTCTTTCTTCTTCGATTGCATGGTTAGGACTTCCAAAACTATATTTAATAGAAGTGGAATCCAAATTAGAAAAGAAGTAAAAGTGGACATCTTGTCTTCCTCCTGATATTAGAGGAAATATTTTTAGCTTTTCACCATTGAGAATGATGTTAGCTGTGTCTTGTCATGTATGTCCTTTATTATGTTGATACCCCTTCATGGATCACAGCCTTGTTGTGGTGAAGAGGTTTGCATAACTCAGTGAAGATATGAGCCATGCTGTGCAGGGTGACCTAAGACAAATGGGTCATAATGAAGAGTTCTGACAAAATGTGGTACACTAGGGGAGGAAATGGCAACCTAGTGCAATATTCTTGCCACAAGAACCCCATGAACAGAATGAAAGGACAAACCAATACAACACATCCATAGTTCTCCAGAAACTCTGTCCACCAGAAAATTCCTTGAATCTATTCATCATCTCCACTGTATAATTATAAAGTGATTTGATTATATCTGAATGCTCCAGTGATTTCCCATACTTTCTTCAACTTAAGTCTGAATTTTATAATAAGGAGTTAATGATCTGAGCCATAGTCAGCAGGTCTTGTTTTGGATGACTATATAGAGCTTCTCCATCTTGGCTGCAAAGAATATAATCTATCTGATTTCAGTACTGACCATTTAGTGATGTCTATGTGTAGAGTCATCTTGTGATGTTGGAAAAGGATGTTTGCTATGACTGGTGTGTTCTAACAGTTCTATGACAGAACTGTTAGCCTCTGCCTTGTTTCATTTTGTACTCTACGTTCTGTTACTCCAGATATCTCTCAACTTCCAACTTTTGCATTCTAATCCCCTATGATGAAAAGGACATCTTTTGTTGTTGTTCTAGAAGGTCTTCTAGGTCTTCATAGAAACAATCAGCTTTAGCTTCTTCAGCATCAGTGGTTGGTGCATAGACCTGGAATACTGTGATATTGAATGGTTTACCTGGCAAATGAACCAAGATCACTCTATTGTTTTGGATGTGCATCCAAGTACTGTATTTTGACTCTTTTCTTCTTCTTCTTCTTCTTCTTTTTTTTTTTTTTTTTACTCTGAGGGCTACTCCATTTCTTCTAAGGGGTTCTTGCCCACAGTAGATATTAATACTCATCTGAATTAAGGTCTCCCATTTCTGGCCTAAATTTAGTTCATTGATTCCTAAAATGTTGATATTCACTCCTGCCACCTCCTGTTTGACGACATCCAATTTACCCTGATTCTTGGAACTAACATTACAGCATTGTACTTTACTTCCACCACCAAACACATCCACAACTGAGTATCATTTCCGCTTGGGCCAGCTGCTTCATTCTTTTTGGACCTAGAGGTAACTGCCCTCTGCTCTTGCCCAGTAGCATACTGGACATCTACCAACCTTGGAGGCTCATCTTTGGTGTTCTCTAAAAGAGAAATTTAAGACAATCCCATTTGCCAATGCTACAAAAAAGAATAAAATACCAAGGAATAAACCTACCTAAGGAGACAAAAGAACTGTACCCCAAAAGTGTAAGATGCTGATTAAAAAAACTGCTGATGACACAAACAGATGGTGAGATATACTGTGTTCTTGGATTGGAAGAAGGAATATTGTCAAAATGACTATACTGTCCAAGGCAATCTACAGATTCAATGAAATCCCTATCAAATTACCAATGGAATTTTTCACAGAATTAGAATTAAAAAAATTAAATTTGTGGGAAACACAAAAGACTCCAAAGAGCCAAAGCAATCCTGAGAAAGAAAAAGAGAGCTGGAGGAAACAGGCTCCCTGACATCAGACTATACCACAAAGTTACAGTACTCAGAACAGTATAGTATGGGCACAGAAACAGAAATATAGATCAACGGAATAGGATAGACAGTCCAAAAATAAATTTACAGACCTGTGATCAATTAATATACAACAAAGGAAGCAAGATTCCATTCACTTCAGTCGCTCAGTCATGTCCAACTCTTTGTGACCAATGAATCACAGCACGCCATGCCTCCCTGTCCATCACCAACTTCGGAGTTCACTCAGACTCACGTCCATTGAGTCCATGATGCCATCCAGCCATCTCATCCTCGGTCGTCCCCTTCTTCTCCTGCCCCCAATCCCTCCCAGCATCAGGGTCTTTTCCAATGAGTCGACTTTTCACATGAGGTGGCCAAAGTACTGGAGCTTCAGCTTCAGCATCATTCCTTCCAAAGAAATCCCAGGGTTGATCTCCTTCAGAATGGACTGGTTGGATCTCCTTGCAGTCCAAGGGACTCTCAAGAGTCTTCTCCAACACTACAGTTCAAAAGCATCAATTCTTCGGCGCTCAGCCTTCTTCACTGTCCAACTCTCACATGCATACATGACCACAGGAAAAGCCATAGCCTTGACTAGACGGACTTTAGTCGGCAAAGTAATGTCTCTGCTTTTGAATATACTATCTAGGTTGCTCATGACTTTTCTTCCAAGAAGTAAGCGTCTTATAATTTCATGGCTGTAGTCACAATCTGCAGTGATTGTGGAGCCCCAAAAAATAAAGTCTGACACTGTTTCCACTGTTTCTCCATATATTTCCCACGAAGTGATGGAACCAGATGCCATGATCTTCGTTTTCTGAATGTTGAGCTTTAAGCCAACTTTTTCACTCTTCTCTTTAACTTTCATCAAGAGGCTTTTTAGCTCCTCTTCACTTTCTGCCATAAGGGTGGTGTCATCTGCATATCTGAGGTTATTGATATTTCTCCCAGCAATCTTGATTCCAGCTTGAGTTTCTTCTAGTCCAGCGTTTCTCATGATGCACTCTGCATAGAAGTTAAATGAGCAGGGTGACAATATACAGCCTTGACGTACTCTGTTTCCTATTTGGAACCAGTCTGTTGTTCCATGTCCAGTTCTAACTGTTACTTCCTGACCTGCATACAGGTTTCTCAAGAGGCAGGTTAGGTGGTCTGGTATTCCCATCTCTTTCAGAATTTTCCACAGTTTATGGTGATCCACACAGTCAAAGGCTTTGGCATAGTCAATAAAGCAGAAATAGATGTTTTTTGGGAACTCTCTTGCTTTTTCCATGATCCAGTGGATGTTGGCAATTTGATCTCTGGTTCCTCTGCCTTTTCTAAAACCAGCTTGAACATCAGGGAGTTCATGGTTCACGTATTGCTGAAGCTGGCTTGGAGAATTTTGAGCATTACTTTACTAGCTTGTGAGATGAGTGCAATTGTGTGGTAGTTTGAGCATTCTTTGCATTGCCATTCTTTGGAATTGGAATTAAAACTGACCTTTGGGGGAAAAAAATCTGAAAAAGTATCTTTAGTAATATTTTACAACCAGACACTGAGGAGTTAGTATAAATTACAGAGTCACTTACTGGTAAGCGTTAGCCCTAGGATCCAGGTCCAGATCTACCTAAAAGCCCTGCTCATGCTTTTTCCTCTATGCTGTGTTAGAGTATAGTGTCTTCCTACAAAAACTTTAAGTTGTTTTAAATTTGTAATGGTAGGAGGATGGTTGCATGTTAGGAGTAACAAATAACTACAGTAACAAATAACCCTCAAAATCTCAGTGATTTAACCACAACTTATTCTTCTCACTAATGTCCATGTGGGTGGCAGGGTGGCTAGATGGGAAACATCTTCCCTCAGGCATCCAGGCTGATGAGGCAGCCCTCTATGGTGGGGCTGTCTTTCACTCTCAGATCATATAAGTGCCAGCCCTACATGTACGTGGCTCTGTGAGTGCCTGCTAGGTTTTACACCATAGGCTTCTTACTTTGTTTATCATAGTCCAGTCCAAGTGGTAGAGGGAAGAGGGTCTGGTAAAATATATGTAGCCACTTAATGCTTTCCTCCAGGGTGGCAGAGCTGCTTCTGTTCTCTTCCCATTGAAAAAATGAGAAGACCAGAAAAAAATTAAAAAAAAAAAACCCAAAAAAGAGATATTAGAGAATGATAATGAGAGTCTCCCAGAGTAGATTTGATTTAATTCATTTTCACAAGTTTCCTCCTTTTCTTGTTAATAGGTTAACTAGTTTAAGCTATTAGAGAAATCATTATAGCTAGGTATATTTTTAATTCAGATGTTGACCTTCCTATGTGGTGTCATATAAATTCAGAGAAACCAAGTGCTACAGCTGAAAGTTCCTATATTTTAGTCTTAGAAGTTGAGTAACAAAGAGGTTGCTCTGTAAAATTCCTGCCCCCAGATCAGCAACCCACAGCTAATCTTAGGTTTTAGCCATTTCCAAGATCGCCTGAAGACAGAAGATACAGACAGGCAATTATTACTCAAAGATTTCATTCTAAAATAATAGCCTTTGGCAATAGGCACAGTTTGATAATATTACTGCATGATGGTGGTGGGGGGCTTGTTTATGAGTGGTTGCCCTTTTTAGCTTGTGGTCTAGTAACTTCTTTTGTTGCGAGCTGTATTTTTTCTGTGAGTTGGAAACACAACCAAACAGAGTAAATGTAAAAGGAATATTAACCGCATACACAACACACACATTTTGAAGAAGTTTTGCAAGAAGAAAAATGGCTTTGAACAAGTAACAGCAAAGCTGATAGTAGATATTAGATTTTTATGTCTGTTTAGCCCTATTCAGAAGTCCAGAGAACCCAGATCTTCTACCAAAATTGTACTGTTGTCTCAGAAGCAAGTTCTAGGCATGGAAAATGGTGTTCGCAATCCTGATTTGAATTTAGGCATTGGAGGAGAGAGTAGTGTTAGGAGGAAGGAAGTTATCAGGGTGAAGAACTGTAGTAGTATCCTTGTGTTTGGGTCCATTCTCACATGCACAGATTATGTAACCAAGACATTTAACTTTGCTTTCTTTACTTGTAAGGTGAAACTGTAGAAGATTGAAGCTCTAAAATTGGCAGTGAAAATAAAGGGAGGGATTGTGAGTTTAGAGGTACAGCAGAACTGAGAAATTTCTTTTTTAGGCTAGAAGAGACTTTAGAGTATTTTTACTTACATTGAGTTAGTTGAGAGAGTTACTGAAGGTGTAGGAGAAAATTTCTGCCATAGCAAGCTTGTGAAAGAGGTGAGAGAAAGTGACATCAGGAGATCACTCTGAAAGATTCAGTCCAGAAAGTTGAGGCAGGCTGGTGTGGGGACACAGTGGGTGGAGATACAGGTAGTGAGGAGGATGAGGCAGCGTCAAGAAGATAAAAGGTCTTGTACCAGCTTGGTCATCTGCTAGGATATGTGAGAGGGAGGGAAGATGGCCATAGTAGAGAAGAAGTTTAGAACAACTATGTGGAGAGATCACGAAAGTTACCAAGAAGGGAATAGTAACACTTTGGAGGACATCAAGGACTCACCTGAAACTAAACAACAGGGATGGCAGTATAATCATTTACTGTATTTTCACGCTTCAAAACACAAGCACAAGGGCTGAGGAGGTCTGAATGAAAGATGGGGCCTCTTTGAAATGATTGCCCTTGGCAACTTAGCTAGGAAAGGAAGCAGAAGAGTTTGAAGTTTCCTGTGGTTTCTAGAAGAGGGTAGAGAAGGATCAGTTGAAAGGAAAGTATAATCTGAACATACAGGAAATACTAGAGGCAAAACAATACTCAGCAAAGATGCTCTAAGACCCGTGAGTGACTGAAATATAATGGAAATTACTTTCTCCTTTTGAGAAGGTTGAGCAATAAGGCAGAGGGCTCAACTATGAGCCCAATAAAGCCAAGGCCAAAGTCACTTTTATTTTGATATCCCAGGCCTTAGTATGTTGTCAAACACAGAGTAGTTGGCTCAGTTGATCATTTTGGAAGCAAAGTAAGCTGAATGTAATCTATGATGATGTAAGAAGATGAGATTAGGAAAAAAATTCTGCAGTGACTGAGATGTAGGTTGACACGCAAAGTTCTTGTCTCATTTAGAGGAGGTGATCTGTTTATCCTGGCAAGTACCCCATCATGGGCTTTCCTTTCCTCTCTACAACTGGCTCCACACATAAGGGGTAATTTCCCTGACTATACCAGCCCTACTTCTATAGGAAGGGTTTCTGCTCTCATCTTGATAGAAAATTATATTATTTTGCTTGCCTGTATGAATACATTTTATGGTTATGGATTTGAATACATTCTTGATAGTCATTTCAGGAGATTCAGATAAGATATAAAAAATAAAACAGAAATGAGAACCCAACTAACTTATATTAGAGATGGGTGAATCCATTTGTGGGTTGTTGAATTTTGAAAAATAGCCAGGAAAGAAAAGACAAATCAACAGTCAGCCCTGCCAAATGTAAGATTTTTTTCCATTTATTTTGCTAAATGTGGATGATTATTACCTATTTATGAAAATATTTCATAGCTTAGTTGTGAATGTCCTGAAGCATTTTTTCTACATGTAATGAAGTCTGGACTGCATGGGGCTCTCTTGCTCCATTATTCTGCCCTTAAAATATAACTGAAAAGTGTTTTAGGCTTGATATGGAGTTTATGGGTTAATTAGGGGCTTTGCTGGTAGCTCAGCTGGTAAAGCATCTGCCTGCAGTGCAGGAGACCTGGGTTCAATCCCTGGGCTGGGAAGATGCCCTAGAGAAGGAAATGGCAACCCACTCTAGCATTCTGGCCTGGAGAATTCCATGGACAGAGGGGCCTGATGGGCTATAGTCCATGGGGTCACAGAGTCAGACATGACTGACCAACTTTCACTTCACTTATGGGTTAATTATATTGGAGTAGGTTTAGCTAGGTTCTGACAATCAAACTAAAATACTAGGGAGGCATTTTTAATTTTTGAGAGATACTGTGAAGTTTCTACCTTTAATGCATACAAGTAACATGTTTGATCATCAGACAGAACTATTTTGATGCTGACTTCTGAGGGCTTTATGAACTACAAATGTAAGTATAGCACTTTTAAATACCCTGTGTTTAAGTCATAACCTGAACAAGCATCTTTCTTATTCTATTTCTTAATCTATTTCTATTAGAGAATTATGGTTATTATGGTGCGTTTTTATACTCAAGCTTTGTCTTAAGATGGGATTCAACTTTAACTTCTATCTAGTATTAATGTTAGGCCAGATACAATGGGCTGTTTGTGGCTTTGGGATATAGATTGTTGAATTTTAAGCAGGTGCAAGAGGGAAGCTGTTGTCATAGTTGTGACCACAGTTAGAAATAGTGGGATTGGAAACATCAGCACAGTGGATGTGTATTTTCCAACTTGGAAATTCTAGAGCTATTCACATCATGTTAGAAAAAAATGTGTTTTGGCTTGTTTGCTTTTGGGTACCCAGGAAATAAAATTGAGTTATTATGACTTGCAGATGAAAGTGGCTATTGTTGAGAGATTGATGGAATTTAAGGAGGGAGAGTATCCCACAGTAAAATTTTTTTTAGAATTTCATGTAAAGACAAAAGGAAAAATTGCATCTCTGTAATTGTCCATTTACTAGAAGTA
Organism: Aepyceros melampus; assembly: GCA_006408695.1. Lineage (NCBI taxonomy): Eukaryota > Metazoa > Chordata > Mammalia > Artiodactyla > Bovidae > Aepyceros > Aepyceros melampus. The sequence goes on along the minus strand of SJXQ01002374.1, from coordinate 137,571 downwards.
GCTATATTCCCCTTGTACTTCTGAACTTTAAGCCTTGAGCCCAGGAGCACTTAGGAATTTGTCATTGTGATTCTCTGGCTATCATTTCTTGCCTGTGGACCCAGCTTTCCTCTCCCTGGGCAGTCAGTGCTCTTGCTAGGTTGTTTATCCATAGAAAGTAGCATAGAGTCAGCTTATTAGCGGTGGGGCATGTGATTTAGGTGTACTGTGGAATTCAGGAGGGCTGTATTAGGAGACCTCACCAGACAGCCTTTGCCGTGGGCGCTGCACTTTATTTTCCCCAACAGGACAATTTGGGTTTAAATAACATTTTCCTTGTGGTCGAAACCTCCCTCTAGCTTCTTTTGGGGGAAAAAAAAGTGTTGAGAAAGGAAGGAAGAAAGGAAACTTAATGGTTTAGTTTGGAAATTTCAAGGCTCTGCTTTTAGCTTAGCAAGAAGCTGCAAGACCTTGGCCAAGACAAGATACCTGCCTGAGTAGCGGGGGCGAGGGAGGTGGAGGACCCACTTTTCCGGTTTGCAGTCTGTTTCTTTATGCTCACCAGTACTTCCTGCCTTTCATTTATATCTTTGCTCCTGCCTCTGCCTAAATCTTTCCTCTCCTTTCCTGTCTCTGACTCCTAGCCCAGTATATTTGTCCTGTTTTGAAATATGGTGTGTGTGTATGCATGTGCTGTTTTGTTTTTCTTTGCATAGCATTCCCACAGACCAGTGATTCTGTCATTTCAATATGGATACCTCCATACTGGCCTTTTACAAGGGCATGGTCAGCTTGTTCTGCACTGATACCTACTATACCTACTATTTTGCCAAGAGCAGTATACATGTAGTGTTTAATTTGTGGTAGGACAAAGTAATATATTAAGAGTTAACACGTACATAGCACTTAGTAAATGCTTGATGCTGTTCTACACACCTCCTTGTTGTTGTTCAGTCGCTCAGTCAGGTCCAACTCTTTGTGACCCCGTAGGCTGCAGCACACCAGGCTTCCATGTCCTTCACCAACTCCTGGAACTTGCTCAAACTCATGTCCATTGAGTCGGTGATGCCGTTCAACCATCTCGTCCTCTGTCACCCCCTTCTCCTTCCGCCTTCAATCTTTTCCATCATCAGGGTCTTTTCCAATGAGTCGGTTCTTCACATCTGGTGGCCAAAGTACTGGAGTTTCAGCTTCAGCATCAGTCCTTCCAATGTATATTCAGGACTGATTTCCTTTAGGATGGACTGGTTTGATCTCCTTGCAGTCCAAGGGACTCTCAATAGTCTTCTCCAACACCACAGTTCAAAAGCATCAATTCTTTAGCATTCAGCCTTCTTTATGGTCCATCTCTCACATCTACACACTACTCCTGGAAAAACCATAACTTTGACTATATGGACCTTTGTTGGCAAAGTAATGTCTCTACTTTCTAATATGCTGTCTAGGTTTGTCATAGCTTTTCTTCCAAGGAACAAACAAACATCTTTTAATTTCATGACTATAGTCACCATTTGCAGTGATTTTGGAGCCCAAGAAAATAAAATCTGTCACTGTTTCCACTGTTTCCCCATCTCTTTTCCGTGAAGTGATGGTACCAGATGCCATGATCTTAGTTTTTTGAATGTTGAGTTTTAAGTCAGCTTTTTCACTCTCCTCTTTCACCTTTATCAATTTGTTTTATATTCACAGAGATCCTATGAAAGTTATATCTGTCAGATCTGTCCAGGAGACAGAAACCATAGCATTTCAATAGCTTTGTTGGGTACAGTTTTATATACCATAAAACTTACCATCATAAGTTTACATAAGTGATTTTTAGTAAATTTATAGATGCATATAATTATCACTATAATCTAGCTCTAGAGCATTCCCATCACCCCCTAGAACTCCTTAGAGCCTGTTGCAGTCTGTACTTGCTCCTATTTCCAGCCTCATATGCTCTGTATCTGGAGAAAGCAATGGCACCCACTCTAGTACTCTTGCCTGGAATATCCCATGGATGGAGGAGCCTGGTGGGCTGCAGTCCATGGGGTCGCTAAGAGTCAGACACGACTGAGCAACTTCACTTTCACTTTTCACTTTCATGCACTGAAGAAGGAAATGGCAACCCACTCCAGTGTTCTTGCCTGGAGAATCCCAGGGACGGGAGAGCCTAGTGGGCTGCCGTCTACAAGGTTGCACAGAGTCAGACACGACTGAAGTGACTTAACAGTAATAGTATGCTCTGTATCAGTATAGATACATTTTTCTGGATATTTCATAAGTGTGAAACCCTATAGTCTGTGGTATTTTGTGTTGTTGTCTTTCACTGTTGTTGTTGTTTAGTTCCTAACTCATGTCTGATTCTTTGCGACCCCATGGACCATAGTCTGCCAGGCTCCTCTGTCCATGGGATTTCCCAGGCAAGAATATTGGAGTGGGTTGCCATTTCCTTCTCCAGGGGATCTTCCAGACCCAGGAACTGAACCTGTGTTCCTGCATTACAGGCAGATCCTCTACCACTGAGCCACCTGGGAACCCCTTGTCTCGTACTGGCATAATGCTTTTAAACATCACACATGTGGTTGCATGTATCACAGGTTCATTCCTTTTTACTGCTGAATCGAATTTTCTTAGAAGGATATACTTACTACATTTTGTTTATTAACTCCCCAGATGATGGACATTTACGTTTTTCTAGTTTTGACTATCATGAATAATGAGTGGGCATGTGTTTTCATTTCTTTCAGATAGATTCCTAGGCCTGGAATTACTTGGTTGTATGGTAAGTTTATAAACAACTTTCAAAGAAACTTCCAAACTATTTCCATACACCAAAATGGTGTATGTACCATTTTGCTTCCCAGGTGGCACAGTGATAAAGAGTCTGCCTGCTGATGCAAGAGATGCAAGAGACAGACGTGGGTTCAATCCCTGGGTCGGGAGATCCCCTGGAATAGGAAATGCCAACCCACTCCAGTATTATTGCCTGGCAAATTCCATGAACAGAGGAGCCTGGTGGGCTACAGTCCATGGGATCACAAACTAAGCACTGCACAGCATGTCCCATTATACATTCCTATGAACAGTGTGTGAGAGTTCCAGTTTCTTGTACATTCTTGGTTCAGTTCAGTTCAGTTCAGTCGCTCAGTCGTGTCTGACTCTTTGCGACTCCATGAATGGCAGCACGCCAGGCCTCCCTGTCCATCACAAATTCCCGGAGTTTACCCAAACTCATGTCCATCGAGTCGGTGATGCCATCCAGCCATCTCATCCTCTGTCGTCCCCTTCTCCTCCTGCCCCCAATCCCTCTCAGCATCAGGGTCTTTTCCAATGAGTCAACTCCTCGCATGAGGTGGCCAAAAAATTGGAATTTCAGCTTCAGCATCAGTCCTCCAGTGAACACCCAGGACTGATCTCCTTCAGAATGGACTGATTGGACCTCCTTGCAGTCCAAGGGACTCTCAAGAGTCTTCTCCAACACCACAGTTCAAAAGCATCAATTCTTCGGCGCTCAGCTTTCTTCACAGTCCAACTCTCACATCCATACATGACTACTAGAAAAACCATAGCCTTGACTAGACGGACCTTTGCTGGCAAAGTAATGTCTCTGCTTTTCAACGTGCTATCTAGGTTGGTCATAACTTTCCTTCCAAGGAGTAAGCATCTTTTAATTTCATGGCTGCAATCACCATCTGAGGTGATTTTGGAGCCCAGAAAAATAAAGTCTGACACTGTTTCCACTGTTTCCCCATCTATTTTCCATGAAGTTATGGGACCAGATGCCATGATCTTCATTTTCTGAATGTTGAGCTTTAAGCCAACTTTTTCATTCTCCTCTTTCACTTTCATCAAGAGGCTTTTTAGTTCCTCTTCACTTTCTGCCATAAGGGTGGTGTCATCTGCATATCTGAGGTTATTGATATTTCTGCTGGCAATCTTGATTCCAGCTTGTCTTATTTGCTAATCGTCTGTTAAAGTCTCTTGCTTGTTATTAGTGTATTTATTTGGCTGGATTGGGTCTTCATTGCTGCGCAGGCTTTTCCCTAGTTACAGAGAGCAGGTGCACGGTTCAGCTGTGGTGCACTGGCTTCTTTGCCGCAGCTGCTCTTGTTGCTGAGCATGAGGTCTGGGGTGCTTGGGCTTCAGTAGTTGCGGCCCATGGGCTCAGTAGGTGCAGCTCCTGGGCTCTAGAGCACAGGCTCAGTGGTTGTGGCAGGCAGGCATAGTTACTCCATGGTGTGTGGGGTCTTTCCGGATCAGATACTGACTCTGTATCTCCTGGATTGGCAGGCAGATTCTTTACCACTGAGCTACCAGGGAAGCCTTTGTTGTCTTATTTTTGAGTTGAAAGACTTCTTTATATATCCTGAATGTAAATCCTTTATCAGATACATAATTTGCAAATGCTTTCTCCCAAGCTCTAGATGATTTTTTCACACATCAATTGTTTTGAAAATATTTAATATGAAGAATTGTTAGCCATTTTAACATACACGTTAATCATGTACTGAAAGGCCAAAAAAGAGTGCAAAGGCTTCATGGAGGCAACCACTGCAAGAAGCAGCAAACACGTCTGAGGATGGAGAACAAAGGGAAGAGGTTAAAATCATAAGACTTAGAAGCCCAGAGAACGAGCTTAGTCCTCTCAGGAAAGGATGCCTCCTTGTTGGTGCTAGTCTCTATGTGGAAATACAATGAAGGCTCTTGGAATGTTGGAAAACTGCAAACTGGAGGCAACTGCAGGTTTTGAAACTAATTGTCACTGATGAGAAGAAAAAGATTACAACAACTGACAAGAAGATCAACAAGAAGTCCCATTTTCCTCCTCTGACCTTCAAGGCTCCTCCCCCTTCCACATTGGCAGAACCTAAAATGAGCAATATGACAAAGCAGAAACATGGCTTGCAGAGTTCTATCCCTAGCATTAAAGATTAGAGTATAAAAGGGAGGGCTGATTGAATGTAGCTTAGTAACCAGCATGTGTAGTCCCAATCCCTCTCAGCATCAGGGTCTTTTCCAATGAGTCAACTCCTCGCATGAGGTGGCCAAAAAATTGGAATTTCAGCTTCAGCATCAGTCCTCCAGTGAACACCCAGGACTGATCTCCTTCAGAATGGACTGATTGGACCTCCTTGCAGTCCAAGGGACTCTCAAGAGTCTTCTCCAACACCACAGTTCAAAAGCATCAATTCTTCGGCGCTCAGCTTTCTTCACAGTCCAACTCTCACATCCATACATGACTACTAGAAAAACCATAGCCTTGACTAGACGGACCTTTGCTGGCAAAGTAATGTCTCTGCTTTTCAACGTGCTATCTAGGTTGGTCATAACTTTCCTTCCAAGGAGTAAGCATCTTTTAATTTCATGGCTGCAATCACCATCTGAGGTGATTTTGGAGCCCAGAAAAATAAAGTCTGACACTGTTTCCACTGTTTCCCCATCTATTTTCCATGAAGTTATGGGACCAGATGCCATGATCTTCATTTTCTGAATGTTGAGCTTTAAGCCAACTTTTTCATTCTCCTCTTTCACTTTCATCAGAGGCTTTTTAGTTCCTCTTCACTTTCTGCCATAAGGGTGGTGTCATCTGCATATCTGAGGTTATTGATATTTCTGCTGGCAATCTTGATTCCAGCTTGTCTTATTTGCTAAATCGTCTGTTAAAGTCTCTTGCTTGTTATTAGTGTATTTATTTGGCTGGATTGGGTCTTCATTGCTGCGCAGGCTTTTCCCTAGTTACAGAGAGCAGGTGCACGGTTCAGCTGTGGTGCACTGGCTTCTTTGCCGCAGCTGCTCTTGTTGCTGAGCATGAGGTCTGGGGTGCTTGGGCTTCAGTAGTTGCGGCCCATGGGCTCAGTAGGTGCAGCTCCTGGGCTCTAGAGCACAGGCTCAGTGGTTGTGGCAGGCAGGCATAGTTACTCCATGGTGTGTGGGGTCTTTCCGGATCAGATACTGACTCTGTATCTCCTGGATTGGCAGGCAGATTCTTTACCACTGAGCTACCAGGGAAGCCTTTGTTGTCTTATTTTTGAGTTGAAAGACTTCTTTATATATCCTGAATGTAAATCCTTTATCAGATACATAATTTGCAAATGCTTTCTCCCAAGCTCTAGATGATTTTTTCACACATCAATTGTTTTGAAAATATTTAATATGAAGAATTGTTAGCCATTTTAACATACACGTTAATCATGTACTGAAAGGCCAAAAAAGAGTGCAAAGGCTTCATGGAGGCAACCACTGCAAGAAGCAGCAAACACGTCTGAGGATGGAGAACAAAGGGAAGAGGTTAAAATCATAAGACTTAGAAGCCCAGAGAACGAGCTTAGTCCTCTCAGGAAAGGATGCCTCCTTGTTGGTGCTAGTCTCTATGTGGAAATACAATGAAGGCTCTTGGAATGTTGGAAAACTGCAAACTGGAGGCAACTGCAGGTTTTGAAACTAATTGTCACTGATGAGAAGAAAAAGATTACAACAACTGACAAGAAGATCAACAAGAAGTCCCATTTTCCTCCTCTGACCTTCAAGGCTCCTCCCCCTTCCACATTGGCAGAACCTAAATGAGCAATATGACAAAGCAGAAACATGGCTTGCAGAGTTCTATCCCTAGCATTAAAGATTAGAGTATAAAAGGGAGGGCTGATTGAATGTAGCTTAGTAACCAGCATGTGTAGATGGAGCAAAGAAATAACATAACTTTCCCAAGATATTAAAGCTGATTAGGAACAGAGCTGGATTTGAACTCACATATCTGGCTCCAGATTTCTTAACTGCAACTAGTCCATTTTCTTAACAGCAATTATTCTGCCTCTCTCATCCAACCACATGTTTTAATAAGGCATGCCATTTGCAAACAGTTTTCCTTCCTGTTTTGTACTCTTGGATCTTCTGTGATCCTGTGATCTTGTTAGCTGAGAAAAGCTACCATAATTTTCTGGAATTCTTGAATGCATAAGAGAATTATAAAATTCTAGACCCTAATTAGAGAGACCCCAGACAGTAAGCTTTGGCTTCAGCCTTCAAAACAAGCCAATCTACCTGGTTTATTCCTTTTTAAAAAAAACCTGTGTTTTTTACTTTCAACTCTCAACTTTCTACAACATCAAAATGATTTACTAACAAAAGCAAATGTTTTTCTCCCAGAATGACTCATGGGTGTTGGGAGAACTTAGCATTAGAGGATATTATATCGTTTGGATATGATTCTCTCAGAGGGTAAGAATCTAATTCACTTAGTTCTGTGTTTTCCAGTTGATAATGTCTTTCCTATTTTTTAGTTGCTTTCTAGTTCTCTGAGTTTCAGAATATAGTTCACCGTTTTTACTTTGGACTTGAACTTGATGCTTTCATTCCTTAACCTGCAAGTTCTAGAGTAGTAATATTACCATCAATTTCCCCAAATGAGAGATTTGGCAAATTTTCTTTGTTTACAGATGAGTCACAATATAGATATACATAAATAATTGGTTCATAGGTTGTTTGGTAGTTTTATGCTAAGATTTTGAAAGTGACATTAAAGAATACTTACAAGAGTACAGGTACATAATTTAGCACAGACAAAATAGTGTTGCAACAAAATAAAGGAGCTGTCTGGGATATGCACATAGTAAATGAGCGTCCCCCAGTTCTATGAATTTACCTGTAGGATTTATCCAGACCAAAATCTGGACCAGAATTATCTTGCTACACATTGAAAACATCAGAAAGGATAAAAAAAATTTAATTTGGTGAATGGCTTGTTAATGGTCAGTTGATTCGTTTTTCCTTTCAATGAAAGTTGCAGTCCATTTAAGAATAATCTAGCTCTTTCAGAATAATTTCCCCTTTGGTGATAAATTGTTACTATTTCAAACAGCCATTAAAAACAATATGAATTCAGCCAGAACAGTCAGGACCTAAAAGATGACTTTAGCTTTGTAGCTGGAAATACTCAGATGTCCACCCACAGCATAAACATCTCTAATGGTCTGGGAGATGGTGAGGAAGCTACTTTCTCACATATACTTTGACTTTTAGGATTTTGTCCTTTTCTAGCCAGGGAGCTTGTGAAAGGAAATTCAAGGGTTGTAGGTTCTGAATATATTATGTTTATATGGGACCAACAGGAGTAATAAATTTGATATTTGCATCTGAGTATTAGCATAGTTCTTGATTCATCATTGGCTTCAATGTTTCCAGGATCTTGTTCACATCTGATTCGTCCTAGGGTCAGCTGGTTGTGATTTTATTATACATTTACCAACGAATGGTTGATAATGAATTAATACAAATAAAACACTCTGCCTGACATTGACTATACTTCTGAGTAAAGGAAAGTGTCCATAGCTTAAGCATGCAATTTTTTTTTCTTAAGAGATACTTTTTAAGAAAAATATTTCTATAGGCAAATGAGTTTGTGAATTGCTGCATTAACGACTCATAAAGCACACTAATATCTTAAAGGTTCTGAGAAGTCCCACAGTACCTAGTGCTGGTGAATTTTGTTAATCCAGTGTGCTCACTTAATTGACTTTCTGTTTATTGATGGAGTGTTATAGCCTGCTATCCCATCAGTTCCCAAACATATCTTGAATATTTGTTTATTTGAAGATAATTCTGTTATCTAGAATGAATATTAAAGTTTCTTTGTAGAATAAGGATGGGTGGGTGGGAGACATATATGAAAAATGGAAAATAAGATGGCAGGAGAAGTCCTATCTGGAGGTTGTCTGAGATGTTAAAAATACACAGGGCCCTGCCTTGATCTAACAGGATGGTTTTGTAGTAAATTCCGGTGAATGGTATCAGAGAGACTAATGCTATTGCAAATAGTTTGGAGCCCACTAGAAGTATGGGTTCTTCCACCAGACTATGAGCTTCTTAGGACTGACTTTATGTGGGTTTTTTTGTCTCTTAGATCCTAGCACAGTCTTAGGCACATGGTAAACATGAAATTATTTTTTTGAATCTTCAATAAATTATTAGAATTGGAAGCAGAATGTTTTGGTTCCCACCTGTCACCATATTTGTCTCCCTTATTAATGTTACTTTCTTAGAACAATAAATACACACTATTAGTTTATTTAAAATTCACAGTGAAATAAAAATTCAAAGTGAAAATGAAAGTGATAAACACTGCACATGGTAAAATTTGGTATATTTGGCAAACAAGTTGTAGAACCAAATCTGTTTGGTAAAATTGAAATTTGTAAAAAGCGACCTGGGAAAAACTGGACTTGATTAAAAGTAATCAAAGTAATATAAAACTGAGACTGAAAACTACACGTTTCAATTTTTTATTGGTAGAGAGTGCTTGACAACGTTTAGATTTGTGAGATTTGACCCCAGAATCTGGTAGAAACTGTGTGTGCAAAGGAAGCCTCATAGTCACTGTCCTGGGTCCACCACTTCAGTAATGTGTTTCTGGAGGCAAACCTGCATGGACTAATATTTTTTCTCACTCTGTTTTCCAGATTGTGCATTATTAGCGCTCTCTAGTTATCCTGCACTGTCTTACCATTATCATAGCTGCCTGCCTTCATCTTCTGTGTTAAACTATACACAAGTAAAAAGTATGTGTTTTCAGATAGTGCTAACTCCCATGAATGAAGTATAAGGAAGTTTTCATATAGAACCTTTCACTGTATCTCAAATACCAAGAGCCTACAGGAAGGCTGATGTTAGATGAGATCTCTGAAGTCAGTCATCTCCCCAGTTAGGGCAAGGGTAACATTAGAAGTTGTTTCCTTTCCGTTCTCCTGATGATATCCCTGCTGCTTTTCTTGGGATAAGGTTGTCATGGTGATAAGGCTGCACTGGCAGGGGGTTGTGAAAAGTTACGTTGTGAGAAGGAATTTTTGCCCTATAAAAAAGCTTTGTCAAAATATGCTCCTTGGGTGGACATCAAGAAGAAAATAAAGTTGGTGAAGCGTCTGCAGGCCATTCTCTATTACTCAAGGCTGGGCAGGGAAGTTGTGGCTATGTTCCTTCTCCCCATTGCTAGAATATATTGGTGAATTATGCTATTTTAGTCATCTTCCCAGTAATACTTATACATCTACAATTCAGAACATGCAGTTTTTTCCTTAAAAGTTCTAGGAATCCTACAAAGCAAGATAGCATTGTCATTGTTATGTAGTATACCTGGGTTATGACTTTACAATTTTGATATATGATGTAGGAAGGAAGTTTTGCTTGGTAAGGGCAAAAAGGAAATATCACAGATTGGCTATATTTCCCCAAATATCTGGACAGTTTCCAGTTCCCGACTAACTCTATTAGGACTGCGGGAAGGTCGAAAATATCCCTGTTGTTGTGGGTGGCAGGGGATGAATTCACCGTGACATCTTGTAAAGTTCCATGCCTTGTGTAATCACAAGAGAGAAGGGAAGAGTTTGCTGAGTCACCCCGCATCCTCGCAGGTGCCTGATTTAAACCATTGCTATGAAAGGTGACCCAGAGAGGGATCCTGGAGTGCTGATAATCCTGAATACCTCTTGCGAAATACACTTGATTGTTAAAATGTCCTAGTTTCTCTGCTTTTTTGTCACTTAAAGGGAGACATAGCTCTGTTCTTTATTGGAAAAGGTAAGAAATCAGATTTTGATGTGTCACAAATGCACACATAGGTAGGAGGAAAGGAACAGGAAGAGTTTAAGGAGTGAAGCAATCAAACCGAATGCTTTGGAAAAGCATCTCTTCATCACAATATCTTTTTATTCTTTGGAATCAATTTTTAAAGAAATGACAGACGCCTCATTGCTTGGAATACTTAAAACTGTCTATTGGCTTTTCTAAAGAATCAGCTTGCACCTGTGAGAACTGGGTCGATTAGCATAAGTTGTCTCTTTCACCATTTTCTGTGATAGTTGGCACAATAGTGACTGCTCCTCCTTTCACATTTATCCCCTTCCCAAATCATCTCAGTGTCTTCTCAGCAGTACATAACTCCTGGGAAGGAGAAATCTGCATACTAAAAAACAAAACAAAAAACCAAAAAAAACTAGTAATGCTTCCTGACTTTTCCTGTGTCTTCTCAATAATGTTAGTTAAGTTTTTATTTGCCTTCTACTTAGAAATCTAGAGTTTCCTTGCTGGTGGCTTCTTCAATTCTTATTGTTGTTGTTCAGTCACTAAGTTATATCCGACTCTTTGCAGCCCCATGGACTGCAGTACCCTACATTTCCCTGTCCTTCACTATCTCCTGGAGTTTGGGCAAACTCATTCTTATAAAAATTCTAAAAAATGAAATGGGTGGAGCACTGCAGTAGAATTCTGAGCTTTCCTGAATGAAATTTACCTTCAGCTTAGTTTTTTTTAAAAAATTCAACTCTTTGGGGGTATAATGTTCATATAACAAAATACACTTATTTCCAGTGTGCAATTGTGAGTTTTGATAAACTACATGCCTAAATACTTATCACAATCAAGAGGTAGACAATTGTTTTCATCCTCAAATCTTTCCTTTCACCCCTTTGCAGTCATTCCCCTCATCCTTGACTGAGGCAACCACTGAGCTACTTTCTCTCATTATAAATGAGCTGATACTCTCTTGAATTTTAAAGAATTGGAACATGCAGTGTGTAGTCTTGTGCTTCCTTTGCAGGGCCTGTTCAAATTCATCAGAATGATTGTGTTAATCAGTAGTTCATTTCCTTTCATTGCTGAATAGTGTTCCTTTGTATGGACGTACACTGTTTTTTTTTCTGTTAATGAGCATTTATGTTGTTTCCAAGTTTTAAATGTTATGAGTAAAGCTACTGTGAGCATGCATGTGCAAGAGTATAATGACTCATGCTTTCACTTTTCTTGGGTAAATACCTAGGAATGGAATTTCTTGGACATAAAGGTAAGTGCATGTTTAACTTCTATGAAATTTCTAAACTGTTTTCCAAAATGGCTGTGTCACTACCAGCAGTGTACAAGAAGAGTTCCACTTTCTTCACATCTTCATTCACACTTGGCATTGATAGTCCTTTGTATATGGGCATTCAATGGATGTATGATGGTATTTCATTGTTTTAATTTGCATTTCTCTGATGACTAATGATGATGTTAAGCATCTTTTTATGTGCTTCTTGGCCACTAGTGTATCTTCTTCAGTGAAGTATCTTTTCAAATCTTTTGTAAGAGTTTGTTGTGAGAGCTCTTCATGTACCCTTGGTACTACTCCCTTGATATAAATGTAGATCTTGAATCTTTTCTCCTAGTCTGTGAATTGCTTTTATTTCATTTTTGTTAATGGAGTCTCTCAGTTCAGTTTATCAATGTTTTTCTTTTATGCTTTGGGTTCAATTTCTTCTTGTCTCTCATCCAATATATTACTACTAAATTCTGAAACCAAGAACCAAATTATGTCTGGCAAGAATCTTGACTTTTATTTTATAAACTTAGCATAGAAGTGTTGAAGAAAATAGTGCCAGATGGCCTGGAGGTACAGACCTTGCTCCTTCTTGCCAACTTCAGTGCAACCAACTCGATTTGAAAATTGAGGTAGATTCGCAGGTCCCTGATGCTGCTGCAGGACAAGACCAGGTCGCCAAATTGATCTGTCAGGGAATTTGAGGTAATTTGGGGAAACTTTGTAAAATTCCTGGGCGTTGCTCATTGAAGACTGGCCTGAACCAGAACGAACTACCTGCTGATGCTGGGAGTAGTTCCTGTGTAAGTATGTAAATGTTCCTGTCCATTTTGATGTTTTCATGAGCATGAAAAGGAATTTCTTCCTTATTTCAAGAGGCCATTAAAGACTTCTTAAGGATCATGATGTATCTGAGAGAAGCAGTGTGTCTGAAATAAACAAGTGCTTCTTTTCTAAAATCTTGAACAAGTCAACTATTTTAATTTTCCAAGCTGGTGGTGGGGAAGTAGGACATCTGAGGAGGAGAGTGGTATAATAGACAGACGCATTAGCTAATGGACATTCCTGGAGATGCATCAACTAATGGTTGTAAGACAAGATCTAATAGAGAAGAAAGCCACTGAACTATCAATCACAGGAAGTCATAAAGTTTCATGTGTATGTGTAGATCCATTTTCAACTTTAGGGGAGATAAAGATGGGGGAAGAGGGCTGCACACTACTGTAGAGGAAGCAGTGGATGTGGTTGAAGCCACAGTCTGGGACTCTTAGTCATAGTGCTATCCTCCTGCTGCTAAGTCGCTTCAGTTGTGTCCAACTCTGTGCGACCCTTAGACAGCAGCCCACCAGCACCCCCCCCACCCCCCCCCGTCCCTGGGATTCTCCAGGCAAGAACACTGGAGTGGGTTGCCATTTCCTTCTATAGTGCTGTCTGCACATAGCGTGGCCAAGAGGAGCTACCCCACGTCCAAGGCCAAGGGCGGCTGGGAGGAGCGAACCCACGTCCAAGGAGCGGTGGCTGCGCTGGCACAGGAGGGCCTAGCAGATTCCACATTCAAGGTCAGGAGGGGCGGCGGTGAGGAGATACCCCTCATCCAAGGTAAAGAGCAGCGGCTGCACTTTGCTAGAGCAGCTGTGAAGAGATACATCACGCCCAAGGTAAGAGAAACCCAAGTAAGACAGTAGGTGTTCCAAGAGGGCATCAGAGGGGAGACACACTGAAACCATATTCACAGAAAACTAGTCAATCTAATCACATTAGGACCACAGCCTTGTCTAACTCAATGAAACTAAGCGATGCCTGTAGGGCCACCCAAGATGGGCGGGTCATGGTGGAGAGGTCTGACAGAATGTGGTCCACTAGAGAAGGGAATGGCAACCACTTCAGTTTTCTTGCCTTGAAAACCCCATGAACAGTATAAAAAGGCAAAATGATAGGATACTGAAAGAGGAACTCCCCAGGTCAGTAGGTGCCAAATATGCTAATGGAGATCAGTGGAGAAATAACTCCAGAAAGAATGAAGGGATGGAGCCAAAGCAAAAATAATACCCAGTTGTGAATGTGACTGGTGATAGAAGCAAGGTCTGATGCTATAAAGAGCAATATTGCATAGGAACCTGGAATGTCAGGTCCATGCATCAAGGCAAACTGGAAGTGGTCAAACAAGAGATGGCAAGGGTGAACGTTGACATTCTAGGAATCAGCGAACTAAAATGGACTGGAATGGGTGAATTTAACTCAAATGACCATTATATCTAATACTGCAGGCAGGAATCCCTTAGAAGAAATGGAGTAGCCATCACGGTCAACAAAAGAGTCCGAAATGCAGTACTTGGATGCAATCTCAAAAATGACAGAATGATCTCTGTTCATCTCCAAGGCAAACCATTCAGTATCACAGTAATCCAAGTCTATGCCCTGACCAGTAATGCTGAAGAAGCTGAAGTTGAACGGTTCTATGAAGACAAACAAGATCTTTTAGAACTAACACCCAAAAAAGATGTCCTTTTCATTATAGGGGACTGGAATGCAAAAGTAGGAAGTCAAGAAACACCTGGAGTAACAGGCAAATTTGGCCTTGGAATGCGGAATGAAGCAGGGCAAAGACTAATAGAGTTTTGCCAGGAAAATGCATTGGTCATAGCAAACACCCTCTTCCAACAATACAAGAGAAGACTCTACACATGGACATCACCAGATGGTCAACACCAAAATCAGATTGATTATATTCTTTGCAGCCAAAGTGGAGAAGCTCTATACAGTCAACAAAAACAAGACTGGGAGCTGGCTGTGGCTCATATCATGAACTCCTTATTGCCAAATTCAGACTTAAATGAAAGAAAGTAGGGAAAACCACTAGACCATTCAGGTATGACCTAAATTAAATCCCATATGATTTACAGTGGAAGTGAGAAATAGATTTAAGGGACTAGATCTGATAGACAGAGTGCCTGATGAACTATGGATGGAGGTTTGTGACATTGTACAGAAGACAGGAATCAAGACCATCCCCATGGAAAAGAAATGCAAAAAAGCAAAATGGCTGCCTGAGGAGGACTTACAAATAGCTGCGAAAAGAACAGAAGTGAAAAGCAAATGAGAAAAGGAAAGATATAAGCATCTGAATGCAGAGTTCCAAAGAATAGCAAGAAGAGATAAGAAAGCCTTCCTCGGTGATCAATGCAAAGAAATAGAGGAAAAGAGCAGAATAGGAAAGACTAGAGATCTCTTCAAGAAAATTAGAGTTACCAAGGGAATATTTCATGCAAAGATGGGCTCGAGAAAGGACAGAAATGGTATGGACGTAAAAGAAGCAGAAGATATTAAAAAGAGATGGCAAGAATACACAGAAGAACTGTACAAAAAAGATCTTCAAGACCAAGATAATCATGATGATGTGATCACTCATCTAGAACTAGACATCCTGGAATGTGAGGTCAAGTGGGCCTTAGACAGCATCAGTATGAACAAAGCTAGTGGAGGTGATGGAATTCCAGTTGAGCTATTTCAAATCCTGAAAGATGATGCTGTGAAAGTGCTGCACTCAATATGCCAGCAAATTTGGGAAAGTCAGCAGTGGCCACAAGACTGGAAAAGGTCAGTTTTCATTCCAATCCCAAAGAAGGGCAATGCCAAAGAATGCTCAAACTACCACACAATTGCACTCATCTCACATGCTAGCAAAGTAATGCTCAAAATTCTCCAAGCCAGGCGTTAGCAATACGTGAAATGTGAACTTTCAGATGTTCAGGGTGGTTTTAGAGAAGGCAGAGGAACCAGAGATCAAATTGCCAACATCTGCTGGATCACTGAAAAAGCAAGAGAGTTTCAGAAACACATGTATTTCTGCTTTACTGACTGTGCCAAAGCTTTTGACTGTGTGGATCACAATAAACTGTGGAAAATTCTGAAAGAGATGGGAATACCAGACCACCTAACCTGCCTCTTGAGAAATCTGTATACAGGCCAGGAAGCAACAGTTAGAACTGGACATGGAACAACAGACTGGTTCCAAATAGGAAACGGAGTACGTCAATGCTGTATATTGTCACCCTGCTTATTTGACTTATATGCAGAGTACATCATGAGAAACGCTGGGCTGGAAGAAGCACAAGCTGGAATCAAGATTGCTGGGAGAAATATCAATAACCTCAGATATGCAGATGACACCACCCTTATGGCAGAAAGTGAAGAAGAACTAAAAAGCCTCTTGATGAAAGTGAAAGTGGAGAGTGAAAAAGTTCGCTTAAAGCTCAACATTCAGAAAATGAAGATCATGGCATCTGGTCCCATCACTTCATGGGAAATAGTTGGGGAAACAGTGGAAACAGTGTCAGACTTTATTTTGGGGGGCTCCAAAATCACTGCAGATGTTGACTGCAGCCATGAAATTAAAAGACGCTTACTCCTTGGAAGGAAAGTTATGACCAACCTCGATAGCATATTGAAAAGCTTTGCCAACACTACTTTGTCAACAAAGGTCCGTCTAGTCAAGGCTATGGTTTTTCCAGTGATCATGTGTGGATGTGAGCGTTGGATTGTGAAGAAATCTGAGCACTGAAGAATTGATGCTTTTGAACTGTGGTGTTGGAGAAGACTCTTGAGAGTCCCTTGGACTGCAAGGAGAACAACATTCTGAAGGAGATCAGCCCTGGGATTTCTTTGGAGGGAATGATGCTAAAGCTGAAACTCCAGTACTTTGGCCACCTCATGCGAAGAGGTGACTCATTGGAAAAGACTCTGATGATTGGCGGGATTCGCAGCAGGAGGAGAAGGGGACAACAGAGGATGAGATTGGCTGGATGGCATTACTGACTCGATGGACGTGAGTCTGAGTGAACTCTGGGAGTTGGTGATGGAGAGGGAGGCCTGGCGTGCTGCGATTCATGGAGTCGCAAAGAGTCGGACATGCCTGAGTGACTGAACTGTAGTGAATTGAACTGAACTGATAGTGCTATCCTAGGTGTTACCAAATCTCATGTTACTCATGATGGGAAATGCCATATATTTTTATTTACATTTATATTTAATTTATTGGATTGATTATATGAAATTCTCTGACTAGAGCAGAAATATTGAATTCTGCTGATGGTATAGACCTAATGGGAAAAATACTTTCTGCTTATACTATAAAGTCTTATCTGTTTCATTATGATTGATTCATGGAGTCGCAAAGAGTCGGACATGCCTGAGTGACTGAACTGTAGTGAATTGAACTGAACTGATAGTGCTATCCTAGGTGTTACCAAATCTCATGTTACTCATGATGGGAAATGCCATATATTTTTATTTACATTTATATTTAATTTATTGGATTGATTATATGAAATTCTCTGACTAGAGCAGAAATATTGAATTCTGCTGATGGTATAGACCTAATGGGAAAAATACTTTCTGCTTATACTATAAAGTCTTATCTGTTTCATTATGATATATATCATATTCTTACCAGTAAACAGTGGTTAAGAGCAAAGCATCAAAAATCCAGAATAATTGCCATCCCATCATAACTCCATCCTTTACCAGCTGTGCAGCCTATATCTTCTCTGAGCCTTAAGTTTCTCAACTTCAAAATGAGGATGTGACAGAACCCATGTTATAGAATTGTCTTATGGAAATTTATTCAGATAATTCATGTGCCTAGCATATGGTAATGGCAATGGCACCCCACTCCGGTACTCTTGCCTGGAAAATCCCATGGACAGTGGAGCCTGGTAGGCTGAAGTCCATGGGTTTGCTAAGAGTCAGACACGACTGAGCAACTTCACTTTCACTTTCCATTTTCATGCATTGGAGAAGGAAATGGCAACCCACTCCAGTGTTCTTGCCTGGAGAATCCTAGGGTCAGGGAAGCCCGGTGGGTTGCTGTCACACACAGTCGGACATGGCTGAAGTGACTTAGCAGCAGTAGCAGCAGCAGCATGTGGTGAATCCTTCCTAGATATTAACTATTATATTATTTAAAATAGTATCCTTGTAGGTGTGTGTGTGTGTGTGTGTGTGTGTGTATAGAGAAATGAGAATTAAGAGATGTTAGAGGTGGAAATGAGAAACCACAGTCTAGCTTGTGGTAATTGATGTTTCTAATAAAAGGTTCATGAAGAAATGGAATGTCAATAAAATTCATAGATATAAATAGAAGAAAGTGTTCCAAGGTCCAAGAAGATCTGAATCTACTGAAAGAGTTTATTGTGTTTCAGGAAAAGTTAATGAAAATAGCTGTAGTCTAAACATATCTGTGTGATATTTTTGAGTTCCACGAGTAAAGAAAAATTCTGACAAGCATTCAATAAGGAAGAAAATAAGTTTCCTACAGTGGAATAAAAAGTCAAATAAGTCTTAGAATCTCCATAAGATGAAAACCATGTTCAACAGAATTTTAGGAGACACATTTGTGACAGAGGAATTCTAAGCCATATATGCCTGAAAGAAACAGAAAGACATTCTCAGATTTAGAAGGGCTTAGAAAATATGTCATTTATATATAATGCTGAAAATTTTTCTTACAGGCATTCTCTAGCCAAGAAATAAGTGAATGAAAACAAAGAAAACAATAAAGGGGAATTTATGTCATAAAAGGAATCACTAAGAAAACTGATTTGTGGAGATTTAATTCTTAATTGTTGAAAATGTGTTTACTGAGAATGTAATTGTAATAAATCTTGAAAGAAAACAAATACTAGTTTATTATTTATAAGCTTGGTGGAAAATCCTAAATTATTTTTAAAATAGCAAGTGTGAGGAATAGTAAGGAGAAATTAGTAAATAAAGGGCTTCCCTTTATACTGACTTCCTACTCTGGTATTCTTGGACTTCTCAGGTGGCTCAGATGGTAAAGAATCTGCCTGCAATGCAGGAGACAGGGGTTCAATCCCAGGGTCGAGAAGATACCCTGGAGAAGGG
Source organism: Aepyceros melampus (assembly GCA_006408695.1). Classification (NCBI taxonomy): domain Eukaryota; kingdom Metazoa; phylum Chordata; class Mammalia; order Artiodactyla; family Bovidae; genus Aepyceros; species Aepyceros melampus. The sequence continues at coordinate 118,868 of SJXQ01002374.1, read as the reverse complement.
AATGGCCACCTATTCCAGTATGCTGGCCTGGAGAATCCCACAGACAGAGGAGCCTGGTGGGGTACAGTCCAGGGGGTCCCAAAAAGTTGGGCATGACTGAGCAACTAACACTTTAACATGAAGAGAGGGAGTTAATACTATTTCACTCTCCTACTGATAATTAGTATCATAGGCTCAGTTTATTTTCTAAAGCTGAAAGCTACTCACAAGTAGAATTTGAAACAGAACTATACCTTCCAAAAAACATAGGGACTGCAGATAGGCATGCATAACAGGTAAATTTTAAGCAATATAAATTATACTACAATAAAGCTGTTTTTTAAGTGTAGAAAAATAAAACATAATCCATGTTGCAGAAACAGACCATAAAGGAAATATTAAACTACTATATAAAATAAAAGTCATAAAGCCTGATGACAGGATTAAAATCAAGTGTTCACATATGACTATATTCACTTTTGGCTATAGATTAAAGTGGATGCCATTTTCTGTGTGTTGACCAAGATTTACAGATCAAGTCAATTAACAGGAGAGTTCAATGGAATACTGTATATAAGAGGAGACAGCTTCTAGTATTTCTGCCTTATATGTTAAAAGTTTTTCTTTTCCATATTTCCATGTTATGCATTTCAATACATAAAGGTCAATGACTGTTTTCTCTTTATTGTAGACAATATTAACTTAATCTTATTTGCTCTATTTTTTTGTTTTTTGCCTTGCATCATGTTTCTTCCCTCTCTTTCTCCTCCTACTGTCCTCCCTTCCTCTTCTGTTCAATGTACAGCTCTTGAATGTTTGCTGTGTGTCAGGCACTGCACTCATTCTGGACATGAAGTGTAAGTAAAACAGATATGTCTTTGCTGTCATGGAACTTAGAATTCAAGGACAAGTTAGGACTGTAACTCCTCTTTTCACTATTTGCTGGATGAATCTCTGCTTATTCATTAATATAAAACATTTTTGTAAATGAATAGCAGTAAGTGTGTTGCAACTTAAAAAATATCCAATCTGAAAGTTTTGTGTTGAATGAAATATTACTGCTTTCACCAGAATAGATGCACTGGAATGATGAGAGACACTAATTTGATTAAAAGTACTAAAGATGGGCATAAAAATGTCAACTTTTGAATGAGCTTTAGGAGAGAAGGTGGGCAGGAGTGTGTTTTGTTCCCTACTGTGTCTCTAGACTCCAGTCTGGAATAATCAGCTCCTCCTGTCTCTGCATACGCTCATCCTCCTACTATGTGTGGCTCCTCAGACTTATCCAGGAAAATTTCTAGAAATGCACATTCTTAGGTCCTATCTCATCTCCACTGAATTAGAAACTCTGGGGCGGTGGGCAGGGGGGAGAGGGATGCGTGGCAGAAGTTTGAATTAACAAGTTCCTCCAGTGATTCTGACCTGACAAGGGTGGGGAGCTTTACTAACTACTGATGAATGGGTCCCACCTCCAAAGATACTGGGTTTAACTGTTCTTGGATGTAGCCTGATTATCAAGAGCTTTGAACTGTGCAGCGAGATTTGAATATCCTTGACCTAGATCTTTTTGGATTGTCATTCTCTTTATACCCTACATCTGACCACAGTTTACATATCCTGTGTCCCATTTCCACAAATAAATCTGAAAAACATAGCAGCCAGCTTCATAAAATCTTACTATGGGGAGATGATAGGCAAAGTGCATGCCCGGGTTTGGAGACAGATGGCCCTGATTACTGCTCAGGGATCTGGCACAACTGCTGTGTGATTATCAGCAGGCACCTTACTTCCTTATGGCTCAGTTTTCTCATCTGAAAAATAATAACCGAAATACTGGTTATGTTCTTACCATGTACTCAGTTCAGTTCAGTCGCTCAGTCATGTCCGACTCTTTGCTACCCCATGAATCGCAGCACGCCAGGCCTCCCTGTCCATCACCAACTCCCGGAGTTCACTCAGACTCACGTCCATCAAGTCTGTGATGCCATCCAGCCATCTCATCCTCTGTCGTCCCCTTCTCCTCCTGCCCCCAATCCCTCCCAGCATCACAGTCTTTTCCAATGAGTCAGCTCTTCACATCAGGTGGCCAAAGTACTGGACTGGTTGGATCTCCTTGCAGTCCAAAGGACTCTCAAGAGTCTTCTCCAACACCACAGTTCAAAAGCATCAATTCTTTCTTCACAATCCAACTCTCACATCCATACATGACCACTGGAAAAAGCATAGCCTTGACTAGACGGACCTTTGTTGGCAAAGTAATGTTGGCAAAGCTTTTCAATATGCTATCGAGGTTGGTCATAACTTTCCTTCCAAGGAGTAAGCGTCTTTTAATTGCATGGCTGCAATCACCATCTGCAGTGATTTTGGAGCCCCCCAAAATAAAGTCTGACACTGTTTCCACTGTTTCCCCATCTATTTCCCATGAAGTGATGGGAACAGATGCCATCCACTCTTAAAGGCAACTTATCTGTAATAATTAATCTACTGCTCACAGCAGTGCTAAAAGTACATTATTTGCCCCCTTTCACAGATGAGAAGGGCTTCCCTCATAGTCAGTTGATAAAGAATCTGCCTGTAATGCAGGGGACTTGGGTTCGATTCCTGGGTCAGGAAGATCCCCTGGAGAAGGAAATGGCAACCCACTCCAGTATTCTTGCCTGGAGAATCCCATGGACAGAGGAGCCTGGTGGGCTACAGTCCAGGGGGTCACAAAAGTCAGACACAACTGAGTGACTTTCACTACTACTACAGCTGAGAAAACTGAGGCAAGTAAGGCACTAGGCCATGACAGACCAGGCTTCAAGTCCAGTTAGCCTCCTTGTATAGCCCATGCTCCTGACCAGCATGCTGTAATGGCTTGTCTTAATGATAGTAACAGTTGCATCTCGGGAGATTTTTGTGAATATCTTAGGTAGTGATAGGATCACTTGTAGTCACAAATGTGAAAAAACCCTCATAGGACTTTAGTATCTATGCTTTTCCTCCCTGTGCCTTTTCTTTCGTCTTGTCAACTGTTCATATTTTAGTGTCAGTTCTTATGGTGGCTCCTAACACAATGACTTCCCTGGTGGCTCCGTCGGTAAAGAATCTGCCTGCAATGTGGGAGACCCACTCCAGTATTCTTACCTGGAGAATCCCCATGGAGAGAGGAGCCTGCTGCACTGCAATCCATGGGATCACAGAGTCAGACACGACTGAGTGACTAAGCACAGCAAAACACAGTGACAACATGTGGAGGTTTCAAGTGCCAAGATAATCTGTGACACAGGATTGCCATCATCCCTCACAAATTAGCACTTTCCTAATCTGTTTAGACATAGGCTGGCCTTGTCAATCATGATTAAAGTTAATGTTTAAAAATGTCCATGCTAATTGGCCCCTGTGAGTGTCTTTATTTAACTAGATATTTGGATAGTTGAATCAGCATTTGAAGGTCTTCAGTTTGACAGTTTATGCCCTGAGATCTTAGCATTTCATTAGTATTTGCTGATTAAATACACAGCACCTGGCTTCTCTTTCAAAGTGTTTCTATGAAGGAAATGGTCTTTTCTCTTAAAGAGCAACATTTTAAATTATTTGATTTCTAGATGGAAAAATATTGCTTTCAGGAAGCCTGGACCTTGTTGCAAGTTTGCTGCTCTTTTTGACAGTCTTTAAAGTCTAAAAGTAAGGTTGCAGAAATTGCTGTCTTGTTTTTTTATTTTTTGAAAAAACAAAACAAAACTATAAATATGCAATAAAGTGGCCCTCTTTTCATTCTTTTCTCATCAGGTAAATGGAAAAAGTCCATGGGCCCGAATTAAAGGTTAATTTTGAATCTTGAATGTCAGTAAGGCTTGTTTCTGTGTGTCCTGTGGAATTATTTTTGAGGCAAATCATCAGTTGTCTGACTTCTAGCCATAGCCCCTTTCAGCAGTTTCAGAGGGTGTCTTGTGAATCCTGGAATCATGGTGGATGTGAGTACTATTCACTTCACTTTTCCTTTTCCATCTGCAACCTTTGCAAGTGGGAAAAATAGAAGTGAGGGACATTTTGAATAATTAGAGCAGAGTGTGTGGGGAGAATAAGTTAGAAAGTAGACAATAATGATGGCAAAGGAAACCAAGTGAAGCCAACTGTGAGGCTGTTGAGGAAGGAAGAAGGAGAAGACCTAGTGAATAAGCACATTAGGACATGCTATCAACACCAGCAACTGAGGGAGACTGAATAAAAGATTTAAGAATAAAAGGAACACAGAAGACTAAACAGAGGGTACCACGTGTGCTAGTGGTAAAGAATCTGCCTGCCGATGCAGGAGACATAAGAGACACAGTTTGAATCCCTGGGTTTGGAAGATCCCCTGGAGGAGGGAATGGCAACCCACTCCAGTATTCTTGCCCGGAGAGTCCCATGGACAGAGAAGCCTAGTGGGCTTCAGTCCATGGGGTCACAAAGAGTCAGACACTACTGAGGAGACTGAGCACTCACACAAATGGGAAAGAGAAAGATTAGAAGTCTTTTTAGACAGCTGTGTTGAGACTAAATGCCTCAGGAACCTGTTTGATGCAGATGAAGTAGATACAAAACTGAGAAGCAGAATCAAGAGGTGGTGATAAATGAGACACCTCCTACAGCTTGGGTTGGAGCAGCTCTGTTATGAAAACAAATTAAGACTAAAGAATGAACATATCAAAAGAGGGATTGTTCAGAAATGGTACATATTAAAAGAGGAATCAGCAAAAAGAACCTTGATGAGGACCGTTTAAACTTTGCCCAGGAGAAGGTATTCTTTCGCACCAGAAAAGTAAGGAGCAGTTGGGAATTTAAATCTTAATCCTATTTTCCACTGAGGAATTCTACAGGTTACAGGGATGTTCTCCAGGTTCTAGAGAAGTTGGGCCTGCCATTTTTAGTCTGCCTTTACTCTCATAGCTGGAACAGTCCATTTGAAACTTGGGGTTTCTAAGCAGATAGGCACTACATGTACAGCTTTCTGAAAGGGGGCTGTGGGCCTCAGCTACTTGTAGAACCACTTTCCCAAACTCTGTCCCCTCTTTACCTTTCTCAGGCTCAGGGAAATCTTGTTCTCCCCAGGTCAGACCACTTCCTCTTCTCATGTAAGCGTCTATCTCCCTCTCCATCACAACTGGGCCCATGCCAGCCTAACTCCATGCTGGGCTCAACTTTCCAAACAAAGACTGGTGGTGCCCCCTCCCCCCACACACACACAAAAAAAACAAACAAACCAAAGAAGGCATTTATTACCTTTCTTTCATTTACCTCTCTACTAACTCCCTCCTCCAGGTAAAAAGATCTTAGATCTTATATGGTGAGATTACCTTTTCATTATTTCTAGTCTCCTAAGCAACAGGAACAAGGCAGAAGCTAAGTTTTAATAGATTCTCAGGCCTCAGTAGCTCATTGTCATTAAACATTTGTGTTTTATAATAATTCTTGTTGTGTTTCTGTGTTCACCTGGCAAACATCTCAATAGGATTTGTCTTTCCATCTAAATCTACCTCCAGGGAGAAAATGCACTAGACCTGCTGAATAATTATTGTAGTCCTCATGGTATTTTGGCACCCCACTCCAGGACTCTGGCCTGGAAAATCCCATGGACGGAGGAGGCTGCAGTCCATGGGTAGCTAAGAGTTGGGCACGACTGAGCGACTTCACTTTCACTTTTCACATTCATGTATTGGAGAAGGAAATGGCAACCCACTCCAGTGTTCTTGCCTGGAGAATCCCAGGGACAGGGGAGCCTGGTGGGCTGCCGTCTATGGGGTCTCACAGAGTTGGACACGACTGAAGTGACTTAGCAGCAGCAGCAGCAGCATGGTATTTAAAGAGTAAATTAATAAGTTGGCTTTCTGATCTTTCTCAGCTGGGTTAATGAGAAGCTGTCGGAGGGATCTGGCCCCACTTATAAGCTGACAGACTAGCTTTAAGCTGAGTCTGCAAATCCAAAGTACTCTTGCCTGGAAAATCCCATGGACGGAGGAGCCTGGTGGGCTGCAGTCCATGGGGTCGCTAAGAGTCAGACATGACTGAGCGACTTCACTTTCTCTTTTCACTTTCATGCACTGGAGAAGGAAATGGCAACCCACTCCAGTGTTCTTGCCTGGAGAATCCCAGGGACAGGGGAGCCTCGTGGGCTGTCGTCTATGGGGTCGCACAGAGTCGGACACGACTGAAGCGACTTAGCAGCAGCAGCAGCAAATCCAAAAGCCAGACTTGGCATCAGGGTAAAATCACCAAGATAATAATTGCCTCCCTAGAAGGCATCTTGGTAGGCTGCCAGCCTGCCTCGCTTGAGCTTCTGGGGAGGAAGGACATTCATCAATTATGCATGTGTTCACTCATTCATTCATTTATTTAGTCAGGCACCAATTCAGTTATTCTGTCCTTCAAGAAACAGTAGAATGAGTTTTACTTTAATGTTAGGATGAGCTAAGGCAACTGTACTTTCTTAGCTGGATTAGAATACTGTGAACTATGTGTTTCTAAATTGAAGATCATTGCTTCAAATGTCACGTTCTCATTTTTTGTTATTTTTAGTACAGGAAAAAGTTTTACAATACTTATTTTTAAAAGTGTGAAAGGATGAAGAACTTTGGGAATGGGTCTTTAAAAATTACACCTCCGTGAAAGCAGTGAGATACTAGCAAAGTTTATAAAAATCAAAATTTTCAAAGCTCTAGAAGATAACCAGAGGCTTACAAAAATCTGAGAAGCATCTATTAAAGAAAAACAGCTGAATCTCAGTAGTAACAGTGACCTTTGTGGCATTCTTACTTATCCTATACTCATTCCCCTTCACCCAGTTCTGTGGTAGCCTTGATTACTAGGAGTCTCACAATTAACAACCTAGTAGCCACTGGGCTAATGGGTTTGGAACTCTCCAAAACATCCTCTCTCCAGAGTATTGTCATTACTTAACTTTTTCCACAGTTACCTGGAAAAGCTCTCTTCACAGGGCATTTGTAATTGACTGATTTGGAGCTTGCTGCTGCTGCTGCCAAGTCACTTCAGTCGTGTCCGACTCTGGGCAACCCCATAGACGGCAGCCCACCAGGCTCCCCCATCCCTGGGATTCTCCAGGCAAGAATGCTGGAGTGGGTTGCCATTTCCTTCTCCAATGCATGAAAGTGAAAAGTGAAAGGGAAATTGCTCAGTCGTGCCTGACTCTTAGCAACCTCATGGACTGCAGCCTACCAGGCTCCTCCTTCCATGGGATTTTCTGGGCAAGATTACTGGAGTTGGGTGCCATTGCCTTCTCCGGATTTGGAGCTTACTATCTAGGCAAATCACTGTCCTCTAGAAGTGTGTAAAAGATAATCACTGGCAATTGTTTAATGCTACTGCTGTCCAAAGCTGCAATGCTGATTGGGGCCACCAAGAGCCTGACTACAAACTTAAAAGGAAGACGTGGGAAGCAAGATGTGCATAGGAGTTTTTGAAAAGCTTTTCCATAGTCTTGGGGACATACAAGGCTACATACATGTGTAAGGCTGTGATCATGTCAGGAAGGACCAGAGAATGTCCTGATTTATCATGTCTGTCTGACTTTGAGGCTGTGTACAAGCAGGAAGTGAAAGCACTAAAGATAGAGTTATAAACTTCCAGTGCATTGCAGCTGTGCCCCAGTATACATACACATAGAACCCCTCAACAAAGGCTGGGAACTTAGTTTAAGGCAATTAAGAAAATCCCTGTCCAATTATTAACCAATCATTAGACTAACTGAGCAGAGAATTCTGTAGCTAGACATAACCTAGAATACAGACTCTGTAGAATTAGTTCCGGAAAATCAGTAAACAAACAACAACAGCAGAAACAAAAAGAGCAACAGGAAACCCTGGACAGGGGTGAGAATCTGATTTCCAAAGTTGCTACATTATATTACTGGAAATGTTTACTTTTCAACAAAAAATTGTAAGACACACAAAGAAATGAGTAAGTATGGTCCCTACAAAAGAAGAAAAGCAGTCAATGGGAACTATTCCCGAGGAAGCAAAAATGCTGGAATTATGGAGCACAATTCCTTTAGCTATTATGTTAAATAGACTTTAGCTATGTAAATATATTCAAAGAACTAAAAGAAATCCATGCCTAAAGAATTAAAGGAAAATAGAAGGATGATATCTTACCAGATAGGGACTATAATAAAGAGCTAGATTATAAAGATCTGAATAGTAACTTTGGAATTGAAAAGTACAATAGCTGAAATGAAAAATTCAATAGGGAGTTCCAAAGCAGATATGAGCTAGCAGAAGAAAGAACCAGCAGAACTGAAGCAAGCCCAATTGAGATTATCCAGCCTAAGAAACAAAAAGAAAAAGAATGAAGAAAAATGATCAGAGTCTCAGAGACCTGTGGATGTTATCAAATGTATGAATACATGTATAGTAGGAGTCCCAGCAGGAGAGATGTGAGAGAAGAGAGAGAAAGAGGAAGGGACAGAATATTTCAAGAAATATTGGCAAACTTGCCCCCAGACTGATGAAAAACATCAATCTGAGCATACAGGAAACTCAGCCAATTCCAAGTGGGATAAATTCAGATATCTACACCTAGACAAATTAGTCAAATCATTGAAAGACAAAGACAAACAGAATCTTGAAAGTAGCATGAGGAAAACAATTTATTATATATAATGGATCTTCATTCAGTAAGATATACAGCTCACTTTTCACTGAAACTGTAACTGGAAGGCCAAAAATGATGTAGAGTGCCCAAAGAATGTCACATTAGTCCTTCATAAATTTATGTAAAAAAAGAAGTGAATACTTCCCAACTCACTCTATGAGAGCAATATTACCCTGATATCAAACTCAGGAAGACTCAGAAGAAAACTATAGACCAATGTCCTTTGTAAATACAGACACAAAAATCCCTAACAAAATACTAGTGATGTAATATATCTTATTAATAGAGTAAAGGACAAAAACCACATGAGCATTTCAATAGACACAAGAAAAGTATTTGATAAAATGTAAAAATGGCAACCCACTCCAGTACTCTTGCCTGGAAAATCCCATGGGCAGGGGAGCCTGGTAGGCTGCAGTCCATGGGGTCGCACAGAGTCGGACACGACTGAGCGACTTCACTTTCACTTTTCACTCTCATGCATTGGAGAAGGAAATGGCAACCCACTCCAGTGTTCTTGCCTGGAGAATCCCAGGGATGGGGGAGCCTAATGGGCTGCCGTCTATGGGGTCGCACAGAGTCGGACACGACTGAAGCGACTTAGCAGCAGCAGCAGCAACATTCTTTCACGATAAAAGAAAAAACATTCAACAACCTTGGAATAAGCCTTCAACTAACATCATACTTAAGAGACTACTAAAAGCCCTAAAAGATTGAATGCTTTCCCTGTAGGATCAGGAACAAGACAAGAATGTCTACTCTCACATCTGCTCTTTAACATTCTACTGAAGGTTCTAATCTGGGAAATCGGGCAAGAAAAAGAAATAAAAGGCATCATGATTGGAATGGAAGAAGAAAAAGTTTATTTGCAAATGACATAGTCTTGTATATTGAAAAACTTAAGGAATCTGGAAAAAATAGAGCTAATGAATGAATTTATCAAAGTTGTAGGATAAAAAATTAATATATGTCAGTTTTATTTCTGTACACAAGCAACAACCAACATGATGAAAATGAAATCAAGAAAACAATTCCATTTTAATAGCATCAAAATATACTTAGGGACAACTTTAGCAAAGAAATTTAAGACTTGTACACTGAAAACTACAAAACATTGTTGAAAAAGATTAAAGGACTAATATGGAAAGGCATCCCATATTCATGGACCCAAAGACATGATATTGTTAATATAGCAGTACTCCCCAAATTAATCTGCAGACAATGCCACTCCTATGAAAATCTATTTACTTCTTTGCAGGAGTTGACATGTTGATGCTAAATGTCCTGTAAGTATGCTGCTAAGTCACTTCAGTCATGTCCGACTCTGTGCGACCCCATAGACGGCAGCCCACCAGGCTCCCCCATCCCTGGGATTCTCTAGGCAAGAATACTGGAGTGGGTTGCCATTTCCTTCTCCAGTAAGTATAAGAGACTCAAAAAAGCAAAAGTATCTTGAAAAAGAACAGAGTTAAAAGACTCACACTTCCCAATTTCAAAACATATCACAAAGCTTTATTATTCAACACAATGTGGTACTGGGATAAGAACTGACATACAGATCAGGAAATAGGATTGAGAATCAAGAAATATTCCTATACATCTATTTATGGTCCACTTTAAAAAAATGATGTAAGAGTATTTAATGAGGAAATAAGTCTTTTCAAGAAATGGTAGTGGGACTAGTGGATATCCTCATGGAAAAGAATGAAGTCGGGACTTCTACCTGACACCATATACAGAAATTAGCTCATAATAGATCATAGATCTAAATGTTAGACCTAAAATTGTAAATTTTTAGAAGAAAATATAGTTCTGTCCTTGGGTAACAGTTTGTTTGCTATGTTTCCAACAGCACAAACACAAGAGAAAAAATACATATAAATTGAATTTCATCACAGTTTACACATTTTTTGCTTCAAAGAACATCAAAAAGAAAGTGAAATTACAACTCCTAGAATGAGAGGAAATAATCATTGATTTGTTAAGGGTCTATTTTTTAAAGAACTCGGTAGTAAAAAAGACAAATCAGTTCAATTCAGTTCAATTCAGTCTCAGTCATGTCCGACTCTTTGCGATCCCATGGACTGCAGCACGCCAGGCTCCCTGTCCATTACTAACTACCAAAAGTTACTCAAACTCATGTCCATTGAGTCGCTGATGCCATCCAACCATCTCATCCTCTGTCCCCTTCTTCTCCTACCTTCAATCTTTCCCAGCATCAGGATCTTTTCAAATGAGTTAGTTCTTCGCATCAAGTAGTCAAAATATTGGAGTTTTAGCTTCAACATCAGTCCTCCCAATGAATATTCAGGACTAATTTCCTTTAGGATGGACTGGTTGGATCTCCCTGCAGTCCAAGGGACTCTAAAGAGTCTTCTCCAACACCACAGTTCAAAGGCATCAATTCTTTGGTACTCAGCTTCCTTTACTGTCCAACTCTCACATCCATCCATGACTACTGGAAAAACCATAGCCTTGACGAGACAGACCTTTGTTGGCAAAATAATGTCTCTGCTTTTTAATATGCTGTCTAGGTTGGTCATAGCTTTCCTTCCAAGGAGTAAGCATCTTTTAATTTCATGGCTGCAGTCACCATCTGCAGTGATTTTGGAGCCTCCCCCTCCCACCCCCCGCAAAAATAGTCTGACACTGTTTCCACTGTTTCCCCATCTATTTTCCATGAAGTGATGGGACCAGATGCCATGATCTTACTTTTCTGAATGCTGAGCTAGCTTGAAGCCAACTTTTTCACTCTCTTCTTTCACTTTTATCAAGAGGCTCTTTAGTTCTTCTTTGCTTTCTGCCATAAGGGTGGTGTCATCTGCATATTTGAGGTTATTGATATTTCTCCTGGCAATCTTGATTCCAGCTTGTGCTTCATCCAGCCGAGCATTTCTCACGATGTACTCTGCATAGAAGTTAAATAAGCAGCATGACAATATACAGCCTTGACGTTCGCCTTTCCCAATTTGGAACCAGTCTGTTGTTCCATGTCCGGTTCTAACTGTTGCTTCCTGACCTGCATACAGGTCAAGAGGCAGGTCAGGTGGTCTGGTATTCCCATCTCTTTAAGAATCCATAATTTAAAATCAGATAGAGTCTCAACAGACATTTCTCTGAGAAGATATACAAATGTCCGGTGAACATGTGAAAAGATACTCAGCATCATTAGCCATCATTGAAATGCAAATCAAAACCCCAAAATACCACTTCACACCTACTGTGATGCCTAGAATCGAAAAATTCAGATAATAACAAGTGTTGAGGATGTGAAGAAATCAAAAGTCTCATATACTGCTAGTGGGAATGCAGGATGGTGGAGTCACTTTGGAAAATAGTCTGGCAGGACCTCAAACAATTAAACATAGTTACCCTGCTGCTGCTGCTGCTGCTAAGTCGCTTCAGTCATGCCCAACTCTGTGCGACCCCACAGACTGCAGCCCACCAGGCTCCCCCATCCCTGGGATTCTCTAGGCAAGAATACTGGAGTGGGTTGCCATTTCCTTCTCCAATGCATGAAAATGAAAAGTCAAAGTGAAGTCGCTCAGTCGTGTCCGACTCTTTGTCACCCAATGGGACTGCAGCCCACTAGGCTCCTCTGTCCATGGGATTTTCCAGGCAAGAGTACCGGAGTGGGGTGCCATTATGACCTAGCAATTCTATGAAAGAGAAATGAAAATATACATTCACACAAAAGCTTTTACATGAATGTTCATAATAGCCAAAAAGTGAAAAAAAATTTTTTTTTATCAACTGATGAATAGATAAACAAAATGCCATGTGTCCATATAATGGTGTATATTCTTGCCTGGAGAATCCTAGGGATGGGGGAGCCTGGTGGGCTGCCATCTATAGGGTCGCAGAGTCTGGACATGACTGAAGCAACTTAGCAGCAGCAGCAGCGGTTCATCAGTAAAAGGAAATGACGTAGTGATGCATGCTACAACATGATGAATATTGAAGACATGCTAAGTTAAAGAAGCTAGCCACAAAGATCACATATTATATGATTTTATTTATGTGAAATTTCCAAAATAGGGAAATCTTTAGGGGCAGAAATAGGTTAATGTTTACTGGAGACTTGAGGGTATGAGCAGTGGGAAGTGACTGCTAATGGTAATGACAAAATTCTAAAGTCATATATAGCAATGGCTCGACAACTCTGTGCATGTACAAAAAGCCCACTTGTATATATTAAAAGGTTGATTTATATAGCATGCAAATTGTATCTCAATAAAACTGTTATTAAAAGTTCTGGTTCAACCTTTTGTCAAAGCAGACTGAAAAGTCTACCTAGTATAGTAGTTCTCAACTTTTTAGTATAGTCTGGGAAGGATAATATCTAGAATATCAATTAATGAACCTAGTGATGTAATTTAGGTCATTTAAATTTTCTTTTTTATACCCTTCTAAGTTTTCTGATTCTTTGAAAGTTTTTTTTTAAACAATCAAAAAGATATAAATAGTTATTTCTAAAAAGGAAAATCTTCTGCAAGCATGTTATACTTGTTTTAGGCTTGTGTTAGTTTTCCTTCTGTCCTACATTTCTGTCAGGATAATTAACTTTATAAAGAAGTTATGGGTGAATATTTAAGTATATAATTAATATTATTATTATTTTTATATTACTTTTTAAACATTCTGGTTATCATTAATAAGTCAGTTGAGGTTAATCAGTTATAATTAGTAGCCATCTTTTTCTAAGGCTCAGCACTGCCACTTGCTGTGCCTAGTTCTTGTCCAGTGAGCTGATTTTATATTACGATGACCCCACATCTATTCTATGCCTCATTGTCATGAAAGACATCAGAGAGGAAGAGATTCTAAAGGTTTGATTTACAAGGAGCTTGTAGTTATTTTATTAAGTCCTGGATGGATATTTTAGCATGATCAACAAACACGAAGATTTTAAAATTAACTCTAGTTTTTCCTAAATATGTGTGTCTAGTCCATTAACAAAGCTGACTTCAGAGCTGTCTAGTTGTGACATAGCTGTATTTTCCCAGCTGCTGACATGCCCCTCATTTTCCTAGTACATTCAGTGACTTTCCTGTGTGCTCCAGCCACTCTGCCACTTAGTGTCACTCGTATCATTACAGGCAATAATTTTTTTTTTTTCTGAAACTGGCAGCCAGTTTCTTTGCCACCCACTCTCAGACTTCCTCTCCACTCCTACCCCAGAGACACTCTCCACAGGTTTTATCTGCTTAGTTATCAGAAGGGCCCATTGATTGACAAGAGAAGCAATAGTTAGGAGACGTGGGAGGAATTGGACAACAGGTGGAAGAAATAAATTGCCCGCCACTGAGATACTGACATTCTTCTGCATTTTTTGTCTCAGTTTCTGCTCTGCCTCAAATATATTTTATGAGAATAAATTTCAGTACTTTATGACAGTAAATTTCTTCAGCTTGGATTTTTCTAGGGCACCAGGTAATTTCATATATTGGATTAAGTCATAGTGAGATTTGCTCTTTATTTCCAAATGTGGATAGTGTTCATCGAGCTTTAGATTTTGCAAACCCTCAAAAATAACTTTGCTTTTTATAAATGTACATGTACTAATAAAAGCTATCTTTGGCTAAATGTGGTAGAAATAGGCAAGTGAACCTAAAACCCAAAGGGGATCCACATTGTCTCACTGGCCACAACACGGGAAGGCAGATGGGCCTGAAAGAATGACATATTGGAAGAACACCAAGCCTCCTTTTCTTCCTTTTCTTTCTCTCTAGAGCAGCTTTCCTGCCCTTGAATCCACATAGAAAGCACAGCAACTCTATCACCTCTGTTGACCTGAAATAATAATAAACTGCCAGACATTTCTCCCACAAAATTGAGTTTATTTGGGATCAGCAGAGAAGTGCTGACAGGGTCTGCAATTATGATAAGCCACATGCAAGTCTCCCAAGGCTGTTCTTTTAGAGGGGAAAAGGAAGTTGGGAGGGCTCAATAAACAAAGAGCCCATGGTTTTTCATTGGTGGAGTCCTTGCCAGGGAAGAAGAGTTCTTTCAGTTGGACTCTGCTATGGTTGCAGGGTGTGAGAGCTCCCCCTTCTGGTCTCCCAACTCTGTAATAATTGAGGTTTCTGTTTATTAATTTTTTGCACCTTTGAATTAATGTGCTCATAATCCTATATACATATTTATTTATAGGATTCTTAGTTAACTTATATGCAGAGTGCATCATGGAAATGCTGGACTGGATGAAGCACAAGCTAGAATCAAGATTGCCAGGAGAAATACCAATAACCTCAGATATGCAGATGACACCACCCTTACAGCAGAAAGCAAAGATTAACCCAGGTCTCCCACATTGCAGGCGAATTCTTTACCAGCTGAGCTACAAGGGAAGTACTTCATGGCAAATAGATGGGGAAACAGTGGAAACAGTAGCTGGCTGATTTTATTTTTTGGGGTTCCAAAGTCACTGCAGATGGTGACTACAGCCATGAAATTAAAAGATGTTTGCTCCTTGGAAGAAAAGCTATGACCAACCTAGACAGCATGTTAAACTTTGCCAGCAAAGGTCTCTCTAGTCAAAGCTATGGTTTTTCCAGTAGTCATGTATGGGTGTGAGAGTTGGACTATAAAGAAAGCTGAACACAATTGATGCTTTTGAACTGTGGTGTTAGAGAAGACTCTTGAAAGTCCCTTGGACTGCAGGGAGGCCCAACCAGTCCATCCTAAAGGAAATTAGTCCTGAATATTCATTGGAAGAACTGATGTTGAAGCTGAAACTCCAATACTTTGGCCACCTGATGTGAAGAACTGACTCATTTGAAAAGACCCTGATTCTGGGAAAGATTGAAGGCAGGAGGAGAAGGTGATGACAGAAGTTGAGATGGTTGGATGGCATCACCAACTTGATGGACATGAGTTTGGGTAAGCTCCAGGAGTTGGTGATGGACAGGGAACCTGGCGTGCTGCAGTCCATGAGGTCGCGAAGAGTTGGATACAACTGAACGACTGAACTGAACTGAATCCTATATATTCAGTGACACTAAAATAGGACCCAATTCTCACTTGGGCTTACTCAGTTTTTTCAGTTTCTGGCCTTATGTTTAGTTCAGTTTAGTTCAGTTCAGTTCATTTCAGCCGCTCAGTCATGTCATGGACTGTTTGCGACCCCATGAACCACAGCACGCCAGACCTCCCTGTCCATCACCAACTGCTGGAGTCCACCCAAACCCATGTCCATTGAGTTGGTGATCCATCCAACCATCTTATCCTATGTTGTCCCCTTCTCCCCCTGCCCTCAATCTTTCACAGCATCAGCATCTTTTCAAATGAATCAGCTCTTTGCATCAGGTGGCCAAAGTATTGGAGTTTCAGCTTCAAAATCAGTCCTACCAATTAACACCCAGGACTAATCTCCTTTAGGATGGACTGGTTGGATCTCCTTGCAGTCCAAGGAACTCTCAAGTCTTTTCCAACACCACAGTTCAAAAGCATCAATTCTTCTGCACTCAGCTTTCTTTATAGTCCAACTCTCACATCCATACATGACTACTGGAAAAACAATAGCCTTGACTAGATGAACCTTTGTTGACAAAGTAATGTCTCTGCTTTTGAATATGCTATCTAGGTTGGTCATAACTTTCCTTCCAAGGAGTAAGCATCTTTTAATTTCATGGCTGCAGTCACCATCTGCAGTGATTTTGGAGCCCAGAACAGTAAAGTCAGCCACTGTTTCCCCATCTATTTCCCATGAAGTGACGGGACCAGATGCTATGATCTTCGTTTTCTGAATGTTGACCTTTAAGCCAACTTTTTCACTCTCCTCTTTCACTTTCATCAAGAGGCTCTTTAGTTCCTCTTCACTTTCTGCCATAAGGGTGCTGTCATCTGCATATCTGAACTTATTGATATTTCTCCCGGCAATCTTGATTCCAGCTTGTGCTTCCTCCAGCCCAGCATTTCTCATGATGTGCTCTCCATATAAGTTTAATAAGCAGGGTAACAATATACAGCCTTGACGTACACCTTCTCCTATTTGGAACCAGTCTGTTGTTCCATGTCCAGTTCTAACTGTTGCTTCCTGACCTGCATATAGGTTTCTCAAGAGGCAGGTCAGGTGGTCTGGTATTCCCATCTCCTTCAGAATGTTCCACAGTTTATTGTGATCCACACAATCAAAGGCTTTGGCACAGTCAATAAAGCAGAAATAGATGTTTTTCTGGAACTCTTTTGCTTTTTCAATGATCCAACGGATGTTGGCAATTTGATCTCTGGTCCTCTGCCTTTTCTAAAACCAGCTTGAACATCTGGAAGTTTATGGTTCATGTATTGCTGAAGCCTGCCTTGGAGAAGTTTGAGCATTACTTTACTAGCATATGAAATGAGTGCAATTGTGTGGTAGTTTGAGCATTCTTTGGCGTTGCCCTTCTTTGGGATTGGAATGAAAACCAACCTTTTCCAGTCCTGTGGCCACTGCTGACTTTTCCAAATTTGCTGGCATATCGAGTGCAGCACTTTCACAACATCATCTTTCAGGATTTGAAATAGCTCAACTGGAATTCCATCACCTCCACTAGCTTTGTTGTAGTGATGCTTCCTAAGGCCCACTTGACTTCACATTCCGGGATGTCTGGCTCTAGATGAATGTGAGTGATCACACCATGATGATTATCTGGATCGTGAAGATCATTTTTGTACAGTTTTCTATGTATTCTTGCCACCTCTTCTTAATATCTTCTGCTTCTTTTAGGTCCATACCATTTCTGTCCTTTATTGAGCCCATCTTTGCATGAAATGTACCCCTGCTATCTCAGATTTTCTTGAATAGATCTCTAGTCTTTCCCATTCTATTGTTTTCCTCTATTTCTTTGCATTGGTTGCTGAGGAAGGCTTTCTTATCTCTCCTTGCTATTCTTTGGAACTCTGGCTACATTATATGAAATGGCATTCAGAGATCATTTCTACAGGGAGACATAGTGAAATAAAAATGGTACAAAATGACACAAAATGATATTGACATAAGAGAAATAATAGTCCAGAAATGAAAGGCTCCATGGCAGTGATTATGGTGAGGTACCGGAGAGAGTTAATGTTGACTGAAAGCAGAGGGTTTAGCTAGCAAGGGTAGAGTTATGATGCTATAAATCTGAGTTTCTCAAGGAAAGGAATGACAGAGCTATTACATTAAAGGTTTGTCAAAGCTCAATCCAGGAAAATCAAAGACATCTTCTTTTCTTAAACCCATGTTCTTTATTAGATCCTCTATGTTTCTACAATGAAATATGGTACAAAAGCACATACTGAAGAGTTAAGAAAAAGAAAAGTGGAAAATATGCAGAGATATTACTCTTTTTTTTTGGTTGTAGTGTTTTGCTTGGTTGAGTTAAAAATCATTAGATTAATATATCCAAGGAGTCCCAGTAAAACTCTGGAAATCAAAGAAGACTGAATAAAATCAAATGCAAAAGTAAATTTATTAGAGCATAAAGAACATTCTTATAGCACTTGAAACACATTTAAAGTAATTAGTAATAAGTGAATTTTCTAATAAAATTGTATAATTCCATTAAAGTAAAAATTATAGACTATAATTTTATATCATGTAATATTCTCATCTAAAAAATTTCTCTAGAGCTGTAACACTAAGAGTAGAGAATCTTATTATTGTTTTTTGGATTTTGTTATGCAATAAATCATTTCACCATGTTCCTTTTAACTTCCATAGTTATTTCATTAAAAAAATATTTTTTATAGGCTTACCTCAGAGATATCTCAAGTTTGGTTCCAGACTATGGCAATAAAGTGAGTATTGCAATAAAGCAAATCACGTGAATTTTTTTTATCTCCCCGTGCATATAAAAGTTACCTTTATATTATGCTGTACTCTATGTCTAAAAATGCATTATATCAAAAAAGTAAATAATTTAAATATAATTTATTGCTAAAAAATGCTAGCAATCATTTAAGGCTTCAGTAAGTCATAATCTTTTGTAATTCAAAGATCACCAAACAGAGATCACCATAACAAGTATAATAATAATGCAAAAGTTTTGATAATTGTGAGAATTACCCAAATCTGATACAGAGAAGCAAAGTGAGCAAATGCTATTGGGAAAATGACACCAATAGATTTGCTCAATGTAGAGTTGCCACAGCTTTCAGTTTGAAAAAACAAAACACAGTAAAGCAAAGCAAAAGAAAAGGAGGTATGCCTGTATATGAATCTCGATTAATTTTTGGCTGTCTCATCACCCACACCACCTAAGAAAATCTGAGACCCTTGAGAAATTCTGAGACTTCCTGGGATGCCATGGCTTACGTAGAATGCTTACAATGGAACCATAGAAGAAAAATGTAACTGGATCAGGGAGTTTTCAGCCACTTCATCACATTATCCCCTCACTTCCCTCAAGCTACCACACTGTCCTTTGTTTTCCTCTTCTCTACAATCTGTCTTTCTCCCCCTATACGCACCTCATGGTATGAAAAGAAGGCACATTTCTTACCCTCCAATAATCCACTTATTCAGCAAACACTTACAGAGCATCTGTTATTTGAAAGGCAGAAGAAGGAGTGTGAGCAAGCAGAAAAGAAGCAGTGTCCTAAACCAAGGTGCTTTGAACTAAACCAAGGACTATTTAGCTCAAAAGGGACTTGAGTCTTGAAGGAGAGTGGGAATTTGATAGTAGACAGGGAATAAGGGTTCCATGTTAAGCAAATAACACAAATAAAGGCTCTTGTGGTTTAAAACTTTATCTTGAGCCCCATGGAAAAGGGGTTCTGGCAAAAACCAGAAACAGTTCAATAGTTTCTTGTGATGATAGACGGGGTGAGCCTGCTCGACAGCTGCCATATCCCATTCTTCTCCCTTACTCTCTGTTCTTCACTGGCAAACTTCTCTTTCCCCTCCTTCAGGAAACCTTTCCTAGTGAAAAGAGCATCCCCTAGGTACTTCTTGGTGCTTCCCAGGTGGTACTAGTGGTAAAGAACCTGCCCACCAATGCAGGAGACATTAAGAACAGCGGGGCCGATTCCTGGGTCAAGAAGATCTCCTGGAGGAGGTCACAGCAACCCACTCCAGTATTCCTGCCTGGAGAATTCCATGGACAGAGGAGCCTGGAGGGCTGCAGTACATGGGTCACAAAGAATTGGACACGACAGAAGTGACTTAACACGCACGGGTACTCATCAAAGCTACATGTCTGTTTCACAGCTCCTATCACACTGTTTTACTATGATTTGTTTGTCCTTTTTTTTTCGCTGACCTTAGTGGCCAAGACACTTGCTGGCCTTAGTGCCTTGAGACCATGTGTTAGGTCTTATTTGTTTCAGTGTCCCTGGGCCTCCCATAGGTTCTGACATATAGTAGATATCTACAAACAGTAAGGAGCTTCCCTGATAGCTCAGTTGGTAAAGAATCTGCCTGCAATGCAAGAGATCCTGGTTCGATCCCTGGGTTGGGAAGATCTGCTGGAGAAAGGAAAGGCTACCCACTCTGGTATTCTGGCCTGGAGAACTCCATGGACTGTATAGTCCATGGGATTTTTCAGACATGACTGAGTGACTTTCACTTTACAAATGGTAAATTCCCTTTCTATTGACTGGGGTTTTAGTCATAGGTCATAGTGGGAGTTCAGTTCAGTTCAATTCAGTCACTCAGTCGTGTCTGACTCTTTGCAACCCCATGAATTGCAGCACGCCAGGCCTCCCTGTCCATCACCAACTCCCGGAGTTCACTCAGACTCACGTCCATCGAGTCCGTAATGCCATCCAGCCATCTCATCCTCGGTCGTCCCCTTCTCCTCCTGCCCCCAATCCCTCCCAGCATCAAAGTCTTTTCCAATGAGTCAACTCTTCACATGAAGTGGCCAAAGTACTGAGGTTTCAGCTTTAGCATCATTCCTTCCAAAGAAATCCCAGGACTGATCTCCTTCAGAATGGACTGGTTGGAGCTCCTTGCAGTCCAAGGGACTCTCAAGAGTCTTCTCCAACATCACACTTCAAAAGCATCAATTCTTCAGCGCTCAGCCTTCTTCACAGTCCAACTCTCACATCCATACATGACCACAGGAAAAACCATAGCCTTGACTAGACAGACCTTAGTTGACAAAGTAATGTCTCTGCTTTTCAATATGCTATCTAGGTTGGTCATAACTTTTCTTCCAAGGAGTAAGTAAAAACACCAATTTCCAGAAGCTTCTTTGCACTGTGAAAGATGGCAAGGTACAGGGAGGAAGAAGGCACTTCCTGTGGAGTGTTCTGAGGGATGGAGAATTTCTGTAAGCTGGCCCAGAAGCTGTTAGCCCTATTGTCTCTCACGTGCCTGGACATCCTGTGTCCTTGGGTGGGCAAGGCCGTGGTATGCTCTAAGATGCTAGAGTAAGCACCTAGGTACTAAGTTGTTTGAAATCAGAGTGAATGTTGTATTCACTATTTTGTACAGTTTTAATTTTGCTGGGTAATTTAAGACTTTCACTTATCATTTATTATTGCTCTAATGATGTTTTTCCACATCTGCTCTGTTCACTGAGATCACAATTGAGAACTCCATTGCGTTTGTCTATTCTTAAGGCAATTATGTTACCCTAAAGTGGCTACCCCGCCCAGGGGTTATATGGAGGGCTATAGAAGCACTCTCTGAGAGAATTAGGACTTGATCTGCCATGTGTTTTCACAGGTTGATGTCTTTCAGCAGTCATCCAGGGTCAAGTTCCTTACTGACACTCTAAGAAGATGTGTGTTCTCAATGGTGATGATGAACACTAGAAGTGTCTGAACCTGCCAATTAACTATTGTTAAAAAGAACAATTTGGCATAAATTATACTGTAACAGAAGTTGTTTTTGGCAGATTTTTGTTCATCACTTAATGGGAGAATATAATTAGCCCTATCTGGTAGGTCAATTCTTTCAGTTACTTAGGGGAATATTCTTAAGGTTATTCATATTGACAAGTCATTTGGTTGCCATTTTGCTAAAGAAAATCAAATATTCTACATAGAGCATACCGAGGTTCCTTAGTTTATGAGTTATGCTTGAAAAATTCCAGATTTCAATTACTTGTCATCTGGTTTTTACCATATTTCATAAATGTTAAAAAAATCTAGACATTTGACCTCAAAGACAATATCCTTTCCACTGAACCAAATTAACAAATTAAAATATGCTTTAACACTATCTAAAGCAGCCCAGCCTCTATAATTTCTGTGAAACACACAGACATTTCAATTTTTTTTCAATATTTTTGAAAAATCTAATTAAAGTAAATTTATATGAAAGTTTAAAGTAGAGAATTGGCTTGCTTAGCCAAGGGCTTTTGCCAGTAGACTTTGCTTACTCTGTTCTGTTTCACCTTATCTGGCAAACTCTTTGAGGCTCAGCTCACATTCCTATGAGAAGGCTTTGCCACACAGGCAAGGAGAGGGCCTTTGAGCTGGACCCTCCCAAGGCAGAGGAGGATCCCTGCTCCCTAGCACAGAGCACAGAGTGTGGCATCTGAGTTTACTTGCTTGTCTCACCCACTGCACCCTGGTCTCCTTCAGGGCAAGGACTGTGTTCTTACACCTCTCTGCACTCTTGACATTTCTCAAGGCATCAAACACAGAGTAGGCACTCTGAGAAATTTTATCACTTGGATGAACGAATGAGAAAAAATATATAATTAATGATGGAGCTATTAAATTTCTCCTTTTGAGTACATTACTTCGGTCTTTGGATAACTTTGATAATGTTTTTTACAAGTGTGCTTAAAGATGTCTTTGGAGGGGAAAAAAAGAGAAAGAATATGAAGTGAACCTCAGGATCTCTCCAGAATATATTGTAGTTTTGATGGCACTGCGGATCAAAGCATGTCCTTTGTGAGCCTAGGTGCTCGATTTCTGTTATTACCAGACAGTAAATCTATAACATCACATTCCTTTGTGATGGCTAGAAACAGGGTTGGCTCACTATAGCTACCTGGCCAAATTTGGTCTGCCACCTGGTTTTACATGGCTTAATGTCTAAGAATGATTTTTATATTTTTATAGAATTGAAAAAAAATCAAAAGAATAGTTTGTGATATGTGAAAATTACATGAAATTCTTATTTCAGTAGACATAAAGTTTTACTGGAACACAACCCTGCTCATTTGTTTACATAGTATCTGTAGGTGCTTTTGTAACAGCATAATTTGAGGAGCTGTGGCAGAGATCATATGGCCTGAAACCTCAAAGATCTCTCTGGCCCTTTAAAGAAAAATTTGGCTGATGCTTGTTCTAGAGAATAGTTTTACCATACTCTTGAAAAGGGCTTTTCTGGTGGCTCAGATGGTAAAGAATCTGCCTGCAATGCTGGAGACCTGGGTTCAATCCCTGGGTTGGGAGGATCCCCTGGAGAAGGGCATGGCAACCCACTCCAGTATTCTTGCCGGAGAATCCCCATGGGCAAAGGAATCTGGCAGGCTACAGTCAATGGGGTCACAAAGAGTCAGACATGACTGAGCGACAAAGCACAGCACATACTCTTGAAAAGAATATGTTTAATTAAATCTTTAAACATTTATTTTAATGAGATCACTTAGACAATTATTTTCTGGTTTTCCTATTTTCTGTAATATGGGTGAATAACGATGCTTAAATTTGATGCTAAACATTTAAAAATTTTTTTACATATAATTACATTTAATTGAATGTCTTTGGAGTTAGACTCTTAGCCCAAATGAAGCAAAGATTTCTAAAAAAAAAAGTGATTATGTGTTTCATTAGAGATCAATAATGATGTGATTACTGGTCCATTTTTGCTGAAGTAGAGTTGTTTGAGAAATGCACAGTATATTTCAGAGAAAGTATTTTAAAAGGTAAAATCTGGCTTGAAAATCAAGGTTACTGACTTTTGATTCTGGTTAGTAGCAGTAAATCACTGTAGTCACCTCTTCAGTCATAAAAGGAATCAGAATAGAGTCGTAAAAGTATAAGACAGACTGCACAGGTTCAAACAAGTACTTTGTCTCTATGGTTTTCTGCCTCTGTGTCAGACAAGAACTTTTTTAGAAGGTAGAGGAGCTGAGCTCCATGAATCTGACCTGAAAAACTCAAGTGAGTAAGTGGCTTTTTTTTTTGGCTAGAAACCAGCTACTTGTTAACTAGCTAAATATTTATATTGAAATACTTTGTATTTTTATCCTGTGTTACCTTATAGGGACTCAAAGTTACTTGACTTCATAGCTTAGTATTCCTATAGTTTAAGTAAAAATAAACTTCTCTAGAATTACCAATGCAAAGAAGATGAAAATTAGGTTATTTTCAAGTTGGTTGTTTTACCCTGGTCTTTTATTGATATTTGGCATTAACAGATCAGATCCATCAAAACTACTCAACAAGTTTTTACACTTACCTTAGTTACTTGAGTTTTTAAGGAGGGGTGTGTGAGTGAGTGTATGTGCGTACACATGGTGATTTATATGTTTCTAAATTCAGATGGATAGTTTTTCAAAATAGTATTGATCCTTTTTGTGAGATCTTATTTTCCCCCTAAGGTAAAATCATAATGGGCTTTGTCAATATACTTTGTTGTTCAGTCGCTCAGTCATGTCCGACTCTTCCTGACCCCATGGGCTGTAGCCCACCAGGCTCCTCTGTCCATGGGATTCTCCAGGCAAGAATACTGGAGTGGGTTGCCATTTCCTTCTCCGTCTACTTTTCAAGTGATTAAATTTTTGAGCCTAGCAAAATGATTTCAGTACTATAGAATTAGAGAATACAGAAAAAATGACACTTGAGATATTATTTTCTCCTGTTTATATTTCATGGTATAAAAACTATTCTCCTCCCTCGCACTTTACTTAGTAATAATGTAGGATTGATGGGAAATAAAGTGTTTTTCATTGCTGACTTTAGTAATGTATTTAACCCTTAATTTATCAAATGAGTGGCAAAGTAAGAATAAAATCCAGGAGATCAGCTGTATGGTAATGAATGGAAAGTCATTTTTTGGTGGTAATCATCCTTTAGTGTACATAGAAATATGAATAGAATGTTGTATACATGAAATTAATATAATGTTATAAACCAGTGTTACCTCAATTAAAAAAAACAAGTGTTCCCATATAATGACAGCTAACTAGGGCATTGTTACATACCTGGCATTCTCCTAAGTGCTTAATATAAAATTTTACTTTATCCTATCAATAGTCTAATGAACCAAGTACTATTGTTATCCTTATTTTATAAACTGGGCAAAGAGTGTAAGTTGTCTAAAGTCACACAGTAATGGTGGATTCTGGTTTCAAATTCAAACTCTTTAAATCAAAAGTCCAAGATTTTAACTACTGTACTATATTACCTACCAATCATTCCTGGCAACTTTTTAATTTTGGTTTTAGATCTTTGGAACAAAACATAATACTTAAAGCATGAATATGTTTGAGAAGATATAGTTGACATATATTGAGAGTTTATTATATGTTAGACTGTACCCTGTGGCATTCACTTCTTATAATTCCCTTTATTTTTCACAAGGGCATTGAAATGTAAGATTCATAATTCCTGTTTATGAAATCAGAAATGGAACCTTTAGGAGTTTAACAAGTTTCCCTGAATTAAACAGGTAAAGTGACAGCTAGAATTCTAGCACAGAGTGACTCATTTCTGGATAAATCTGGCTAGGAATTTCTTTTTCCTTTATTGTCCTCTAGATAAGGATTCAAACCTTTTCACAAGCATGCTGTCAAGTCATAGTCATTCACAAATTTAAAGCCTTTCATTTATAACCCAGCCACTCCACTCAGATCCTTGCCAGCTGGGAGCTTCCTAGTGAACTGGCACCCAACTGAATGGAGGTGTAATTGTGGAGCAGATATATTCCTATTTATGTGGAGACTTTGAGTCCAAGGATCATAGACTTGGATAAGCAAAGCATCTTTGTAGGCAGGAGAGAGAGGGAGCATTTTATCTGCAGAATACAGGCTGAGTTAGACATGTTAAGAGAACAGTTTCATAGCTGACATTAGCAGTGGTTATCCAAGGAAAGGTCAAAGAGATAACCAATATGTATTGCTGCTATAGACTGAATTTTTGTGTTCCACCCCACCACTGGCCAAATTCATATGTAGAAACGTGATCACCAATGTGATAGCATTAGGAGGTTGGGTCATTTGGGGATGATTAGGATTGGGAGCAGGAGAAGAAGGGGACGACCGAGGATGAGATGGCTGGATGGCATCACGGACTCAATGGACGTGAGTCTGCGTGAACTCCAGGAGTTGGTGATGGACAGGGAGGCCTGGCGTGCTGTGATTTATGGGGTCGCAAAGAGTCGGACACGACTGAGCGACTGAACTGAACTGAACTGAGGTCAGAAAAGAGACTCTGGAAAGTTCCCTCATCCTTTCCATCATGTGAGGATGCAGCAAGAAGGTGATCCTCTATGAGCAGGAATCAGGCCCTTACCAGATGCCAAATCTATGAGTGCTTTCATCTTGGAACTTCCCAAGTCTCAGAACTGTGAGAAATATGTTTCTATCAGTTAGACATCATCCAGTTAATAGTACTCTTTCAGCAGCCCAAACAGACTAAGACAACTGCCTGTCTATCAGGTACCAGAAAATTCATGTATCAAATTCTACAATCAGTTCTATTATTGATTCCTCAGAATCACCCTAGGATGTGGTTATAACTATGTCCACTAATTAAAATTGTTTCATTTAATTGATACGTGAATTAAAGTCAGAGAGCGAATAACATTCCTGTAGTTGTGTAGTTGAATTCAAATTCAGGCCGTCAGACTGGAAGCCAATGATCTTTCTACTGAACTAAATGTGTTCTTTTGGAGAAAGACATGGGTAAGTGTGCAGGAAGAAAGTGTGATGTCATTGATGCTGCATGACAGCCAACTCATGTCAGATATGCCAGGTGAAATGGAGACAATAGATACTCACTGATTTTTTTCTTGGAGTTAAAGGCAGTGTACAAAAACCAGAGGGATTAAAAAAGATTCAAAAAGACATGCAACACACACTCTGCTTTCAAGGGATTTATAATTTAAGGAATATTTAAGGGTATCCATATTGTTTCTCTTTCTGGAAACCTGTGCTTGTTAACCTCTATCTGTTGGTAGAGGTTAGAGTTAGGCCTTGGACTTTGGAGTCCAAGAAGTGGGTTGGTTTACTCCTGGTCATTTAATAGCTATTGGATTGTGGGTACCCTGAGGAACCCTTCTGATCCACAGATGCTGTGTCTGTAAAATCAGAAAGACTTACCTCATGAGGTTGAAGTGAGAGTTCAATGACATCCCATATAAATAACCATGTCTGACCCTCTGCTGGATACAAGAAGTTCTTTTCCTTTCTTCAGCTTACTCTCACTTGCATGCTAATTCTAAAAGATCAGGTCACCCTGCTAAGTTCTGTGGTTGGTGGATGATTATAATACATAATCCCTGTTCTTAAGTGGGTTTTTTTTTTTTTTTTTTGGCCATACCATACTACATTTGGGAGCTTAGTTTCCTGACCAGGGATCAACCTGTGCCCCCTTCAGTGGAAGCACATTCTTAACAACTGGACCACTACAGAAGTCCTTGCCCTTATGTAATTAAAGTTTTGAGGGGATAGTCAAGAGCAAAAATAGCTCTAATGGCAGATAAGATAAATTCTATAAGAAAGGCACAAAGACTGCTATGTGGATTTTAAGAAGCAAAAGAAATGGAGGATGGGGTCTTGAAGGATGTTTAAGATTTCTACATGAGAGATGGTGGGAACATAATCAGTAGAGATCAACTAAGTTCTTTGTGCCCCATTTCCCATTTGGGGTGAAATAATTTTATCTAAATTATCACATTGTCTTACATGGCAACCATCTGGAAATTTTAAGTAAAAATTGGACAACTTGGATATGAGGTGATATCTCATTGTGGTTTTGATTTGCACTTGCAAGAAAAAGAAGGCCAAAAAGGCAAAATGGCTGTCTGGGGAGGCCTTAAAAACAGCTGTGAAAAGATGAGGAGCAAAAGGTAAAGAGGAAAGGAAAGATATACCCATTTGAATGCAGAGTTCCAAATAAGAGCAAGGAGAGATAACAAAGCCTTCCTCAGTGATCAGTGCAAAGAAATAAAGGGAAAAAATAGAATGGGAAAGACTAGAGATCTCTTCAAGAAAATTAGAGCTACCAAGGGAACATTTCATGCAAAGATGGGCACAATAAAGGACAGAAATGGTATGGACCTAAAAGAAGCAGAAGATATTAAGAAGAGATGGCAAGAATACACAGAAGTATACAAAAAAGATCTTCATGACCCAGATAATCACGATGGTGTGATCACTCACCTAGAGCCAGACATCCTGGAATGGGAAGTCAAGTGGGCTTAGGAAGCATCACTATGAACAAAGCTAGTGGAGGTGATGGAATTCCAGTAGAGCTATTTCAAATCCTGAAAGATGATGCTGTGAAAGTGCTGCACTCAATGTGCCAGCAAATTTGGAAAAGTCAGCAGTGGCCACAGGACTGGAGAAGGTTAGTTTTCATTCCTATCCCAAAGAAAGGCAATCCAAAGAATGCTCAAACTATTCTACAATTGCACTCATCTCACACACTGGTAAAGTAATGCTCAAAGTTCTTCAAGCCAGGCTTCAACAATACAGGAACCATGAACTTCCAGATGTTCAAGCTGGATTTAGAAAAGGCAGAGGAATGGGAGATGAAATTGCCAACATCCACTGAATCATTGAAAAAGCAAGAGAATTCCAGAAAAACATCTGCTTCATTGACTATGCCAAAGCATTTGACTGTGTGGATCACAACAAACTATGGAATATTCTGAAAGAGATGGGAATACCAGACCACCTGACCTGCCTCCTGAGAAATCTGTATACAGGTCAGGAAGCAACAGTTAGAACTGGACACGGAACGACAGCCTGGTTCCTAATAGGAAAAGGAGTACATCAAGGCTGTACATTGTCACCCTGCTTATTTAACTTATATGCAGAGTACATCATGAGAAATGATGGGCTGGATGAATCACAAACTGGAATCAAGATTGCCAGGAGAAATATCAACAACTTCAGATATGCAGATGACATCACCCTTATAATAGAAAGTAAAGAAGAACTAAAGAGTCTCTTGATGAAAGTGAAAGAGGAGAGTGAAAAAGTTGGCTTAAAGCTCAACATTCAGAAAAGTAAGATCATGGCATCTGATCCCATCACTTCATGGCAAATAGATGGGGAAACAATGAAAACAGTGTCAGACTTCATTTTTGGGTGCTCCAAAATCACTGCAGATGGTGACTGCTGCCATGAAATTAAAAGACACTATCTTCTTGGAAGAAAAGTTATGACCAACCTAGACAGCATATTAAAAACCAGAGATATTACTTTGCCAACAAAGTCGATCTAATCAAAGCTATGGTTTTTCCAGTAGTCATGTGTGGTTGTGAGAGTTGGAGTATAAAGATCAATGGAACAAAATAGAAAGCCCAGAGATAAATCCAAACACCTATGGACACCTTATCTTCGACAAAGGAAGCAAGAATATACAGTGGATTAAAGACAATCTCTTTAACAAGTGGTGCTGGGAAAACTGGTCAACCACTTGTAAAAGAATGAAACTAGACCACTTTCTAACACCATACACAAAAATAAACTCAAAATGGATTAAAGATCTAAATGTAAGACAAGAAACTATAAAACTCCTAGAGGAGAACATAGGCAAAACACTCTCTGACATAAATCACAGCAGGATCCTCTTTGACCAACCTCCCAGAATACTGGAAATAAAAGCAAAAATAAACAAATGGGATCTAATTAAAATTAAAAGCTTCTGCACAACAAAGGAAACTATAAGCAAGGTGAAAAGACAGCCTTCTGAATGGGAGAAAATAATAGCAAATGAAGCAACTGACAAACAACTAATCTCAAAAATATACAAGCAGCTTATGCAGCTCAACTCCAGAAAAATAAATGACCCAATCAAAAAATGGGCCAAAGAACTAAATAGACATTTCTCCAAAGAAGACATACGAATGGCTAACAAACACATGAAAAGATGCTCAACATCACTCATTATCAGAGAAATGCAAATCAAAACCACAATGAGGTACCATTTCACACCAGTCAGAATGGCTGCGATCCAAAAGTCAACAAGCAATAAATGCTGGAGAGGGTGTGGAGAAAAGGGAACCCTCTTACACTGTTGGTGGGAATGCAAATTAGTACAGCCACTATGGAGAACAGTGTGGAGATTCCTTAAAAAATTGCAAATAGAACTGCCTTATGACCCAGCAATCCCACTGCTGGGCATACACACCGAGGAAACCAGAATTGAAAGAGACACGTGTACCCCAGTGTTCACTGCAGCACTATTTATAATAGCCAGGACATGGAAGCAACCTAGATGTCCTTCAGCAGATGAATGGATAAGAAAGCTGTGGTACATATACACAATGGAGTATTACTCAGCCATTAAAAAGAATACATTTGAATCAGTTCTAATGAGGTGGATGAAGCTGGGGCCGATTATACAGAATGAAGTAACCCAGAAAGAAAAACACCAATACAGTATACTTACACATATATATGGAATTTAGAAAGATGGTAATGATAAACCTGTACATGAGATAGCAAAAGAGACACAGATGTATAGAACAGCCTTTTGGACTCTGTGGGAGAAGGAGAGGGTGGGATGATTTGGGAGAGTGGCAGTGTAACATGTATGATATCATAAGTGAAACGAATCGCTGCTCTAGGTTCGATGCAGGATGCAGGATGCTTGGGACTGATACACGAGGATAATCCAGAGAGATGGTGTGGGGCGGGAGGAGGGAGGGGCGGTTGGGATTGGGAGTTCATGTACACTCGTGGCTGATTCATGTCAATGTATAGCAAAACAAATACAGTATTGTAAAGCAAAACAAACTAAAAAATAAAAATTAATTTAAAAAAAATAAGGAAAGCTGAGCACTGAAGAATCGATGCTTTTGAACTGTGGTGTTGAAGAAGACTCTTGAGAGTCCCTTGGATAGTGAGGAGATCCAACCAGTCAATCCTAAAGGAAATCAGTCCTGAATATTCATTGGAAGGACTGATCCTGAAGCTGAAACTCCCAATACTTTGGCCACATGATGCAAAGAACTGACTCATTTGAAAAGACCCTGATGCTGGGAAATATTGAAGGCAGGAAGAAAAGGGGATGAGAGAAGGTGAGATGGTTGGATGGCATCACTGACTCAATGACATGAGTTTGAATAAACTCTGGGAGTTGGTGATGGACAAGGAAGCCTGGCATACTGCAGTCCGTGGGGTCAGAAAGAATTGGTTACAACTGAATGACTGAACTGAACTGAAGAAGGTAAAAAAGTTTAGCATCTCTCATCATCTTATTATCCAGGTTTAAGTACTGTGAGCACATGTTTTCTTGTTAGCCAATTGTAAACATTTCTCATTTGTTCAATAGTCTTGAAAATAAAATGAATGCATACTATTTCATTGTATTTATGATAAGAACATGTAATTATTGCCTTATTTTTTGACATCTAGGTGATTTCAATTATTTGCTGTCATAAATAACATGATAAATATCTTTGGACATAGATCTTTGCCTGTATGTTTCAGAATCAACTGGATAACTAAAATAATGCATAAACAAGTTAAAAATTAACATAAATTTAGTGGCAGAAGAGAGTAATAATCCATAAATTGAAATGATTCACCATTAAACTGGCTGACTAAGTCATTTTTGGTTATAACACATCTTATTAAAGATTCAAACAAGGTCACACAAAGGACATAAACAGTGTATTATTTTGCAGCAGAGAGACAAGTATGTGTAATAATGTACGTAATATTTTGCTGATTAATATGGATCATACAAAGATAATCACCAAATGATCTTAATAACTCTACAAGGAAGCAGCTAAAAAGGATATTAGTAAACATGTAAATTAAAACATTTGAAGGATGGATTGGCAAAGCAAAATGTCTAATAGTGAATTATATTGAGCATCTCAATGTGATTTTGAGTGATTTTCAGAAATGACTCATTTCCTCAATCATGTAAGAGTATTATAGAACCCAACCAGAAATTATTTTAATGAAAAATTTCTTCTGTGCTTTAAACACTGTAGAATAGAGAAGGCATATTGACTATGCCCTCATAAAAATAGACTCTTTTCAAGTGGATTGTTTTCAGTGAGGGTATTTAAGGGCTTCCCTCATAGCTCAGTTGGTAAAGAATCCACCTGTAATGCAGGAGACCCTGGTTCAATTCCTGGGTTGGGAAGATCCCCTGGAGAAGGGATAGGCTACCTACTCCAGGATTCTTGGGCTTCCCTTGTGGTTCCACTCGTAAAGAATCTGCCTGCAGTGTGGGAGACCTGTGTTCAATCCCTGAGTTGGGAAGATCCCCTGGGCAAGGGAAAGGCTATTTTAATTACAAGGTAATATGAGCTTGTACAGTTGCTAAGTTGTGTCTGACTTTTTGCAACCCCATGGACTACAGCACACCAGGCTTCCCGGTCCTTTACCATCTCCTAGAGTTTGCTCAAACTAATGTCCATTATGAGCCATCCAATTATCTTATCCTCTGTTGCCCTATTCTTCGGCCTTCAATTTTTCCCAGCATCAGGGTTGTTTCCAGTGAGTTGGCTGTTCACATCAGGTGGCCAAAGTATTAGAGCTTCAGCTTCAGCATCAGTCCTTCCAGTGCATATTCAGGATTGATTTTCTTTAGGATTGACTGGTTTTTGTCTCCTTGCTCCTACCACCACAATTTGAAAGCATCAATTTTAAAAAGTGCTTCACTCTGTTCCCGTGTTTATTGGTGATAAGTTGGTTTTGAATGTGTTAGTTCAGTTCAGTCACTCAGTCATGTCTGACTCTTTGTGACCCCATGAATTGCAGCACGCCAGGCCTCCCTGTCCATCACCAACTCCCAGAGTTCCCCCAAACTCATGTCCATCGAGTTGGTGATGCCATCCAGCCATCTCATCCTCTGTCGTCCTCTTCTCCTGCCCCCAATCCCTCCCAGCATCAGGGTCTTTTCCAATGAGTCAACTCTTCTCATGAGGTGGCCAAAGTACTGGAGTTTCAGCTTTAGCATCATTCCTTCCAAAGAACACCCAGGACTGATCTCCTTTAGGATGGACTGGTTGGACCTCCTTGCAGTCCAGGGACTCTCAAGAGTCTTCTCCAACACAGTTCAAAAGCATCAATTCTTCAGCACTCAGCTTTCTTCACAGTCCAATTCTCACATCCATACATGACCACTGGAAAAACCATAGCCTTGACTAGATGGACCTTGTTGGCAAAGTAATGTCTCTGCTTTTGAATATGCTGTCTAGGTTGGTCATAACTTTTCTTCCAAGGAGTAAGTGTCTTTTAATTTCATGGCAGCAGTCACCATCTGCAGTGATTTTGGAGGCCTCCAAAATAAAGTCTGACACTGCTCTACTGTTTCCCCATCTATTTCCCATGAAGTGATGGAACCGGATGCCATGATCTTAGTTTTCTGAATGTTGAGCTTTAAGCCAACGTTTTCACTCTCCTCTTTCACTTTCATCAAGAGAATACGTTAACCTCTCAATTATGACTTACAATTTCAGTTCTCAGTTCTAGTAGTTTTTAAATTAAAAATTAACATTTAATTTAATGCTGGACTGGAAGAAACACAAGCTGGAATCAAGATTGCTGGGAGAAATATCAATAACCTCAGATATGCAGATGATACCACCCTTATGGCAGAAAGTGAAGAGGAACTAAAGAGCCTCTTGATGAAAGTGAAAGAAGAGAGTGAAAAAGTTGGCTTAAAGCTCAACATTCAGAAAAGTAAGATCATGGCATCTGGTCCCATCACTTCATGGCAAATAGATGGGGAAACAATGAAAACAGTGTCAGACTTCATTTTTGGGTGCTCCAAAATCACTGTAAATGGTGACTGCAGCCATGAAATTAAAAGACACTTACTCCTTGGAAGAAAAGTTATGACCAATCTAGATAGCATATTCAAAAGCAGAGATATTACTTTGCCGACTAAGGTCTGTCTAGTCAAGGCTATGGTTTTTCCAGTAGTCATGT
Source organism: Aepyceros melampus (assembly GCA_006408695.1). Classification (NCBI taxonomy): domain Eukaryota; kingdom Metazoa; phylum Chordata; class Mammalia; order Artiodactyla; family Bovidae; genus Aepyceros; species Aepyceros melampus. The sequence goes on along the minus strand of SJXQ01002374.1, from coordinate 85,266 downwards.
ATGGATGTGAGAGTTGGACTGTAAAGAAAGCTGAGCGCCAAAGAATCGATGCTTTTGAACTGTGGTGTTGGAAAGACTCTTGAGAGACCCTTGGACTGCAAGGAGATCCAACCTGTCCATTCTGAAGGAGATCAACCCTGGGATTTCTTTGGAAGGAATGATGCTGAAGCTGAAGCTCCAGTACTTTGGCCACCTCATGCGAAGAGTTGACTCATTGGAAAAGACCCTGATGCTGGGAGGGATTGGGGGGGAGGAGGAGAAGGAGACCACCGAGGTTGAGATGGCTGGGTGGCGTCACTGACTCCATGGGCGTGGGTCTGGGTGAACTCCGGGAGTTGGTGATGGACAGGGAGGCCTGGCGTGCTGTGATTCATGGGGTTGCAAAGAGTTGGACACCACTGAGCGACTGAACTGAACTGACTGAATGTTGGTTACTTATGTTTATGAAAGGATTAAAAAGATAATAGTTATGGAGCCATTGGCTGTATTATGAATATCTTGGCGTCATTGTTCAGAATGGCATTTGGGCTAGGATATTCTTCACAGAAGAACAACCAGAAAGGCTTATTAGTACTTTTTGACAGAAGGTGGTAGGATGAAAAGATAGTTTATATGGCTTTTGTATGCTTTTGAAATTTAATAATCTTAATTCTTTGAAATATGCAGGTAACATGGATCTTCATGAAGGACCCTCACCACTCTTTTCCTAAAGTCATCCATTATAGACCTAATTGAAACTTAGAAGTAAGTTTAAGAACAATAGAAATAGGCTGCCCAGAAGAAGTCCTCAGAAAATTAAATTTGCTCTTTTCTAGTCCTTTAATGATTGTGGATTTGTTCTAATTTCATTGTTGAGTCTATCAGAATATCAGCAGGACAAATAGCACACACATGAAAAGCAGTTCAGACAAGGGCAATATTGAAAACAAACCAAAGAAATTTTTTGCCTTTTAGAAGTAACACTGCAGTACTGCAATTCAGATGTTAGAAAGTAAAAACATTTTTTTTAATTGGTGGCAATCTGTTGAACTAGATATGCTAACTCCAGAAAACAGATACAAGGCAAGTAGCAATATTTTATATATATTTATTTTAAATCTGTTTCGAAAGATGTGACTGAAGTTCTACATGCAAATTTCTTTTCTGATTGTTCAGATCAGAACAGGAAGCACATTAGCATAAAATTAAGGTGAAAGGAACACGGTCTTTTTCATTTTGCTATCTCTTTCCTCCCTTTTGTCTGCCAACAAGAGGCACTGATCAAAAATTTAGTAAGATCTCTCCCTAATTTCAAGAACTGTGATTTAGCAAGTGTTTGCTGTAGTTTTATGTGCTGTATTAAGCCATATATATATATGTATATACACCTACACACACATAGTTAATTTCATCCTCACAGCAGTCTCTAGAGTGACTCTCTCCATTTGACAGATGAGGAAGCTGAAATGAAGACAGATTAAATAGCTGGTGCAGAATTGTGAGAGGTGGTGTCACACCCAAAGCCTTTGCTCTTTTCCATTCCACTCCACTCTCCCACCTCCCTGTGTGTGGTTGCGTGTAAAGATTGTCATAGAGAGGAAACAAATGAAACTAGAATTGTTTATCAATCACTCAATAAATTAACACAAAACAACAAATAGTGAAATGTTACACATTGTAGAAAAAAATAGTAAAATCTTATCTAGTGTCAGTTACACTAATAATTGGAGAAGGAAATGGTAACCCACTCCAGTATTCTTGCCTGAAGAATCCCATGGACCTGGTGGGCTATGGTCCATAGGGTCGCAAAGAGTCAGACAGGACTGAAGCAACTTAGCATACATGCACTAATAATTGTAAGGATTCAAGTAGGTGCAGGGCACAGACCAAGCAGGAAGTGGTCTGGAACCTCCAATTTGCACCCCAGGTCTTTTCTTGCTGCACCAGTATGTATATTCTGGGCCAAGATAAACAGATGTGTAAGTGATGGTGTGCATTTTGCATCACTTAGAAGAGTCTCCATTGGGTGCTACAGAGTTCCATAGTTTATGTGACGTTTTCTATCCCATAAATCTATAGATTCCAAGTCTGTTTACTGTAAGCAGTCCTGGGTAGTCCAGGTACATCCTCCTATAAGTATTTTGTAGATAAGGACTTTTCTGTTAGTAAATACCATTTTTTAAAAATTGAAGTATAGTTGTTTAAATGGTGTTTGTTTCAGGTGTACAGCAAAGTAACTCACTTGTATATACATATGTATCTTTGTTTTTCTAAGTAAATACCGTTTGTCATCAGAGGTCTGTCATTAGCATGTTGACAAGGAGATTTCTTTCTGAAGTTCTTCATCCCCTTCTAAGTCCACTCCACAATTCAGACACAATAACAGAAAAGAATGGATTGCAAACCTATTCTTTATCCCTTTTCTGCCTGCAAGCTTAGAGGAAGAAAAGGTAGCTACTATTCTCATTTCAAAATAAACTTAGAATATGTCAATATGTCAGGCAAAGAAAAGGAAAAGGGTAGGCTCTGGCTTGTTGCCACCTGCAGATTCCTTCCTCATCAGACCAGTCAGAGTGAGATCCCAGGTTGTGCTGACCACTTCTTTTCTCAAACGGGTTTGATGTTGTTAAGCCGGCATTGGCATAAAGGGATATGATGGCATCCCTACCTTGGTTGCCTAAGATTTGCCTGTTTCTCCAGTTGACCCCTGTCATTTGGTTCTTTTCTGAATCCTCAATGTCCACAAATAATTATACTAAGATTTAGAAAGCGCTTATTTGTCAGGTACTCCTCCAAGCTCTTTTTACAATAGCTCATTTAATATTCAGAACAACCCTATGGGGAAGATGCTATTATATATTTTATAGCCAAGGAAACTGAGGCACAAAGCAGTAAGATAACTTGCTTACATTGAGGTCACATAGTCAATCAGAGGTAGAGTGAGAACTGGAACCCAGGTGGTCTGGCTCTAGAGTCCATGCTTTTGAGCACTGTGCTCTTGCTTTCTCTATGAGGACAGCTCTGTGTGCCTCTCCTCCGGTAAAACCTTTCTGGGATGCTCCAGGCAGCAGTGTGTTTTGCACTACAAACAGTGTTTACTCATAAAAACACCATCTCATGTTGGTTTTAGTATCTTAGGGTCATTGTTTACAACTCTTGTCTATTCCCATCATAGTCAAACATGAGGCAAAGCGTCCTATTTGTGGCATCACCTCTTTTCCTCTAGGAACCTTTTTTTTTTTTTTACCACTTGACCTGCTGGTTGATTAATTTCTTTTTGGTAGAAAAAGTGATTTAAAATATAAATCTCTCTTGCCTATTAGATAAAGACATTTTTAAAAGTACAATTTACAGTAGAGATGGGAGAGTTAAATGAATCCCTTTATCTCCTCTAAATGTGGCACTGTATTTCTCCATTACATCAGTGAAAGAGAATTGTGTGATACACAGTGTGTGAACTGTGTATCACACAAAAGTTTATTTTTCTTTGAAACCTGTTTGAGGGCATTAGTGTGAACAGTAGGTGGAGAATCATAGTTATACCAAAAATGGTTAACCATCAGACATAGTAGCTTTTATATTTTATCCATGTAAAAACAATACTCTTAATTAGAATTTCTTTTTGCTTTTTAAGAAACACATACAGCTTCAGGAATAAGAAGAGGAAATTGCAGCTGATGAGTTTTTCAGGATCTCTAGCAGAGGAATTTCTGTGTGGATTTTTTAAAGGATTCTGTAGAAGGAACATTGTTAAGCATTTCATAGAATTTCTTAGGAGCCTCTATGTTCTGAGCAAAGCATGATTGTGCCTCAATCTGAGGACAGGGAACTCTGAGATGAAACACAGCTGGCCTGATATTTTTAAGAAAATTGTAAGGGAGACACTATGTGCAATCAATTAAATTGTTCTTTTCCCCTTTTCAGAAGACAAACAAATTGTAAAAGCGGAGTTGCTGCTGAGAATGTAAATTGGCTAGAGTATCTGTTTATGCTGTTAGATTTATGCATAAACTGTAAATGGCACAAAGTCTTATTGACCTTAGTAGCTAAGCAGTGATCCAAAACAGGCTTGTTGTGTACAGTTTCATGCTACCAACCCTCAGCCTTAACATTTCAATTTTGAGGGTTGAATTCTCTTACCGATTTAAAAAGAATTTGACAAGTTCATATAATGTTGCTGTCTAAAAATTTTTTTTCACCATTTCAAATGAGTGTATTTCCAATGTTTAATAATGGCATTGCCCAGGATGTGTTTGGATTTAATGGTTGTTAGCATTCATTCACTAGTCAGCCTGAAAAGAAAACAGATTGCCCCATATCATGATACCACTAGTAAATGTTAACTCCGGTTAGCATATAATTGAGATCATGATGAAAAACAATGAGTGCAGAAATTGATTTAAGAGCATAAATTTTTATTCATCAACTACTGTCAGTTTGAGCAGAGCCAAGAAATTGGAAATTGAAGTAGAAAAGTGGGAGAATAAATTCTTACTCCTACATCAAGGACACTTGCTTACTCATACAATTATAAGTAATTTAACCGTTCAACAGCAAATACTTAAGCATGTTCTGTTTGTAATGCCTATGCTAGGTACTAACAACAAAATAGTTAAGATTCAATTTCTGTCTTGAGAGCTTGTTAAATGGCCATCACTCTTAACCATTCTGTGAATGATGCTTGATATTTTTTTCTTAATACCAAAGTGGTAGATGGATTCTCTATCCCCAAACACTGTTTTGAAATTCCTACTAAAAAAAAATAAATTATAGTATTAGATTGGAAGTACTTTGAGTCATTGTTTCTTTCCTTCTCACTTCTTCCAGAAGTTTTGAAAATTAAGAAAATTATATAAAATTAAGAAATTTTTGAAAATTAAGAAAATCGTATAAAATTGAGAAATTTTTGAGCATTATATAAAATTAAGAAAATTATGTAAAAATGTGGAAGACAGTTGTGAAAAATTAATAAAGCAGAGCTAACTGTCATCCCAACCCCAATATAATATTTCCCTAATTTCCCTAAGTACAGATATTTCCATATGCTTATAATCATATAACATATTCTATTTTATGTCCTGCTCTTTTTTTCACTTGATGTGATACATAATTACACATTTTAATTAATAGATTCTTGGGGACCAGTTTTAGGTTTACAGTAGAATTGGGCAAAATTATAGGGAATTCACGGAGAAGGCAATGGCACCCCACTCCAGTACTCTTGCCTGGAAAATCCCATGGATGGAGGAGCCTGGTAGGCTTCAGTCCATGGGGTCGCTGGGTCGGACCTGACTGAGAGACTTCACTTTCACCTTTCGCTTTCATGCATTGGAGAAGGAAATGGCAATCCACTCCAGTGTTCTTGCCTGGAGAACCCCAGGGACGGGGGAGCCTGGTGGGCTGCCGTCTATGGGGTCGCACAGAGTCGGACACGACTGAAGTAACTTAGCTTAGCAATAGGGAATTCATATATTACCCTCACCCCATGCCCCTTACAGTTTACTCTATTGATTTCTTGCATTAGTAAGGTGTGTTTGTTACAATTAGTGAGCCAGTTGTACATTGTACATTGTTAACTAAAGTCCACAGGATACACTGGGGCTTACTCTGTGTACATGTATTCTTTGATTGATGGATAAACAGTGGTACATGTAGAATATTATTAGTAGTAAAAAAGAAGTCAAGAAAAGACATGGAGAAATCATGAATGCATATTGCTAAGGGAGAGATGTCAACATGGAAAGGCTAAACACTGTGTGATTCCAACTCTATGACATTCTGGAAAAGGCAAAAATGTGGACACAGTTTAAAAACGTATCAGTGGTTCCAGAGGAGAGGAGGAAGGGAAAGATGAATGAGTGCACACCTGGATTTTTAAGACAGTAGAACTTTTCTGTATGACACCATAAGGGTAGATATATGTCATTAAACTGTATCAAAACCCAAGGACACATAATTGTTATGCTTCTAAATAGTGTACAGTATTCCTGGTTGAAAGCAACAGAAATGTAGCTAATTTAAGTAGAACATAACTATTAAAGGGTATTGCTCCTGCTAAATCACTTCAGTCGTGTCCGACTCTGTGTGACCCCATAGACAGCAACCCAGCAGGCTCCCCCGTCCCTGGGATTCTCCAGGCAAGAACACTGGAGTGGGTTGCCATTTCCTTCTCCAATGCATGAAAGTGAAAAGTGAAAGTGAAGTCACTCAGTCGTGTCTGACTCTTAGCGACCCCATGGACTGCAGCCTACCAGGCTTCTCTACCCATGGGATTTTCCAGGCAAGAGTACTGGAGTAGGTGCCATTGCCTCCTCCTTAAAGGGTATTAGATAACTCCTAAAATTTCCAGGAGGGCTGTAATTAGCTAGAGAGCCCCAAGCAAGGTCCCAGTCAGGTCTCCAGCATGAGGAGGAGGCCACCAAGCACTAGACATTAAAGCTTGCACTGCAGATAGATGGGCATTGATTGGTAGATACCACCTGTCATGGGTTGCATTGAAGCGAAGTGAAGTGAAGTGAAAGTCGCTCAGTCATGTCTGACTCTTTGCGATCCTATGGACTATACAGTCCACGGAATTCTCCAGGCCATAATACTGGACCAGGCAGCCTTTCCCTTCTCTAGGGTATCTTCCCAACGTAGGGGTCGAACCCAGGTCTCCTGCATTGCAGGAGAATTCTTTACCAGCTAGCCACAGGGAAGCCCCTGTAAGGGTTGCATTGGGCCCTGCAAAAAGAGAGGTTGAAGTCCTAATCTCCAGTACCTCAGAGAGTGACCCCATTTCGAAATAGTTACAGATGTAGGTAGTTAAGATGAGGTCAGACTGGAGTGGGGGGCCCTAATCCAATATGAGTGGTACCCCTGTAAGAGGAGAGAGACACACAAGGAAAAGATGGCCACATGATGATGAAGGCAGAGAGTGGGGGCCAAGGATCACCAGCAAACATCAGAAGCTAGAATAGACAAGGAATTATTTTCCTCTACAGGTTTCAGAGGCGGCATGGTGCTGCCCACACTTTGATTTTGGACTTCTGGCCTCTGGAACCATTAGACAATAAGTTTCTGTTGTTTTAAGTCACCTAGTTTATGGGTCTTTGACATAGCAGCCCTAGCAAACTGATACACCACCAACCACCATTGTCTCTAGAGAGAAACCTTCCCTGGCTCCTCTTTCTGACTCACCAGCTCCTCTTTAAAGCATGGCAGGAGCATCTGAACAGTAACTTGTAGGACACATGTCCATGCCCTAGCTATAGGGAAGGCCAGGAGAATGAGGATCTGGCATTTTATATTTCTATAGCCTCTTACTGACACTCATAAGATATGGAATTCTCCCAACATTAGGGAGGGGCTCAGATGCCAGGCAACTGAAAGGAAGGACAGGAATCTGATATAATTGACTTTATAGTTATGAATTTTAAGGGCTATATAATATTCCATCATGTTGATGCCATTTCTAAAAAGCTTTTTCTATTTTTATTGGGCAAAATAACTTCCAGATTGATATGTGGTAACATATTTTGCCTGTATGATTTTGCTTCTGTTGGGCCATGTCTTAAATGTAATATTAGAGCCTTCATGAATCCCAACTACATATTCATAGATTTATTTTCAAAAAATGTCTTCTCACTTTATTTCCGGGGGAGTCATACTCCGGGGGGAGTGATTAAATCACTCTTGGGGGAGCAATTGCTCCGAAGGACTTATCTTCAAGTCCCTATTCGGGCACCACTTGCCAGGGTCCAGCCCCGGTGGATCCAGGGTGATTCGAAGGTGGAGACGGAGTTGGTGTACTAGGAAAGAATTTATTCAATTACAGATAGAGAGAGATTAGGAAATTAGCAGAAAAAAAGGGGCTGAATAACTTGGCTTACATGGGATGCCAATCACCACCTACGTAGGCCACAGGCCTCTTTCCGTTCTCCCGAAGGAGAGGAGGCACTGAGGCCTCCCTGGTCCGATCTTAGAAGCCCAGGCAGAGTTAGTAGGCTTGGTGAGGACCCAAGTGCCAGATGGGAATTCAGCCAGAAAATAGTAAGAGGTATTAGAGGAGAGAAAGAGGCTGAATAACTTGGTTTACACGGGATACCAATAAAATTCCAAGACAAGGAATTTGCACCATCTACGTCGGGCCACGGGCGCCACTTGAACATCGAAAGGTGCCCCTCCTTGGGCACCTTTTCGCATGGACTTGAAAGCCGGGACAAGTAAGCAGACGTGGCGGGCACCCGCGCTCCAGATGGGAATTCAGCCAGAAATACGGAGGATGAGAAAGAACGACATGGGGGAATCAGTCTTTCCGGAAACTGATCTGTTTTCTTTATTTTCAAGTTTGCTTATATACCTTTTGTTACACATAGGGATGAATACAAAGTCACGCGGGGGTCAGCAGTCCTGACCTTTATCAAAATCGGGTGCTTTACATACAAAAAAGGTCTTAGGGGTTTCACATCATCTTCTGGCCATGAGGCCTGCTAATACTTCATGATCCTCTCTTTCTGATAACCAAAAAACTCATTTTTTCCAAGGGTGTTTTTTCTTAAACCAGGCACCACCCTCCAGATAAAGGTACATTCCTATAGAGTAAGGGTGTAATGAGTTACAGTCAAGAAAGGAATTTATCTAACCCAAGGTTAACATGATTAATCTTAAAGGTTAATATTATTTCTCTTATATGCTAGTTATATTCATTATAAGGGCAGGGAGTTAGAAGCAATTATTGGCACAACAAATAAAAACCCTTCACCAATACAATTCCTAATCAACCCACTATACTAATAAATTCTAACTTCCCAAAAGAATCTGCCTTTAGTAAGTCTAAAACATCTCGTGCCTCTCGCTGTTGGGAGGCTGTAAATAATCACATTTGGCCTGACGAACCTATACAGGCAGGCTAGATAACCTTCAGAGGAGTTCGTAAGCTGAAACAGTCTTGTCATGCCCAGGAATTTTATCAACTGGAGCTGCAAATTAACTCCTTCTCCGAGAGAAATGGTTATGGGGGAGAGCCCCCTGTAAAGTCAGAGGTGTAGGTGAGAGCATAAAACAGACTCTGGTTTTTGGGGGTAGATGCTCGGGAACAGGGGGTTTCCTGAGGCTTAATCACGCCTTTGCGTATGCCAAGCCTCCTTCCTCATGACCTTTGCCACGGGCGGAGTTCCTCACGCTGGCCCCCAGCATGCTTTATAACTTAATGGATAGTATATGTGTGTGCCTGTTTGATCATTACTTAGGTTATATTGCTGAGGCTTAGTTGCTAAGTTGTGTTTGACTCTTTTGCGACCCCACGGACATAGCTCGCCAGGCTCCTCTGTACATAGGATTTCTGGACAAGCTAGAATACTGGAACAGGTTGCCATTTTCTTCTCTATGGGATCTTTCTGACCCAGAATTTCAACTTACGTCTCCTGCATTGGCAGGCGGATTCTTGAAGAGACATGGGTTTGATCCCTGGGTCAGAAAGATCCTTTGGAGTAGGGAATGGCAAGCCATTCCTGTGTTCCAGTCATTGGCAGAAGAGACTGGTGGGCTACAGTCTATGGGGCTGTAAAATGTTGGACACAACTGAGCATCATTATCATTTCCTTAAGGCTGTGTTGATTTGCATTTACTTGACCTTTAGAAAAGATAGATGTGTTTCCATACATAGTTTAGTGCAAGTCACTCAGTCATGTCCAGCTCTCTGTGACCCCATGGACCCTACAGTCCATGGAATTCTCCAGTCCAGAATACTGGAGTAAGTAGCCTTTCCCTTCCCAGGGGATCGTCCCAAATACATAGTTTACACTTTGAATTTCTTCTGATCTGATTTTATTGGTGCCTTGCTATTTCTTGAAGGCTATATTTAAACAAACATTTTTAGGTATTAGTCCTGAGAGGCTTTAAGTTGCTGCCAGTGTTTTTGCTGAGAATCAACCAAATTGTATGTGAAATAGCTAAGAAAATAATTCTTTTTCCCCCAAGTTGTATTAATTAAAATATATGAGGAAGTCCTATTTTTACGGCATGCTTAATATGCCATAAAATGCTTAACAGTGCCTGACCTAGGGGAAGTACATTGACAAGCTCAATAAAATATCAATAAAACCTAACTTTCATTATTTTTATGTTGTGGGTATTTTCTATTTTTCTTAAGGGAAGTGAAATCAAAACTTTATTAATTCATTGTTTAAACAAATAATTCCTGGAGTCAAGAGACTGCAGCAGCACAAAAGATGATTCAACAATGAACATGGGTCAAGTGGCTTTGAATTGAGTATAAGAAATGAGAAAACTTGCAAAGTTTACATTGTGAGAGTTTCCAAAAATGAAGAACTGTGATACAATGTGATAAGCCTCTTAAAGGTTATGCAGATTTTCTTAGGATTTTGGAGAAGGGGCAAGTCACTTCAGAGCTTAATGAGTCCAGAACACTTCATAGAAGGGAAGGATTTCAACCTAGCCTTTAAATGAGAGTATGATTTCAATGAACAGAGATGGAGTGGAAGCAGTCCATGCAGTGGGGATGGCATGGGGAAGACATAGATAGGAAAGCATAAATCATGCTCCAAGAAGGAGAAATAATTAGTAGTATTCTAGCTAAAAAACTCCCTAGTGGCTCAGTTGGTAAAGAGTCTGCCTGCAATGTGGGAGACTGGGTTCAATCCCTGGATCAGGAAGATCCCCTGAAGAAGGAAATGGCAACCTACTCTGTTATTTTTGCCTGGAGAATTCCATGGACAAAGGAGCCTGGTGGGCTACAGTCCATGGGGTCATAAAAAGTCAGACATGACTGAGTACTCTCAGTTTTCATTCTAGCTAAAAGATAGTGAATCCCTTCTAATGTGTTGGGTACTAATGTGTAATTAGTAATGTGTAATTAAGATATCTAATGTGTGCTAATTCTGCACTTAAATCCTTATAGCAAGCTTATAAGACAAATACCATGATTGTTTCCATTTTATTGATGAGAAAACCATAGCTCTGGACGGTTATATAGACTACAAATGACGAAGTCCATAGCTTGAATTCTTATTTGTCTGACTCTAGAGCCCAAGCTCTTTACGCTGTGTGAGGAAATTGCTTCAAATAGTCAAACTAGCAGATCCAATTTGATTGCAGTCTAGAATGCAAGTTGGATAGTGACGAAAGAGAAAACAGAAGAAGAGATATATTGGTGAAAAACCACACAGGGTGCCAAAGTGTCAGATGAAGAGGTTTGAACTTCATTCAGCAGAGACTAGAGTGCCATGAGTGTTCCGAGTAGTAGAGTGATAGGTTCACAGTGTTGCTTTGGAAGGGCAATCTGGTGACATTGTATAGGATTACTTGAAAGAGAAACCAGAGTTAAAGAGATCAGTTAAAGAAAGAAATTGTCATTCTTAAGGTAACAAGAGCTTGAAATACAGTTGACAGATTGATATAGAACAGTTGTGAATTTGAAAGACACTCCTAAGAGGAGTGAGCAGAATTTAGTGACCCATGGAAAATGGGAAAGGGAAAGAAAAAGAAGAAGTCAAAGATGGATTCGTGTTTCAGATCTGGGTGACTGGAGGATTATGATACCACTAAAAACACAGATCTAGATATTAACAAGGAGAGTGGATTTTAGGAGGAAGATTATAAACTTGACTTTAGACATGTTTATTTTGAGGTGGGTATCTTCAGCAAAAAGTTCAAGATTCCAAACTATAACTGGGAAAAAGGATGAAACTAAAGCTACAGATTTAGAGGTCCTCTGAGTGGAGATTTTAATTGGAGTCCGTGGCCATATATGTTTGCTGAAGGAAAGGCAGAATAGGATCATATCAAAGCTGGAAGTCAGGAATATCACAGTGAGGGGAGGGAGGAAGAAAAGGGGCAGGAGGACAGAGAAGTAATCATCTTCTCTGTGTTATGAAGGCATGAAAATATGATTGAGCTGGAGTAGGGCACTAGAAATTTCCCCCTCCTATCCTTGACAACTTTACTCTCATCCTCAAATTACAAGTGAAAAAAAAAAGTTCAGAGAAAGCAAAGAAAGGCAGAGGAGCACTTAGCAGTAGAGAGCTTTGGCTCTGACCCCAGGGAGAGTTTCAGGGGCCCAAACTTGGTCATACAGAAGACTGTGTCTGCCTCGGCTGATAAGCCATAAGAGCCAAGAAGCAAAGCAGGATGGAAAGGACTTTTCTGGGCTTTCTTCCAGGGGTTACAGCCAGACCTTCTTACTGCTTTTCCTACAGGAAGGAGAGAACCAGAGGGAGCCACACGAGTAATGGGCCACAACCCACCGGCACAGCGCTCAGCATAATGTCTGTGGCATTATGCTTGCAGGTGGAGTAGAGGCACCAGATAGAACCATTATCACAATCCTCTGCCTTTTATTTAATAAAGAGACAAGACAGGTAGATAACAAAGAGGCTTGTCAAAGAAGAAAAGAAGAGCTGAGTAGTAGAGGTAGTGGTAAGTGTTGAATTCCATATAAGGATGGAGGAAGATGAAAATTGAAGGCATGTTGCATTTAAGATATCTAAAATTAGAATTTAGATGGCTTCTGGTAGCCTTCCAAGGGTTGGATTTAGTAGAATAGTATATTTAAAACATATTGACAGGATTGGAGAATAATCAGGTGGGAAGCATGGAGAAGAGTAATGTGGATTACACTCTGGGGTAATTTGAGTTAAGAAGAATGAAAGAGATGGCCAGGAACTCAAGGGCACAGTATGACAGACATTTGTAGTTGTTAACTGTTTGAAAGATCAGTAAGACTGATAAAGAGAGAAAACAATAAATGTAGTAAGTTTGTGCGAAAGAGAAATACACACTTTATGAAGTAAGACGCTGGACGACATGAGAAAAGATAGATTAGAAAAGGATTTGTTGTTGAAATTTTTTTAAAAAGGAAAATGCTGTGAGTTTGAGATATAACTGTAGTAGGTGAGCAAGAATAGCTTTGCTAAAGCAGATTAAAGGAAGAAAGATAAGATATAGGCAGATTTGGTTGAGGGTAGAGAAGAGAAAAAGTGGAAGTAAGTCCTAACCAGATGAGAGGCACTGGGGAAGGGGAAAACTGGATGTGCTGCAGATGGCTACCTGTTAGCAGCTAATTTTTATGGAATGTTATCAGAGTCTCAGGAGTCAGAAAGAAAAGACCCAAAGGAGCACACTGGAGAGAAGAAAATGGACTGCAAATATGAGATGAGGGCAGTGAACATTACATAATGATGGGGGCAAGTCACTTAAAAATCTTCTTGGAAAGAGGCCATGAAGATAATTTTTCTGTAGCATCTTAAACTAGAGGAAATGAAGTCTTCACTGAGTATTGGAGAGGCTCAGCCAGGGAAGCCAGAGAGGATGATGGCTGTCAACACTGGAGATCAAAGCACTGGAAGAGAAAAAGTGCTATAGAAAAATAAAAAGGGGGAATAATAACTTAAGTTGCCAAGATGAAAAGGAGGAAGAAATGGATTTGGAAATTGTTCAAGTGCAGAAAGCAAAGATTGCCATAGTCCTCCTAATGCTGATCTCTCTAGTTTCCTTCTCCCCAAATACGTTAAAGTAGAGCTATGTGGCTTATAGAGATTTACTTATCTTCAACTAACTTATTACACAATGGTTGAACAAGAATTCTAGAGTGAAACAGTATGGTCTTGAATCCCAACTCTGTCATGAATTGTCTGTATGACTTGGACAAGTTACTTCATCTCTGTAGGCCTTAGTTTCTTCACCTGTACAAAGGGGATAATAATGTAATAGGTCTCTCATGGTGAAGATGAAATATGGTATTGTACCAAAAAAAAAAAAGAGTTTCAGAGCTGGCAACTTGTACACATTCATTATTATCCCCCATTACCCTGATGATGGTTATGGTGATGAAAAATACATTGGAATTCAGAGATGAATAAGATGGATCCCTAAACCCAAGGACTCAAGGGCTATTGGGAAATATATTAATACCTTTGAGTGAATCAATAATTATAATCAAATTAATTGATTCACTGGACAAATAGTTCTTAAGCTCCTTACAGTGTTTCAGGTGTTGGGGATACATTGTTGAGTGAAACATACCAAGATTCTCAGCCTTCATGGAACTTGCATTCTACTGAGAGAAAGAAAAAAATAAGTCTTAGAGTAAATAACTCTAGTCCATTAGGAAGGATGCATTATGTGTTGTGAGAGGAAAGGAGAATAAGGTAATGGTGATAGAGACCAGTGTGGGAGAGGTGGTGGGATGTCAGTTAAAATAAAGATTAAGGGTAAGGTAGGCATCATTGAGCAAGATGTTTGGGGGTTGTCACTGGGACATTTATAATGAAGTCATCAGGAAGGCTGCTGCTTATAGAAGCAAAGAGGTGAGCTATCTAACTTGGCCCAGCCTTGGAGGAAAGGCTGAACTATTAGGAAGGGTTAGTGATGGTTAGAAAGGCTAGCAGAACTGTGGGAAACAGTACAGAGGTTCTTCAAAAAATTGCAAATAGAAGCAATTCCAACTGTGGATATAAATCCAAAAGAAATGGAGTTATTATCCTGAAGATGTATCTGCACCCCCATGTTCATTGAAGCATAATTTACAGTAACCAAGATGTGGAGACCTAGATGTCCCTGATGAATGGATAAAGAGAATGTGGTGTATATATATATATGCAACAGAATTACTCAGTCATTAGAAAGAAGGAAATCTGTGTCATTTGCTACATTGTGGATTAACCACGATGATATTAATCAGGCAAAGCAAATACTCTATGATCTCACTTATATATGGAATCTTAACAAAACCTATCTCATAGAAACAGAACAGATTTCTTGGAAGGGGGAGAGGTTGTCAAAGACACAAACTTCTGGTTATAAGATGAATAAGTTCTGAGTATCTAATAATAGAACTTCTTGTCTATAGTTAAGATACATGGATTTGCTAGGTAGGGCAGTAAGATGCTGTTCAATCAGTAGATTGTAGGGTCCAGTGAGAGGAAAGGCATGTTGTAATCGTGGTAGAGAAGGAGATGAGATGGAAAGCAGATGTGAAGTTGGAGACTGGGGATGCTTGGAATGGGGATGTTCAAAGGGATTGCCCAGGTGTTGATATTGACAAAGGACGTTTGTGTGCCACGTACACATAGACCTGAACTTGAGTGTTTATTCCAACGTGTAGTAGTTTGTGATCTTTGTTAACTTCACTGAGAATAAGATTTCATTTGGAAAAAAAATTGCCTCATTTGCTTGTTAGGAATAGTGAATGAAATAATGTATGAAAGCTCTTAATATGGTACTACCTGGTACATATTAGGTGCTCAATAAATATCAGTTCCTATTATCACTGTTATGATGATGATTAGAAAGACAACTATGGTTTTTTGCTATCTGTTGTCTGAGGGGAAAAGAAGGACAGGTAATGAAAGAAAAAGATGAAATGCTTTTCTTAAAGATTCAGCTTTCTTCTTAGCTCTAATGTCACATCTGTAGGTGATTAATTATGTTACTGATTTCTATTTTTAGTAATGAAGTTGTTTTTATAGTTTCACATTTGGGAATGCCTGAGGGATTATCTTAACTCTGGGAGATGATTTGGTGAAATTATTTCCTAAAAGGTTTTTCTGGTGATTTTTCATATAAAGGACTAAATGAAGTATTTCTTCTATCTTCTTTTTAACCTTTTACTTATGAAATAGATTCATACTTATCCTTTCCGAGCTCTCCCTTCTACTGCGCTGGATATTCTTAAAATAAATCATTATACTTAGAAGATACATTTCAGGGAAGCTTCTGTGTCATTTTAACTGCTGTTTCACCAACAGTACCCATTACTTCTGTTCACAATGGTAAAATTATAACTTAGCACCCATAAAATAGTATAAACTATTTCCATTGCCCTATTGATGCTGGCACAGTGTGGCACTAGGATGTCTCCCAGTTTATTGGCATGACATTTTCTAACTGTCCATTTTAGCATTTTATTCTAATATATGGAGGGATTTCAATTTTAATTTGTCTTGCTTGTTAAGGATTGGAATTTCATCAGCTAACTTACATGTGACATTTTAATTTTTATTCCTGTGTTCTACACTATGTTCCAAAACATAGTGAAGCTCTTAAGAAAATGAAGTCAGTGTTTATGAAGGAAAGAAAAAAAGAAAGTAAAGTCACTTTACTCGTGTCTGACTCTTTTGCAACTCTGTGGACTCTAGCCCACCAGGCTCCTCTGTCCACGGAATTTTCCAGGCAAGAGTACTGGAGTGGGTTGCCATTTTCTTCTCCAGGGGATCTTCCCGACCTAGGGATCGAACCCAGGTCTCCTGCATTGCAGGCAGACGCTTTACCAGCTGAGCCACAGGGAAGCCCAGTGTTTATGAAAGGAACCCAAATAAGAGCAGATCAGAGAATTTAAAAATAAGCGTGCCAGGGGTAATTTTGTTAGTTCTCTATCTTATAACATTTTCCTAAGAATTCTCTTCCCATAAGACATCCTTTGTTCTTTGGACAGACCTCGTGCTTTTATTTACATTATTGCATTAAAAAGTGCTTTTCGATGAATGGCTTAGCATTGAACTCCACATTGCTTTATAATTAACTTCTGTGATCTTTCTTCTTTACTAGATGAGAGAAGAGGAACTATGTATTATTCACTGCTCTCACTGTCACCCCAGCTATTCCCCAGCCCAATGTGTGACACATAATAAACTTTCAAAAATTTTTATTGAATAAAATTAAAGTGATGAATAATTAGCAAACCTTTGTAAAGTACCTACTATGTTCTAGGCACTGTGCTAGGGATTCAAAAATATTTTATCTCAAGGTGTTCATAGTCTGTCTAGTCAAATCCAGGAAAGACTTGTCCATTGTCAACATTCAGTAATATTTATGGAGAGATGGAAGGCAAGGTAGAAGAAGGGAGGATGGAGAAAAACAGTGTCCTTGAATATCTTCACAGCAACCAGTCCAATATTCCCATGAAACCCTTGAACTTGAAAAGCTGGCTTTATGGATTAGTGAAATATCATTATTCCTATACCTCTTACAGCCTACACTAAACTATCTAAGTGGAAGAGTTTGCTAAGAACTTCACCATCAGAGAGCTTCCCTCCTAATTCCTAAAGGAAGCAAATTATTCTTTTAAATCTGTTAGTTGCTTATATAAAATGAATCATGCTAATGTCAGATCATTCTTTAAAGCAGGCCTGGCAGGGTCATTTTTGTCAACATGTAATTTGAATTCCTATGTAAATTTAAAAGAAGCAAACTACATAACTTACAAAACATTCTATGATCAGATTTTGTACTGACTCTGCCTGACTTGTATCCTGATTGATTTGCTCTGCGTTAGAGCTCTTCTTTGCTGTGAGTTGAAATCATTTGTACTCTCTCTATCTGGGGTTATAAGCAGACCAGAGGGTTGTGTGGAATCAGTTTTAAACCCTGTTTCAAATTCAAATCATCTAGTTTTTCAAGTACTTGACATTTTTATATGCAGGGTCATGAACAAAGTAGCTTCGATTGTTCACTTCAAGCAATCACAACTTGAAACACCTCATGCATCAGTTCTGGCTATGATGAGTATCAGGGATGAGGACTATTGCCCAGCAGAGCAGCAACCATTTAAAGATCCAGGAAAAGATCCAGGGATGTACACTCAGAGGCCTATATGTGTTATTCCTTAAGAAATATTACAAAAAGATTGGAATTTCAGCACTGCTATTTGGGCTATAATCAGTACAGCTCAGGCAAGTTACTCTGATTTTATTTTTCCTTATCTATAAGCTAGAGTAATAGTACATAACAGAGTTGTGTGGAAACATGAAAGTGAAAGTGAAGGTCGCTCAGTTGTGTCCAACTCTTTGCGACCCCATGGACTATACAGTCCATGGAATTCTCCAGTACAGAATACTGGACTGGGTAGTCTTTCCCTTCTCCAGGGGATCTTCCTGACCCAGGGATCGAAACACAGGTCTCCCGCATTGCAGGCAGATTCTTTACCAGCTGGCCACAAGGGAAGCCCAAGAATACTGGAATGGGTAGCCTATCCCTTCTCCAGTGGCTCTTCCCGATCCAGGAATCGAACCGGAGTCTTCTGCATTGCAGGTATTCTTTACCAAGTGAGCTGTGAGGGAAGCCCTCATTTATGTTTGGAAACATAAATGAAATTATATCTGTATATTAGTTTGAGACATGAAATGAGGCAAATCAACAAAGAAAAATGAAGGTAGACTTAGAACTTTAACCCAGGAAAGAAAGAAAAAAGGTAGCTAAGGTGGATGCATGGTTTATGAAAATGTACATGCCTACTGATATTTGAACTATTATTTGAAGACAAGGCTCTTGTTCTACTTGATATTGATTCAGTTCAGTTCAGTCACTCAGTTGTGTCTGACTCTTTGTGACCCCATGGACTGCAGCACACCAGACTACCCTGTCCATCACCAACTCCTGGAGCTTACTCAAATTCATGTCTATCAAGTCAGTGATGCCATCCAACCATCTCATCCTCTGTCATCCCCTTCTCCTCCTGCCTTCAATCTTTCCCAGCATCAGAGTCTTTTCCAATGAGTCAGTTTTTCACATCAAGTGGCCAAAGTATTGGAGTTTCAGCTTCAGCATCAGTCCTTCCAATGAATATTCAGGACTGATTTCCTTTAGGATTGACTGGTTTGATTTCCTTGCAGTCCCAGGAACTTTCAAAGAGTCTTCTCCAACACCACAGTTCCAAAGCATCAATTCTTTGGTGTTCAGCTTTCTTTATAGTCCAGCTCTCACATTCATACATGACTACTGGAAAAACCATACCTTTGACTGGACAGATCTTTGTTGGCAAAGTGATGTCTCTGCTTTTGAATACGCTATCTAGGTTGGTCATAGCTTTTCTTCCAAGGAGCAAGCGTCTTTTAATTTCATGGCTGCAGTCACCATTTACAGTGATTTTGGAGCCCCCCAAAATAAAGTCTGTCACTGTTTCCACTGTTTACCCATCTATTTGCCATGAAGTGATGGGACCAGATGCCATAATCTAAGTTTTCTGAATGTTGAGTTTTAAGCCAACTTTTTCACTCTCCTCTTTCACTTTCATCAAGAGGCTCTTTAGTTCCTCTTCACTTTCTGCCATAAGGGTGGTGTCATCTGCATATCTGAGGTTAATGATATTTCTCCTGGCAATCTTGATTCCAGCTTGTGCTTCATCCAGCTTGTGTATCTCTACTTGAGATACAGAAGGGCAAAATCAAGGAGAAATGGCTCAATGGCTCCTCAGATTGCTCTGGTCATTAATCCTAGCAGGGCTTCAGTATCAACTGAATGTGATGGTGAAAGCATTTAGAAAACATGAAAAAATAAAAGACAGTGGAAACAAGACAGGAAAAAAAACTAAATTTAAGATATTCTTTTAAAAATCTGGTTTGCAGAAAATGCCCTTTCAATCTTTGTCTTGTCTGCTTTCAAGGTGGAGTAACTGATGCCTCATCAAGGCAACATCTATTCTCTGTGGAAGATGATGAAAACATGAGAGTGGAAGAGTGATGGTCCAAGGCAAGGGCTTGGCCAGCTCCTCTGGGGCCTATTGTACCATCTGTGTGAATGCAGATAGAGGTTCTAATGGAAATTCATGTTTATGTGGGTTTATTTTTAAGCAAATTGCTCTCTTTGATTGTCTGCAGAGAAGCTCGGCACACTCTTCCACTTTACAAGTGTATAAGGTATGCATGGTGTACATCTGATGACTTAATTTCTTAATTTTTTTTCTAAGAGTCCTTTTCTGCCCACTCCTATTTCTCCTAAGTCCTGCTTTCTTGCCATGTTCCACATTCTCTAGAGATGATCCCATCTCCTTTAAAGACTTCAGTTACCACTTACATGCTGAGGCTACCTAACAATCTAATTCCAGCTCTAGACACTACTGTTCTCCAGACTTGCATAGCCAGCTCTCTAGTGCACATGACCAAATAGATGTAAAACATATCCAAAAAAATCATCCTGCTCCTGATAGCTCCTTCTTGTTGCTCTCTCTGTGAGGCTTCCACTTAAATTTCAAAGCCAGATCTGAGTGTCCTTCTTGATCTCTCCCTTATAGCCTACATTTAATTAATTACTAAATTCTTTTGATTATGCCTCTTCAACATATCTTAGACTTATGTCCTTTTTTCTGTTCCTACTTTAAGCCTTAACCCAGGTCATTGTCATCAATCACCAGTCTTGCAAATGACCTTCCTAACTGTTCCGCTCCTTCCACCCCTGTTCCATCCTATACAGTTGGAATGAAACCTTTAATTCAGCAATTCTGAAATATTCTGGTCTCAGGAAACCTTTACATTCTTAAAATTTGTTGAGGGCTTTGTTTATGTGCAATGCATAGAAATAGATATTGTTACAGATATTTACTTCATTAGAAACAAAAGTGAAAAAAACACAAGAATAATACAGGAACATCAGATCAATGATGTCATCACTCAATTTGTAGCCTCTAGAAAACTCCAAGGTACATGAGAGAATGAGAGTGAGAAAAGTAAACAATGTCTTACTATTATGAAAATATTTTTGACCACACAAACCTCTGAAAGGTTTTACCAGTGTCCTAGGGCTTTGTGGACCTCATTGTGGGAACCACTGCTTAATCCATTCATCCCTTTGCTTCCCAGTTTCAATCACTTTACTACCTTGCCACAGTCTTTCAGGATGGAGTCCAAAAGCTCCAGCAAGATATGTAAAATTCTTTATAATCTGGCCTCTACCCATCTCTCCAGACCCAGCTCCTATGATGTCCCCATTTTGACCTCTGCATCAGCCAGGTTGACGAGCTTGCCAGCCTCAGCACTTCCTCTCTTCGCAGGCTGTCACTCCTGCTTTTCTCATGACCTGGGATGCCTTGTGTCCCTACTCATTCTTCTGGACTCAGCTTCATCTTCAGTTTTGCCTAAAACCTTCCCTGAAAACCAGGTCCCTCCTCTGGTTTCCTTCTGTTATAACTGTTGTTTACTTATGTTTCCTTCATTGGACTATAAGCTCCTTGAGTCTTTGCTATGCCAGACAGTATGAGTTCAAAAACATTGCCGTATCATTGGAGAAAAACAGATGTATAGTAAATAAAGCTTGTATAACTGACTTATGTATTTTTCCTTTAGATGTTTAGTAAACTGACATTATGTTTTTCTATAATATATATTAATTCACCCCATTTGTTAAAAAAATTCCAATTTAAAAATGCCAGTAAGGCATGTACCCTAAGGAAATCTTAATTGAAAAGAAGACATGTACCCCAGTGCTCACAGCAGCATTACATTAGCTAGGACATGGAAGCAACCTAGATGTCCACTGACAGATGAATGGATAAAGATGTGGTCCATATAGACAATGGACTATTAATCAGAAAAAAAGTGCATTTGAGTTAGTTCTAATGAGGTGGATGAACCTAGAGCCTACTAAACAAAGTGAAGTAAGTCAGAAAGAGAAAAACAAATATCATATATTAACACATGTATGTGGAATTTAGAAAGATGGTACTGATGATCTGGTTTGCAGGGCAGCAAAGGAGACATAGACATGAAGAACAGACTTGTGGACACAGTTGGGGAGAAGGCGGGTGGGACGGTTTGAGAGGGCAGCATTGAAAAATATACATTACAATATGTACAATAGATAGCTAGCAGGAATTGCTGTCTGACTCAGGGAACCCAAATCTGTGACAACCTAGAGGGGTGGGAGGGGATAGGGGAGGTTCAAGAGGGAGGGGACATGTTATACCTATGGCTGATTCATGTTGATGTATGGCAGAATCCAACACAATATTGTAAAGTAATTATCCTCCAATTTAAAATAAAACTTAAAAAAATAAAAAACACCAATAAGATATTAGTTGTGATGCTACTGTGTATATACTATGATGATGAAGTTATGATGAAGTTGCTCAGTTGTGTCTGACTCTTTGCAACCCCATGGACTGTAGTCCACCAGGCTCCTTGATCCATGGGATTTTCCAGGCATGAATACTGGAGTGGGTTGCCATTTCCTTCTCCAGGGGATCTTCCCAACTCAGGGATCGAACCCAGGTCTCCTGCATTGTAGGCAAACGCTTTACCATCTGAGCTCCAGGGAACTGGGGTATATACTATGGACCAACTTATTTGATGGTTACAGATAACTAACTGTCCCTAACTGAGTCTACCTTCCCTCTACCAACAAGGTAATTGGTATGATGGGGCTAGAGCATAAGGAGAAACAGTTTCCTGTGTGTAACTACTTTCTTGGCTGGTAAAACTATGGAATGTTTGCCTGTGGGTGATCTTTCTGTGCCACCAGTAGATTAACCTAAGGTTGGAGGAGTGAGGAGGCACAATGAAAATTGCATACAAAAGTTTTTTTGCATATGTCAATTTTTCTGGGAAGGGCATGAATAGCTTTCCCCTTTGAAAGAGCTCAAGGATTCAGAAAAGGCTCAAGGATCCTGAGAGACACTTTACAATTAATGACTTGCTTTTCAGTGTGTAATGGGCTATTTTATTTTCAATGAAAAAGATTGAACTTAGTGCAAGATCTATCAGTATCCCAGGTCCATTTTACGATTGCGTATTTATACCTACTATGATTCTGTGAGGATTCTGTATTGTATTTATAGAATTCTGTACTGTATGTAATGTAAACTGAGGATGTGAGTGTTTCTAAATTAGACATTTACTGTGCAAATAGACTTTAAAAATGATTAGAGGAAAATGAAGACCTGAATTTTCAGGTTAATACTAATAAGTCACATTCAAAATAGCCTTATGCTCAGAAAGTTATCTTGTAAGAACAGAGTTCTTTTTTTTTTTTTTTTTGGAAAAGGAACAGAGTTCTTATTGATCAATTCTTTAGACAGATAATTTCAAAATAACTATACTTTTCAAAAATAATATTTTTCATCAACAATCTGATTCACTTTATTAAATATTTATTTAAATATTAATTAATTAACACATTATTAATTATTTATTTAGTATATTCAGTGTTTATTAAATATTTTATTTTCATCTTAGGTATATATTTTTTGCTAAAGATATAATTTTTCTTATTTGATAGCACAGCAATATTAAATGAAAGAAGAGTAAGCATCTAAAAATAAAAATGGATGGAAAAGATGGGATCTAATACTTTCTATAATATTCTTTTCAGTATTTATTTATTAAAAGCCTTTATACTTTGCTTTTTCCCTCCCAGATTAGATTTCTTTACTTATTTTTTATCACCCCTTCCCACCTAAGGTTTACACAGTAGTTTTTATGATTGGAATATATTCTGGATTTTTTAGAATATAAAGTGTCCTTAATCATGGCTCCTGGCTTGGATTGTTTAATATCTTTTATTTTTTTACCTATTTTGAAAGTTCATCTCAAGAAAGTCTGTTTCTTATCGAATTCCTATCTAAATATACATTTCCTTCTGACTGATTATTTACAGACTAGCCCCATGGCCTGTGATTCAACCTCATAAGGTCAACTGGTTGCTTATGATTTTCAAACAACAAAATAAGGCCATTGCCAAGATCCAAAAGGAGAAGTAGCAAAGATAATACTATAATAGTTGATCTGGGAATATGTTTTGGATTTGAATTTGAATGTGAGGATGACTGGTGCTTTGAAAACTATAATAGTAATAATAAAAAATTTCAAATTATACCTATTGTATGTTTATTATCTTCTAGACCTGCACTGACCAAATATGATAGCTCCTAACCACATGTAGCTACTGATCACTTGAAATGAGACCCATGCCACATATCAAAAAATAATATTTTGGAGGGTTTTCCAGGTGGTGCTAGTGGTAAAGAACCCACCTGCCATTGCAGGAGACATAAGAGATGTGGGTTCCATCCCTGGGTCAGGAAGATCCCTGGAGAAGGGCATGGCAACTCACTCCAGTAGTCTTGCCTGGAGAATCCCATGGACAGAGGAGCCTGGTGTGTTACAGTCCATAGGGTTGCAGAGTTGGACATGACCAAAGCAATTTAGCATGTATGCAATATTTTGGAGTTATAAGGTTAAATAAATTATACTATTAAAGCTATTTGACCTGTTTCTTTTCACTCTTTTAATGAGGCTATTAGAGTATTTCAAAGTTATATAAGTGACTTACATTATATGAAGTTAATCACTGCACATGGTGACTGCAGCCATGAAATTAAAAGACGCTTACTCCTTGGAAGAAAAGTTATGACCAATCTAGATAGTATATTCAAAAGCAGAGACATTACTTTGCCGACTAAGGTCCGTCTAGTCAAGGCTATGGTTTTTCCTGTGGTCATGTATGGATGAGAGTTGGACTGTGAAGAAGGCTGAGCACAGAAGAATTGATGCTTTTGAACTGTGGTGTTGGAGAAGACTCTTGAGAGTCCCTTGGACTGCAAGGAGATCCAACCAGTCCATTCTGAAGGAGATCAGCCCTGGGATTTCTTTGGAAGGAATGATGCTAAAGCTGAAGCTCCAGTACTTTGGCCACCTCATGTGAAGAGTTGACTCATTGGAAAAGACCCTGATGCTGGGAGGGATTGGGGGCAGGAGGANCTTTTGAACTGTGGTGCTGGAGAAGACTCTTGAGAGTCCCTTGGCCTGCAAGGAGATCCAACCAGTCCATTCTGAGGGAGATCAACCCTGGGATTTCTTTGGAAGGAATGATGCTAAAACTGAAGCTCCAGTACTTTGGCCACCTCATGCGAAGAGTTGACTCACTGGAAAAGACTCTGATGCTTGGAGGGATTGGGGGCAGGAGGAGAAGGGGACAACCAAGGATGAGATGGCTGGATGGCATCACGGACTCAATGGACGTGAGTCTGAGTGAACTCCGGGAGTTGGT
Organism: Aepyceros melampus; assembly: GCA_006408695.1. Lineage (NCBI taxonomy): Eukaryota > Metazoa > Chordata > Mammalia > Artiodactyla > Bovidae > Aepyceros > Aepyceros melampus. The sequence continues at coordinate 60,534 of SJXQ01002374.1, read as the reverse complement.
GATGGACAGGGAGGCCTGGCGTACTGCGATTCATGGGGTCGCAAAGAGTCGGACACGACTGAGCGACTGAACTGAACTGAACTGAGTCAGGTTCAAAACAGAGATCTCTGTCTCTACTTTAGCCAGACAGGAAGTAATGTGTGTTCTCAGTCACTCAGTTGTGTCTGATTTTTAGTGACCCTATGGACTGTAGCTTACCAGGCTCCTCTGTCCATGAAATTTTCCAGGCAAGCATACTGAAGGGGGTTGTCATTTCCTTTTCCAGGAGATCTTCCAGACCTAGAGATCGAACCCATATCTCCTACACTGCAGGTGGATTCTTTACCGCTGAGCCACTGGGGAAGCCCAGAACAGGAAATAAAACCACCCCAAATCTATGCCTTGTTATGATAAAAAGAAGGTGAAGGTGAAGTCACTCAGTCGTGTCCAACTGTTTGGACTGTAACCCACTAGGCTTCTCCATCCATGGGATTCTCTAGGCAAGAATACCGGAGTGGATTGCCATTTCCTTCTCCAGGGGATCTTCCTGACCCAGGGATCAAACCCAGGTCTCCCGCATTGGAGGCAGATGCTTTAACCTCTGAGCCACCAGGGAAGCCCATGATAAAAAGAAGAAACTGCAATTCTTCTTTTTCTCCCCTCCCCCGACCCCGAACTTTGCATAGTGCACAGATTTTTCTGTGTCCTTGAAAGGAAACCACATCATGGAGAAGACTCTCACTTCTCCATCCATGGGATTCTCTAGGCAAGAATACCGGAGTGGATTGCCATTTCCTTCTCCAGGGGATCTTCCTGACCCAGGGATCAAACCCAGGTCTCCCGCATTGGAGGCAGATGCTTTAACCTCTGAGCCACCAGGGAAGCCCATGATAAAAAGAAGAAACTGCAATTCTTCTTTTTCTCCCCTCCCCCGACCCCGAACTTTGCATAGTGCACAGATTTTTCTGTGTCCTTGAAAGGAAACCACATCATGGAGAAGACTCTCAAGGGGAGGTTCATGGAGTTAATTTTAAATCTGTTGAGCTTATGATAAACATAATCAGAAAACTAGGAATAAAGGGGGGAACTTGCTCACTTAGTAAGAACATGTACAAAAAACCTACAGCTTACCTTGTACTTAATGGTGAAAGACTGAATGCTTTCCCTAAGTTCAGGAACAAGCAAATATAAAGATTTATACTGGGCCCCTGGTAGTTCAGTGGTTAAGTCTGCCTTGCAATGCAGGGGACATGGGTTTAATCCCTGGTCAGGGAACTAAGATCATACTTGCCATGGAGCAAATGAGCCCACACTGCAACTAGAGAGTCCATGCATTGCAACGGAAGATCCCGCATGATACAACAAACATCCTGCATGCTGAAACAAAGACCCAATGCAGCCAAATAAAATAAATAAATATTTTAAAAATTTATGCCACCCTTATTCAACAGAGTCCTAGAAGTGTTAACCAGACAAAAAAAAAAAAAGCAAGGAAAAGGAAATGAAAGGCATTCAGATATCCTTTTCTGAAAGGAGAAATAAAACTAATCTTACTGTAGATGACATGATTGTTTGGTATAAAATCCCAAGAAATCTACAAAAACCCTTATATAGAGAGTTCAGTTAATGTTGCAAGAAACTAAGAAGCATACAAAGATCAACTGTATTTCTATATAGTGTCAATGAACATGTAAAAATAAAAAATGAACAAAATAAATATAATACCTCTTGTGTGACAGTGTGTGTGTGCGCACTAAGTCGCTTCAGTCGTGTCTGACTCTTTGCAACCCTATGGATTGTACCCTGCCATGCTCCTTTGTCCATGGGATTCTCCAGGCAAGAACACTGGAGTGGGTTGCCATGCTCTCCTCCAGGGGATCCTCCCGACACAGGGATCAAACTCGAGTCTCTTACGTCTCCTGCATTGGCAGTTGGGTTCTTTACCACTAGGGCCACCTGGGAAGCCCAAATACCATTTACAATCACTCAAGAAAAAAAAAGAGAGAGAGAGAGAGAGAAATGCTGAAGTGTAAATCTTACAAAGCATGTACAGAACTTGTACACTAAAAATTACAAAACACGAGAGACACCAAAGACCACCTGAATCAATGAAGAAATAGACCATGTTCATGAATTGAAAGACAATGTAGTAGAACATCCATTATTCTCACATTGAATGAAGGACTAAACACAATTCAAATCAAAATTACAGCAGTATATTTTGTAGATACAGATGGCTTACACAAAAATATAAATGAAAAGGCAAAGGAACTAGAATAGGTTAAAAAAATTTAAAGAAGAATAAAGTGGGAGGAGTCACTCTATCTGATTTAAGACTTACACAGCGATAGGAATCAAGGTTGTGTCATAAAGGTAGAGAGATTGCCTCATAGATCCATGAAACATACTAGGGAACTCAAAAACAGCCCCTATAGAAGTATGGCCAGATTATTTTTGACAAATTTGCAAAAGCAATTCAATAAGAAAGGATAGTCTTTTTAACAAATGGTTCTGGAACAACTCAATATTCACATTCAATAAAAGTGAACATTGACCTAAATTTCACATCATAAACAAAAGTGAACCCAAAATGGTTCCAGATTTAAACATATAACTATAAAGCACTTCAAAGAACATATAAGAGAAAATCCTCAGGATCAAGGACTTGGTGGCATGTTCTTAGACATGATACTAAAAGCATGATCTACGAAGGAAAAAAATAATGACCTGGACTTCATCAAAAGTTAAAACTTTTGTTCTGTGAAATATCCTGCTAAGAGAATGAAAAGACAAGCTATGGATGGGAGAAAATATTTGCAAACCATCTATCTGATGAGGGACTCATACCTAAAATACCTAAAGAATTCTCAAAACTCAATGGTGAAAAAACAATTGGATTAGAAATGGTTAAAAGACATTAAGAAATATGTCACCAAAGAGGGTATGTAGAAGGCAAATAAGTACACGAGAAGACATTTAACATCACTATCTATTTGGGAAATGCAAATCAAGACTATGATAAGAAACCACTACACATTTACTAAAACAGCTAAAATAGAAAACAGTGTTAATACTAATTGCTGGTGGGGATGCAGAGAAACTTATCTCATACATTGCTGGAGTGACTAAAAAATGGTGCAGCCACCCTGGATAAGATTCTGGCAGTTTCTCCACAAACTGAATATATATTAACATAAATGTTGATCCATGCAATCATACTCCTGAGCATTCATCTCAGAGAAATAAAATTTATATTCACAGAAAAACGTGTTCACAAATGTTTATAGTAGATTTATTTGTAACAGCCCCTAATGGAATCACAATGTCCTTCAATAGGTGAATGGTTAAACATAGGTGGTACATCCGTAACATGGGCTATTACTCAGCATAAAAGAACCAGCCAATAACCTAGATTGATGTCAAAGTCATTACACTGAGTAAAAAAAAAAAAACAATGGCAAAGGTCACAGATGTTAAGATTCCATTTATGTAATATTCTCAAAATGATAAAAATTATAGAGATTCAAAACAGATTAGTGGTTGTTGGGGCTTGGGGATGGTGGTGGCAGAAAGTATTGTGACCATAAAAAGAATATCATGGGACTTTCTTGGTGGTCCATAGTGAGATTCTGAGCACCCAAAGCAGGCGGCCTGGGTTCAACCCCTGGTCAGGGAACTAGATCTCACAAGCTGCACTAAGACCCAGGGCAGCTAAGTAAATAAATACATTAAAAAAAAAAAAGAATATCACAAGGGAGATCTTTGATGATGGAGTAGTCCTATACACCTTGGTGTGTGTGTGTGTTCAGTTGTTCAGTTGTATCCACCTCTTTACAACCCCACAGACTGTAGCCTACCAGGCTCCTCTGTCCATGGGATTTTCCAGGCAAGAATACTGGAGCAGATTGCCATTTTCTCCTTTAGGGGGTCTTCCTAACCCAGGGATCAAACCTGCATTGGCAGACAGCTTTTTTTTTTTTTAACCATTGAGCTACCTAGGAAGTCAATTCTATATCTTGGCAGCTACACACAAATTCATACATGTGATAAAATGGCACAGAACAATACACACACTTTATGCCATTCTCTCTCTACTGTTTGTGAACCTATCATTTCGAAATAAAAAGTCTTTTAACAATCTGTTGAGTGAAGCCTGAAAGAGACCTGCCCTTCAAAGTTGTAAATGCCACTGCATTTTTCTTTCAATATTTTAACCTCTAAAATATTGAAATATTTTAAAAGGCTCAAAGCAACTGGTGTGTGTGTGTGTGTGTGTGTGTGTGTGTGTAGCAGAGTTTTATTAAAGTGAAAAATGACAGAGAAAGCTTCTGACACAGATATCAGAAAGGGGACACAGAGTGCCCCCAAAGCCACTGTTTTGACTAACTCCTTACTTTCTTCCAGTTTCTTTGGCTATCAAGTTGGGACTGTGGACCAAGCCACAGCTAACACAGAGAATGAAGTGAAATGAGAGGATATTGTGGCTATGCCCAAGGCTTACCCTGATTTACTACTTGGAGGTGGGGGTGGGGGAGGGCCCCGAGGGACCCACAACAGTCTCCAGGAGCTCTGCAAAGGGCAAGAGGCTATTGGTCAAGCTGGGCACTTCAGGTGGCTCTGGCTGCCAGACCTGGAGCAGGTAAGGTCAAGCACCAGTTCCATGCCCACCTTCCAAAGGGCCCCATCAGGCAGCAGGGGAGGGGATCCTGGGTGGGACATTGCAGAACAGACACGGTCGGCAAAGGGCGGAAGGCACATCTCACTCTGTATCCTCCTCATTCTTATCATGTGAGCCAGGGAGCTCCAGCACATCTGGCAACTGGTTATTGGTAGCACACTGAAGATGAGACGGTTAGATAGCATCATGCACTCAATGGACGTGAACCTGAGCAAACTCTGGGAGATGGTGAAGGACAGGGAAGCCTGGCGTGCTGCAGTCCATGGGGCCGCAAAGAGTAGAACTGAGCGACTGAACAACAACAAAGCACACGGAGGAAGGCAGAGGCTGTCAGCCAGAGGCTGTGGTTCAGAAGCGGCCAGAGTCCGCAGTGGGACTGGACTTCTGCAGAGATGAGGGGCTGGGCAGGAAGAGGTCTTACCTCTAAAACAAGGTCTGAGTCTCCATGCCTTCCAATCGTAGTACTTTTATTTAAGACAAAAAAGCCTTCCGCGCTTTTTAGATAGGCTTTCATACTCTCTGCTTTCCCTAGAAAAGGTTTGCAGAAAAATATCTGGTTAGAAAAAAAGAGTCCTTTAATTATTCCTATCATATTTAGAATGAATGAAATATACCATAATGTCACAAGAGGAAAATCAGCAGAGGTAGGAGTGGATAGATGGATTTAACAATGATCATGATTACAGTTCTTCACATTTTTAAGACTGTCTTTTCAACACTGATATCTGTCATAGATAAGCTTGGTTCTGATTATCAGAGGACACCCTTTATGTAACTCAGAGCACAAACAAGCAATAGCAAAAATAACCCAATAACAAATCTGAATTCCACTGACAACCGTTCTCCAACTCCCATTAAGCTTAGTTTGAGGTTAGTTATTTGCCATAATCAAGTACTAAGAATTACTGACCTACCACTTACTAGTTCTGCGACTCTGGTTGAATTACTTATTCTCTCTGTAAACCTCAGTTTTCGCATCTGTAAATGGAGCTAGTAATACTCCGTATCCCAAAGGGTTTTGTTTAAATGTGATACATGTGAAGTATCTAGACTGGTGTTTGCTAAACACACTTTTCTCCTACTGCGATTATTACTATTACTAATCTTGGGTTTCTTGAACTTTGAATCAAGGAACCCCAATCTTCTAAAGAGTTTCTTAAAAGTGCAGAGAGCAAATCATCAAGGAAATGGGCATTAGATGATACTTTCAAGTCACTGTATTTTGTTTACATTTAGGTAGAAAAACAGAATGATTTCTAAAGACAAAGTATTAAGATTATAGCTTAGTCAGGATTCTGTATCGACTTTTTCCTGGTGTTTTATTTGTGAAAATGTGAAACACACAGAAACGTTCAAAGAAGTAGATAGTGAACTCCTATATAACCACCACCCAGATTCCACAATTGACCTTTTGCTATATTTACTTTATCACATATCTATCCATGTATCCTTCCATCCATTTTATATTTCAACGCAGTTCAAAGAAAGTCCTATACATGTGCTTTGGTTGTATAGATTGCTCCCTGGTTGCTCAGGCAGTAAAGAATCCACCTACAATGTGGGATCCTGGGTTTGATCCCTGGGCTGGGAAGATCCCCTGGAGGAGAACGTGGCAACCCACATCAGTATTCCTGCCTTTGGCAGGTTCCAAGATGTTGATGATAATTCACATGACATAATATTTGAATTCCAGTTTGAGAGATGTCCAGCTACAGTGTGACAACCTCCATCTTAACACCTTGTAAAGAAAGTCTCTTTTCACCTGAAAGGTCACTGAAGTGTGAAGCTGTTGTACTGCGGATAAAAATAAAAGTCATTTAGAGGCTTCCATGGTGGTCCAAGATCCTGTATGCCACCATGAGGCTCGAAGAACCCACGTGCCACAACTAAGACCAGGTGCAGCCAAATAAGTAAAGATTTTTTAAAAAGAAAAAGGAAAAAACCTACTATTAAAAACAAAACAAAAAACAAACAAATGAAAACAGAAGTCATCTGGGCGTGACTGTACAGGCCTCTGGTCTGGTTCTGCTTTCCATCAACATCTCCATCATTTCATCCACTACTAAGTATGAGGATGAACCCCTACTAAGTGTGGGGCACTGGGCTATCCTTTTATAGACATTGCCTATTTTCATTCTCAGAACAACCCTGCAAGGTAGGTGTCAGTATTGTCCCACTTTACAGATGAGGAAACTGTGACTCAGAGAGGTTAAGGCCACACAATAGTAAGTGTGTGGCAACTCTGGACCTTAGTCTATAACCACTGCACAAACCTCCAGTGTTGCTGGTGGGGCAGACTGGGGTGGGGGAATTGTGCAATCTGCTGATGCTTGGGACATGCAACAACATTAAGTCTTCAAAACCAGCATTCTATCTGCTGAAAGGAAGATGACATCCTACCTGGGGATAAGAGAAATAAAAATAAGCAGGATAATTTATATCTGTAAACTCTGAGGCCTGTAGATGTCCCACTAATACTGATGCTTCCATATAATCAGAAATAAAATTTATTAAGTTCACTGTCATGAACACAGGGGAAAAACATTTCCTCTTTCCAAACAACCATGTTCTACTGCCTTCAGTTATTACTCTTCATTGGCAGAGCACCATGTTATCCAGCAATTAATATAAAATGTAAACTTGCAAGAAATGTCTCTGTTGTAGGAAAACCACAGGACAGGCCACTAATTTAAAACTTAAAACTTGGGTCATATACATATTAATTTTTCAGCTGTCACCCGAGATGACCCCAAAGCTGATGTCTTCTCTCTGCTCAGATGCCCCGCTTTGGGGTAACCTCGTGACCACTGTGGTTAAAGGCGCCGTCAGTCATGTTATTTCCCTGTTAGTCTTCCCCTGCTGGGTTTCCTTTCTTATACTTATCATTCTCTGACCTTTTCTTGTTCCTTTATTTAGTCGTGTTTGCTGTCTGTTTCTCTTTCATTCACTAAGACATATATTCCTGTAAACCAGAACTGTGTTGATTTTGTCTTGGGTTTTGGGCCATACTGTGTGGCATGTGGGATCTCGTTTCTGGACCAGGGGTTGAACCCTTTCACCCCCTGCATTGGAAGCGTGGAATCTTAACCACTGGACCACCAGAGAAGTCCCTTGATTTTGTTCAGAAGCAATTCTTCATGGGTTTCTTGTGCTTATACCCATCTTCAGAGCAAAGCCATTGAAAGATTTTGTCCTGCACCATCCTTCCAAGGATGCTTATATGGCAAACAGCCTGGAGAATAAAGGTAATGTTTATAATAAAGACAATAGCTCCTTCTGAGGCTAAAGTCAGGCAGGTTTGTTAGCAGCCCCTTTCAAAGGCTGAGATTTCCTAAGTTTGGAGTTTCTTATCTGGGACACAGACTCACCACATGCACCAGCAGCCACTTTGGCTGTTCTTCACTACTCCGAGGGACTTTCAGGGCAACAGGAACCCCTGTGCATACACAGCTCTGGCTGCTGGTTGTGTCTGCTGTGCTGTGAGCAGTCCCGTTCTTAGTTTCTGGCCTAGGAGTCTTGTCTTCTGCCAGTACCTATAAGGTGGGCAGGCTAACTTTCAAACAGGGTAAAACCTCACAGCCTTTGCAGTTGTTCTCTGCAGGGCACCATCTCCAGTGCCAGGGCAGTGCCTGGTTAGCAGGTGCTTGGTCAACACTTGCTGACTGAGTGAAAATACAAATGACACCTCCAAGCAAGCCAGTGTGGCCAGCGGCTAGGAATCTCTGACAGTAACTACCTTTCATTTTTCCTTTCAGCATCTATCCTAGATAACTTCTTGGAGAACCTAAATTCTATCTCTAGCTTTTGGACTGGACAAGATTTCTCCACCTTAATCTTGCCCTGTGCATCACTTCTTTGTCTGAAAACACTGCAGAAAGTAATATGAATGCGTTTAGCTCTGTGAATTCGTTCTTACTCAGCGCCATGGAGCACCCACTACAATAAAAAGCAAAAGAGCTAAAATCATCTGCATTCCCCTTGACCACTCTGGATGGCTCAGAATTGGGCTACAGGAGTAAAACTTCTTTTGAGGACCATAAAAGGCCTCGAGTTCCTTGAAGGGAAGACAGGTGAGGTAAGCAGTGGGTGGGTGGGTGTGTGTCTGACCATTGGGCGGGTATTGGCTATAAATCAGGGGAAACAAGGATTCCTCTCAATTTCAGCGGTACCCCAAGGACATCCAGAAGCTGGTGCCAAGCAGGGGACTGAAGTTTCCTCGCAGGCTACCTCGGGGTGGGGGTGGGGGCTGCATTTAGGAAGGAAGGGCTGGTGTTGGGATAGCTCCTCTGGGGTGCTCTCGGCACCCCTGAGCCTGGATCGGAGAGAAGTTCAGCCTCGGGTGGGGCCGGGTCCCCAGCCTACCGCAAGCCCTTGACCTAGCAGGGCTGGCCTCTTCCGGCCCGGGTTTCTGTCCGCTGCCTTCCTTAGGTGTCGCTCTCACCTGGCCAGAGGAAGAAGCCCACGTCCCGTCCTCCGCCGAGAGCCCAGCCCCCTCGGGAGGCGCCGGGCTCGCTCCGGGCGAGGCCGCCAGGCCGCGCTCCCGAGGAGTCTCCAGCCGGCGGCCCGCAGCCCGCGCGCCCTCCCGGCCTGTGTACGCGCGTCGCCATGGCAACGCCGCCGGGCCGGCCGCCCGGTGAGGGGCGTGGCCTGCGAGGGGCGGTGCGCGGAGAGCCCTCGGCGAATTACAGCCTGTGGCAGCTCCGCGAGCCTTCTCGGACCCGCGGTCTAGCCCCATTTCATGGATGGGGAAGCTGGCTCGGTGGTCACAGAGGTAGTCCAAAGTTTTTCATCGAGGAAGGAGCAGACTAGAATCTTTCCTACTATCCTTTGGTCTAGGCTGGGTGCGTTGGGAGGGGGTGGTCAGGCATGGGAGAGTAATGGAGCTGAACTAGAAGTCTGGAGGTTAGTACCCTCCGCCCCTGCCAAATATCTAGTTCTCTCTGTTGCAGAGGAGAAAAGACTAGGGTAAGGTGGGGGTGGGGGGACCACCACTTCTGGGGGTGGATGTGGAGATGGGAGATGGGTGGGGAGGAAGGAATAATTTTGAAAGGAAGGATTCTCCCACTGTCGTTCGTCGCTCAGTCGTGTCTGACTTTGCGATCCCATGGACAGCAGCACGCCAGGCTTCCCTGTCCTTCACTATCTCCCGGGGTTGGCTGGAAAGAGGTTATTTACAAGCCCACAATCCTACTGTTCTGTCCTTCCCCGTCAGAACTGACATTTATTCATTCATTTGTTCTTTATTTCTACAAACATCACCTGAGTCCCTACAGGTGTCGGACGGTGGCCCCAATGTTGACCCGGATCAGATCTTTAAGAAGCCCCCTACCTATCCATCCACGGGCCTAGGACTGGGTCGAGGGGTGGGGGATCGATGGAGTGTGTGGAGAAGACATGCCAATCCCATCTCCTGTCACCTTTTTCAGGTCAACCCCTTCTGTCTGAGAGCAGAACAGCCCTGCTGACCACCTACAGAATGCCCCATTTCCCTGGCAGGAAATGACTGACAGGTTGCCCCAGACAAACTCAAAACATTTATCCAAAAAAGATGAAAGATGACAGACTCCTTCCTTGTCAATTAGAAGATAAAAGAGAGAGAAATCACAGAGATTGGTGTGGGATGGAATATAGGATAAAGATGCTCACACATGCCTAGACGGCTCTTAGAAATGCAGATTCCCTGGCACAGACCACAGAGATTCTGATTAAGCAGGTCTGGAGCATAGTCCAGGAATGAATCTGATGCATTATTGCCAATTCCTTGTGCATTGTTAAAAGCATGGCAAAACCCCAGGATTTATTCAGCCCTGCAGTTGTGTTGCAGAGACCTGGGCTTCCCTGGTGGCTCAGACAATAAACAATCTACCTGCAATGTAGGAGACCCAGGTTCTATCCCTGGGTCGGGAAGATACCCTAGAGAAGAGAATGACAACCCACTCCAGTATTCTTGCCTGGAAAATTCCATGGACAGAGGAGCCTGGCGAGCTATAGTCCATGGGGTCACAAAGAGTCAGACATGGCTGAATGACTAACACTTTCACTTACACTTCCCAGAACCTGTCCCTAGAAATTTCTTCCAGGCCCTCAGTCAGCCTGAAGGTTCTGCCTTCGCTAGTTCCCTTCAACCAGAAAGACTCGAGGAAAGTATGAGGTGTGACCACAAAGGCCAGGACCTGAGTGGTAACTTCAAAGGAAAAGGGAGGGTCAGGTTCAACCCCCCAGGAACATTCCTGTTTCTGGGCCTTTGCATTTACTTAACCCACCTGCCAATGCAGGAGACCTAAGAGACATCATTTGATCCCTGGGTCAGGAAGATCCCCAGGAGGAGGAAATGGCAACCCACTCCAGTCTTCTTGCCTGGGAACTCCCAGGGACAGAGGAGCCTGGCAGGCTACAGTACATGGAGTTGCAAAGAGTCGACACAACTTACCAGCTAAACAGCACTTCCACTGCCAGGGGCTCAGGTTCAGCCTCTGGTCAGGGAACTAAGCTCTGTGGCTCACCCCCTCCAAAAAAGTCAACATGAACAGCAAAACAAAAACCTCACTGTATTTCTCTTCCCTTTGTCTTACCACGTATCACCTAGCATGCCATTTATATAATTTATTTATCTTATTTATTGTCTATCTCCCCACTCCCAACTCCTCCCTCCACCCCAACTTAAGCTCCATGAGGGCAGGGATTTTTTTTTCTGTTTTGTTCACTGCTGAATCCCCAGTGCCTAGAACAGTGCCTGAATGAATGAATGAGCAGAGGAAGCCTTTGCCACCTGCCCCAGTCTTTCCTACTACCTCTTGGGCTGCTGGAGCTGAACTGTCCTTACCCAGGACATAGGCTTCTCCAGCCAGGACCCCTCTCCAGCCCCACTCCCATCTCTATTCTTGTCTTTAGTGTCATCACCATGAGCACAGAATATGACTTGCTCGTTGCCAGCTGGACCCTATGGAGCCCACCCTGGCTGACCTCAAGCTGGAGCAGCCCATGCCCCAGATAGGCTTGGGAGAGCACATGTTGCCACTAGTCCATCTCTCAGTGAGGGAATACTAAACCGAGAACAAAGTTGACATTCAGACTCACTGGAGCAGAAAATGCCAAATCTTGATTGGACACCCTTCCCACAAGTGGCCACATCTCAAAGGGTATGGAAAAGTCTTGGAACCCAATTTCTTGTCATCCATTTAAATTTCAAAAACAGAGAATAAATCACCCTAGTTAACTTATGGCTTTATATCAGCATATCCTGGGATGAGTGAGAATTGTACTTTGCAATGATGGGGTAATAAAAATACTGCCCTTGAGGAATTCCCTGGTGGTCCAGTGGTTGGGACATGATGCTTTCACTGTCGTGGCCTGGATTCAGTGTCTGGCGGGGGAACTAAGATCCCGCAAGCCACAGAGCATAGCAAAAAAAAAAAACCAAAAAACAAAAAACAAACCAAGTTAAAAACCAAAAACAAAAACCCTAAAGAAAAAAAATTAGAGATTTCTAGTTTATATGGGCTCCTTGATGCCTGTAATCAATCAGTCTTAATAAGCTCTAGGTGGCTACCAAGGCTGAACTGTATCTGCATGAACATCAAAACACTGGGGTCTGAAGGGCCTGGGTTTAGGACCCAGCTCTGTTGTTCCCGGCTGTCCTCATGATACTGGGGCAAGTGATGTTAACTCAGGGATTTCCATCTGCTGAGCAGGGTCTCAATCCTTCTCTTGGATCATCTCACTTAATCCTCACCATAACCTGGTGCAGTAGGCGTGAGTGAAACACCCAGAATAGTGAGATCTGCAGAGAAGAACTCAAAGATGTCATGATGAGTATTATTTCTATCCAATGACTCCCAGTTTAACAGGGAAATAAGACTCAAGAGACATGGAGGTATGTGTCCAAAGTGGCACAGCCAGAAAATCTGGCAGGATTCGAATCGAGATGACTGTGACGGGAAGGTATTTCCCTGGGGACTTACAAGTGACAGCTGTCACCACCACAGGACACCCATGCTCACCACCTGTTTTCCCTCAGCCCTGAGCAGGCTGGGCTCCTGTCTGTCCTGAAGGCTGGGCACTGCCTGAGGCTGACGGAAGGGGGACTGAGGCTAGGAGGGAGCACCTGGGGCTTGTTAGCGAGCGCTCCTGCTACCCACCGGCTTCCTTCCTGCAGGACCTCTGCCCCATAAAATCTCCTTCTGCCCCAGTTAATTTCCTTGGATGGCCCTTATTATTATTATTCATTTATTTTTGGGTGCCCTGGATCTTTGCTGCTGTGCGAGGACTTTGTCTCGCTGCAGCAAGTGGAGGCTACTATTCGTTGTGGTGCGTGGGCTTCTCATTATGGTAGCTTCTCTTATGGAAGAGCACGGTCTCTAGGCATGTGGGCTTCAGCAGTTGTGGCTTGTGGCCCCTGGACCGTCCTTGACTAAGGAGAGCACACCAGCTGTGCCCCTGTCCCAGACTTGCCTGTTTGCCCCCTGCATTCCTATACGGAATGAACGCTGAGAGAGGCAAGGAGGTTGCCCAGACTTTAAGGGGTGAGAGAGAGCCAGGGAAAGAGCTGGAACAGGGGAAAGGGAGAAAAAGAGAGAGGGAGCAGGAAAAGCAGGAAGTAGCTAAGCTGTTGAGTAGGGTGACAGATGGAAGAGCAAAGAGCCACTAGAGGCTCCACAGTCCACTCATAACCTGACCTTCTGGGCTAAGGAAATGCAGGTTTATATAAACACACACACACTCACAGACTCACGAAAATAAATCCATACACAAAACTACAGCTAGCAACTGAGACCCTCTGCGCCCATACTAACCCCCTGCTTCTGGCAGAAAATGAGAAAACACCCACTTGTTTTTTGTTTTTTGTGTTTTTTTTTTTTTTTTCCCTCAGAACCAAGGCTGGTCTGAGACATTCATTTCTCTTGCAAATCAAAATTTCTCCAGGGGAGATAGTCTGTCTCTTCTGCTTGAAACTGTAGATGAAGGATGCTGATCCCATCTATGATGGGCCTGATTTTGTGTGTTTTATTCTGTCTTTGCCTCACTTCGGTCACCTGTAAAGTGGAGATTAATAACAGCATTGACTGTAAAGAGCCAACAGGTTAATTGTGTGAAGTCCTGAACTATGCCTGATACTACAGATTGCATTATTGCCTGTTTTTGTTTGTTTGTTTTCTGTTGTTTCTTGATGATATGGGAGGACAGCCCAATCCCAAGCCGGGCACAAGTTCTCTCCCCTGGGGAGAATTTTGATTTGCATCTTCTCAGTCCCAACCCAGAGCAAACCTGACCTCTGAACAGCCGTGTATCAGCTTGCTTGTGGCCTAGGGATCTTTCTGGGCGTGGGTGTCAGAGGCAGGCTGAGCTCCTCCCCTGAGCACTGCTAGAGGGATTCTGAGAACCCAGCCGGTCTCTGTGGGGTGGTACCTGTAGGACAGCTCAATAAATTTGACTTTCAGGCATCTGGACAAACAAACCTCCACTACTTTTTTTTTCTTTTGAGATTAACAATGAACCATTATGAATGAGGATAACATAACTAGCTAAGATTTATTGAGGCTTGTTAGGTACCAGCCACTATGCCATGCACTTTTATTTAATTTTTTGCCCAACCCATTTTACGGAAATGGGCATAGAGAAGTCAAATAATTTGCCCAGTTACAAATTTTGTAAATGATGGGTCCAGGATTTGAACCCTGGCTGTTTGACTCTGCATACTCTCTTTTTTGTAAACTTGTCTTCTTTTTTTAAAAAAATAATATACATCTTGAAAAGTGCACAAATCATAAGTATATACTTGAAGAATTTTCACAAAATGTATGCACCCACCCTAGTGAAGTGAAGTCACTCAGTCGTGTCCGACTCTTTGTGACCCCATGGACTGTAGCCTACCAGGCTCCTCCCTCCATGGGATTCTCCAGGCAAGAGTACTGGAGTGGGTTGCCATTTCCTTCTCCAGGGGATCTTCCTGACCCAGGGATTGAACCCAGGTCTCCTGCATTGAGGCAGATGCTTTAACCTCTGAGCCACCAGGGAAGCCCCTAACTGGAACTCAAATCAAGAAGCAGAACATCCCCACCCTCCTGAGAAGTCTCCCTGTGCTCCCCTCTGGTCATCTCCTTCCCACTAGTCTGACTTCCAATATCATAGATTAGTTCTGCTTCTTTTTGAACTTCATGTAAATGGGATCATACAGATTCCATTTCTGCCTGGTTTCTTTCACTCAGTGGTGTGAGATTAAACCATGCTGTGTGACATACGTGTGATTCATTCATTCTCATGACTGCATTGCATTATACTCTGCATGTCAGTTGTGTCTGACTCTTTGTGACCCTATGGACTGTGGCCTGCCAGGCTCCTCTGTCCAGGAATTCTCCAGGCAAGAATACTGGAATGGGTTGCTGTGCCCTCCTCCAGGGAATCTTCCCGACCTAAGGATCAAACCCATGTCTCCTGTGGCTCCTGCATTGCGGGCAGATTGGGGAAGCCACATTATACTCTCATAGTTTATCTATTTGAACACAACAAATTATGACAAACTGAGTGGCTCAAAACAAATGCATACTCACCATAGTTTCTATGGGTCAGGAATCCAGGCACTGCTTCTCTGGGTCCCCTGCTCAGGGTCTCTCCCAGGTTGCAATCAGAGAGGTCGCCAGGGCTGGGGTCTCATCTGAGGCTCAGATGGAAAAGGATCCACTTTCCAATTCATATGATGGTTGGCAGGATTCAGTTCCCTGAGAGTTGTTAGTTTGAGAGCCTAGCCTCCTTACTGGCTGTTAGCCGGAGATCCTGTCCACATAGGTTTCTCTCTAAGGTGGCTTGCTTTATCAAAGAAAATAAGAGTCCATCCAGAGAATCTCCTGGTAAGGTGGAAGTTACAATCTTATGTAACACAATCACAGAAATGACATCCCCGTCACCTTTGCAGCATCTGTTGATTAAAGGAATGATATGGTCCTGCCCACACTCAAGGGGAAGGGATTACACAGAGATGTGAATACCAGGGATAGTTGAGGGCTGTTTTATATGCTTTAAAGGAAAACTATCTATTTATTTAGGCTGTGCTGTGTCTTCGTTGCATCGTGAAGGTTTCTCTAGTTGCAGCATATGGACTCAGTTGCTCTGTGGCATGTAGAATCTTAGTTCCCCAACCAGGGATCAAATCTGTGTCTCCTGCTTTGAAAGTCAGATTCTTTATCCCTGGACCACCAGGGAAGTCCCTGGTATATCTTTTGGTGTGCACATGTCTCTTGGGTATATAGTTTGGGAGTAGAATTTCTAGGTAAAGCATACGTCCAAGTTTACAAGATTCTGCCAAGCATTTTTGCAAAGTGCTGGTATGGTACCCTCTGTGCTCCCTCAGCAGGCTCTGAGCTTCCCAGTTAGAGTACATGCTTTAAATACATTCCTCCTCGCTCTTCGTACAGAGAGGGCTTTTGACCTGGGGCTCCTTGGGGTGGCAGGCCCTGATCCTGGCCCCATGTCAGAATCACCAAATGCCCTGTCTACTTCTCCAGACTTTCTGATCATCTGAGGGCTCAAATATAAACTGAAAGGTCCTCTCCATGAGGCGAGGATCCCTGTGTCCTTGGTGCCTGGAGCAATACCTGGCATGTAGTTGGCACTCAATAAATACTTTCTTGATTAAGTGAGTGAGTTTAGGAGCTGTTGTTCAAGAGACAGGCCTGGGGGAGGTATAAGCTGCTTAAATGGGGAGTTAACTTTGATGTGTCTGAGCCTGTGTGCATTTTTCTGGGAAGAGGGCCCAGAGCCTCAACCAGATTTCTCTCCAACACTGGTTAACAGCCAGTGCAATTGGTTGCTGTTCAGCTTAGGTATTTCATCACAGGAAAAAAGGATTGGTCCCTGGGTAGGAGGCATGGGAACTATGTAAGAGGCCCCATGGTCCTTAAAAGTGAGAAGCTAGACAATGCTTGCCTGGGGCAACTCATAAACTGACAGACAGCCTGCTTGCTTTGACCTTTGACCCATAGTAGCTCTTTACCATACAACGGGTAAGTGCTTGGCCTTCTGGAGCCCTCCCTGTGTCTGTTTGTTGAACAGAAAATTCCAGAAGGCCTCGGTGCCCTGACTTCCCGGCAGTAGCAAGCCAACACGAGCCCTACCTTTTGAGAAAGGCTCTCAATCAACAGAAAGCCTCCCCATTCATCTGGTTTGAGATGACCTCATCCCCTGTCACCTTCACTCTTGTTTTCTAGAGGTTTCTCAGTGTCTTGGTGCTGTCTCATTCTTTTCTCATGTGAACAGTGTACCGATTTTGAGCATTTTGTTGTCGTTTTGGGTCATTCCCGTCACACACTTTTTATCTTTTTTTCCAGGCAGAGCAACTTTATGCCGCTGTAGACTTTTCTTCTCAGGTTTCCTCTGAATCATTTCATTTGGTCTAAATATGTCCAATTTTTCCTTCTTCCTCACCACACTCCACACAGACACTCTCTTTTGCCCAGAACAATTGTTCTTTTCTTTCTAATCCCTCATGCAAATCCTCATCTTTCACCGTGTTTTCTGACTTCTCATAAGAACTGATTGTTTTATGAAATTTAAGCCTCAAAGATCATCCCTTCTACCCTGGGTCTAAATTTGGATCACAGTCAAGAAGCAGGGGAGACAGGAATGTTGCTGGGTGATTCAGATCAGAAGGGCTAAGTGCTCATCAGGGGGTCAGAGGGACCTGCAGATGGAGGGGGAGGCATTTAGGGGGGTGGGGTTTGGGGATGGAGTGGGGTATCTGGAAAGGCTCTAGGAAAAAAGGAAGATTTGACCTGAGGTGGTGTTTGTTTTTTTTTTTTGGCTGCACTGAGTCTTCGTTGCTGTGTGCAGGCTTTCTGTAGTTTTGCTGTGCAGGCTTCTCATTGCACTGGCTTCTCTTGTTGTGAAGCATGGGCTCTATCTAGGTGCTCGGGCTTCAGTAGCTATGGCACACTGACTTAGTTGCCTGGCATGTAGAATCTTCCCAGACCAGGGATTGAATGAACCCATGTCCCCTGCATTGGCAGGCAGATTCTTAACCACTGGACCACCAGGGAAGCCCTGACCTGAGTTTTGAAGGATGAGTGGGATTCAGGAGGTAGAGGAGGGAAAGAAGAGTATGGTATAAGGAGGGAGCAGCAGGAATGGAGGATAGAAGGTGACTAGTAAGAGAAGCTAAGTACAGAGGAGGGGCTGGCCAAGTACTGAGACTGCAAACTGAAGATCAGCCCTCAGATGCATTTGTTTGGCTTTTCCAGCATGTTAAAAAAAAACTTTTATTGGTTGCTGAAGGGATAAACCTTTTTCTGTGGAGTGAGAGAGAAACCAATTCAAATTGGCTTCAACTTGAAAGCAAATTCACTGTTTACCATAAATGAAAAGTCTAGAGGGAACTGGATTCAAGCCTAAATGATTTCACCATTTGGTCTCTGCCTCTCTCTAGTTCTCAAGAATGCTTTTAGCCATGTAGATCCAACCTTAGACAGAATTTCTATATAATAGTCACAGAAAGGCTGCCATAGCTCCAGCCCTTCCATCTTCTCAGCTTTGAATTCCCTAGGGAAAGATGAGAGTCTCTTTTCCTAAGGTTATCCCAAAGGCCTCACTGCTTCTCATTTTCTCTGAGTGGGTCATAAGCCCATTCCTGAGCCAATTATTGTGTCCTAGGAGACTGCTGTGCTCTGACTGGCTGAGTTTGAATCACATGCCCATCCATGTAGCCAGAGGTGGAATCAATATCATCTCCAAGAGATTCGATGGAGACTTGGAGAAAGTAGGTCCCCGAAGAAGGATGATAACACCATAATATTTTAGAAGAGAAGTGAATTGTTATTAGGTGACAAAAGTTTCAGATCTCTACTGCAGTGGCCAACATGTTCAGATCATTAACATCTGTATTTTGCTTTTTTGGAGAAAATAGGAACATCTGGCAGTACCTAGGCTCTCTTCTTGCATATAGATCAAGAATCTACTGGAGCTGAGGAGAGGCTGCCTTCATTAGACACAGCCTATGTTCTCTCTGCCCAATACACTACTCACATTTCCTCTTTGGCTTCTGGAAGCACTTGAATGTTTATCCCCAGAATAATTTGACTCCACAAACCTGTTTTTCCCACCAGAACAGAAGTGCCAAAATTACAGGGGGTCAAATAGCTCTTCTGTGCTTCCACAAAGTCCTGAAGTCAAATGCCTGGCCATTTTTTATAGTCTCATTCCTTACTCATTTAAAAAAACCCTTCTTCTAAAAAAGTACTGAATACATAGTGATTGTAGAATCTGTTTTCTGATAATTCTAACATTGAAATCCTTGGGTGGAGGTGGGAAGTGTCTCAATCTATTGTTTGTTGTTTCTGCTTATTCTAGCTTTTACTGTTTCTCAGATGTTTAGTTGGAGAAGGCAATGACACCCTACTCCAGTACTCTTGCCTGAAAAATCCCATGGATGGAGGAGCCTGGTGGGCTGCAGTCCACGGGGTCGCTAAGAGTCAGACATGACTGAGCGACTTCACTTTCACGTTTCACTTTCATGCACTGGAGAAGGAAATGGCAACCCACTCCAGTATTCTTGCCTGGAGAATCCCAGGGACGGGCGAGCCTGGCGGGCTGCCGTCTATGTGGTCGCACAGAGTCAGACACGACTGAACCGACTTAGCAGCAGCAGTTTAGTAATTTGATTGTGATTTCATTTTTGATTGAATTTAATCTGTGGGAATCCTGCGGGGTCTGATTCTTGGTCACTTTCCTCTAGGAAGACTTTTGTTGTTCAGTTGGATGCAGGGGATGCTAATAACTTGTGACCACTGATATGTATTTCCTCAACTTGGAGTTTTCCCGCTGAATACACTGAGTATGAACTTGAACCCCAGACCCACATGGTTACAAATCCTCGGGGTGATAATCATCATTATTATTGTCTTGTTGTTGTTTAGTAACTAAGTCGTGTCTGACTCTTTTGTGACCCCGTGGACTGTAGCCCACCAGGCTCCTCTGTCCATGGGATTTCCTGGGCAAGAATACTGGAGTGAGTTACCATTTCCTTCTCCAGGGGATCTTCCCAACCCAGGGGTTGAACCCTCCTCTCCTGCCTTGGCAGGCAGATTCTTTACCACTGAGTTGCCAGGGAAGCCCATTATTATGTGGCCATTATTAATTTTCCTCTTCAGAGCCACATTGGAAATGACAGGTTTTCATGGGCTCCCTTTTCTGAAAGTTCAGGGCAAAAAAATTTTTTTTGAGCTTTCCTCTTGCCCAGGTATATAGCATCTTTGAGGGTGCCAACTTAATATGGGAATCATAGACTTGGCCAACTCACTTTGCAAAGGCCCAAGTTTAATCTCCTGTTTCCTACACTTATTTTTTAAAAAAGATATTTTATTTATATTTATTTATTTAACTCCTCTGGGTCTTAGTTGTATCACATCAGACCTAATTTCCTGACCATGCATTGAAGCCATGAAGTCTTCGCCACTACCACTAGGGAAGGGCTAGTGGTCACTCCCTCCTGCACTTATTAACCCCTCAAATTGGTAGAGGCATTTTTTCTCAGGAAGCTGTGGCTTCTTCATTTTCTTCTGCTTTGGTTGGAGCTTACTCTGTTTGTTTTGTGTGTCTGTCTGTTCCTTTGAGATTGCCTATATAAAAATTATTTTTTTTCCCCAACAGTTAATATTTATTTATTTTTAATATAAATTTATTTATTTTAATTGGAGGCTAATTACTTTACAATATTGTATTGGTTTTGCCATACATCGACATGAATCTGCCACGGGTGTACACATGTTCCGCATCCTGAACCCCCTTCCCACCTCCCTCCCTATACCATCCCTCTGGGTCATCCTAGTGCACCAGCCCTGAGCATCTTGTCTCATGCATCGAACGTGGACTAGTGATTCATTTCAAATATGATAATATATATGTTTGAATGCCATTCTCCCAAATCATCCCACCCTCGCCCTCTCCCACAGAGTCCAAAAGACTGTTCAATACATCTGTGTCTCTTTTGCTGCCTCACATACAGGGTTATTGTTACCATCTTTCTAAATTCCATATATATGCATTAGTATACTGTATTGGTGTTTTTCTTTCTGGCTTACTTCACTCTGTATAATAAGCTCCATTTTCATCCACCTCATTAGAACTGATTCAAATATATTCTTTTTAATGGCCGAGTAATACTGCATTGTGTGTATGTACCACAGCTTTCTTATCCATTCGTCTGCTGATGGGGATCTAGGTTGCTTCCATATCCTGGCTATTATAAACAGGGCTGTGATGAACATTGGTGTACATGTGTCTCTTTCAGTTCTGGTTTCCTTGGTGTGTATGCCCAGCAGTGGGATTGCTGGGTTGTATGGCAGTTTTATTTCCAGTTTTTTAAGAAATCTCCACACTGTTCTCCATAGTGGCTGTACTAGTTTGCATTCCCACCAACAGTGTAAGAGGGCTCCCTTTTCTCCACACCCTCTCCAGCATTTATTGCTTGTAGAATTTTGGATCGCAGCCATTCTGACTGGAGTGAAATGGTACCTCATTGTGGTTTTGATTTGCATTTCTCTGATAATGAGTGATGTTGAGCATCTTTTNGGTAGTTGGTGATGGACAGCGAGGCCTGGCGTGCTGCGATTCATGGGGTTGCAAAGAGTCGGACACAACTGAGCGACTGAAATGAACTGAACTGAACTGATGTCTTCCTTGGAGAAATATCTTTTCAGATCTTCCCTCACTGGGCTTCCCCTGTGGCTCAGCTAGTAAATAATCAGCCTGCAGTGTGAGAGACCTGGGTTCAATCCCTGGGTTGAGAAGATATCCGGGAGAAGAGAAAGGCTACCCACTCCAGTATTCTTGTCTGGAGACTTCCATGGGCTGTATAATACATGGGTCGCAAAGAGTCAAACACGACTGCACAACTTTCACTTCACTTCACTTCCTATTTTTTGATTATTTGTTTGTTTGTTTTTATATTGAGCTGCATGAGCTGTTTGTATATTTTGGAGATTAACCCCATGTTGGTTGCTTTGTTTGCAAATATTTTCTCCTATTCCATCGGCTGTCTTTTTGGTTTTTGTTTCCTTTGCTGTGCAAAAGCTTTTAAGTTTAATTCGATCTCATTTGTTTATTTTCTTTTTAAATTTTCATTACTCTAGGAGGTGGATCACAAAAGATCATGCTGCAATTTACATTAAAGAGTGTTCTGGCTATGTTTTCCTCTAAGAATTTTATAGTGCCTAGTCTTACACTTAGGTCTTTAATCCTTTTGGGGTTTATTTTTGTGTATGGTGTTAGGGAGTGTTCTAATTTCATTCTTTTATGTGTAACTGTCTCATTTTCCCAGCAGCATTTATTGAAGAGATTGTCTTTTCTCCACTGTATATTCTTGCCTCCTTTGTCATAGATTAGGTGACCATTAGGTGTGTGGATTTTTTCTCTGGGCTTTCTATCTTGTTACATTGGTTTATATTTCTGGTTTTGTGTCAGTACCATACAGTCTTGATGACTATAGCTTTGTAGTATGGTCTGAAGTCAGGGCTATGGTCCATAGGGGTGCAAAGTGTTGGACAAGACTGAAGCATCTTCAGTTCAGTTCAGTCACTCAGTCATGTCCGATTCTTTGCGACCCCATGAACTGCAGCACACCAGGCCTCCTTGTCCATCACTAACTCCTGGAGTCCACCCAAACCCATGGCTATTGAGTTCGTGATGCCATCCAACCATCTCATTCTCTGTCGTCCCCTTCTCCTCCCGCCTTCAATCTTTTCCAGCATCAGGGTCTTTTCAAATGAGTCAGCCCTTCACATCAGGTGGCCAAAGTATTGGAATTTCAACTTCAACATCAGTCCTTCCAATGAACACCCAGGACTGATCTCCTTTAGGATGGACTGGTTGGATCTCCTTGCAGTCTACAGGACTCTCAAAAGTCTTCTCCAGCACCACAGTTCAAAGGCATAAATTCTTTGGCGCTCAGCTTTCTTTATAGTCCAACTCTCACATCCATACATGACCAGTGGAAAAACCATAGCCTTGACTAGACAGACCTTTGTTGGCAAAGTAATGTCTCTGTTTTTTAATATGCTGTCTAGGTTGGTCATAACTTTCCTTCCAAGGAGTAAGCGTCTTTTAATTTCATGGCTGCAGTCACCATCCAGTGATTTTGGAGCCCCCCCAAAATAAAGTCAGCCACTGTTTCCCCATCTATTTGCCATGAAGTGATGGGACTGGATACCAACTTAGCAGCAGCTAAAGTCAGGGAGCCTGATTCCTCCAGCTCCACTGTTCTTTCTCAAGATTACTTTGGCTATTCAAGGTCTTTAGTATTTCCATACAAGTTGCAAAACTTTTTGTTCTAATTCTGTGAAAAATGGCATTGTTATTTGATAAGGATTGCGTTGAATCTTTAGATTGCCTTGGGTAGTCTAGTTACTTTGACATTTATGCGTTTTATTGGCAAATAGTGCTCATAGTAGTCTCTTATGAGCCTTTGTATTTCTCTGTTGTCTGTTGTAACCTCTCCTTTTTCACTTCTAGTATTATTGATTTGAGTTTTCGCCCCTTTTGTCTTGATGAGTCTGGCTAAAGTTTTACCAATTTTGTTTATCTTCACAAGGAATTAGCTTTTAGTTTTATGGATCTTTGCTACTATTTTCTTTGTCTCTACATTTATTTCTGCTCTGATCTTTAATGATTTTTTTTTCCCTTCTACTAACTTTGGGTTTCATTTGTTCTATCTCTAGTTGCCTTAGGTGTAATGTTAGGTTGTTCATTTGAGATTTTTCTTGTTTCTTGAGCTAGGATTGTATTGCTATAAACTTCCCTCTTACAACTGCTTTTACTGCATCCCATAGGTTTTGGGTCATTGTGCTTTCATTGTGATTTGTTTCTAGGTATTTTTTGATTTCCTTTTTGATTTCTTCAGTGATCCATTGGTTATTTAGTATCATGTTGTTTAGCCTCCATGTGTTTGTGTTTTTTTTAATAGCTTTCCCCCTTTAATTGATTTCTAATCTCATAGTGTTGTGGTTGGAAAAGATGCTTGATATAATTTTAGCTTTCTTAAATTTCTTGAGACTTGACTTGGGGACCCAAAATGTGGTCTATCCTGGAGAATATTCTATGTGCACATGAGAAAAAAGTGCATTCTGCTGCTTTCAGGTGGAATGTCCCATAAACATCACTTAATTCTTTCTGTTCTAATGTGTCATTTAAGGCTTGTATTTCCTTACTGATTTTCTGTCTGGATAATCTGTCCATTGGTATATCTGGGGTGTTAAAGTTATTGTGTTACTGTTGATTTCCCTTTTTATGGCTGCTAGCATTTGCTTATGTATTGAGGTGCTGTTATGTTGGGTCCATAAACATTAACACTTGTTATATCTTCTTCTTGGATTGATCACTTGATCATTATGTAGTGTCCTTTCTTGTCTCTTGTAACTATCTTTAAAGTCTATTTTGTCTGATATGAGTATTTCTACTTCAGTTTCTCTTGATTTCCATTTACATGAATTTTTTTTTTTCCATCCCCTTGCTTTCAGTCTGTATGTCCCTAGGTCTGAAGTGGGTCTCTTGTAGACAGCATATATATGGGTCTTGTTTTTGTATTCATTTAGCCAGTTAATGTCTTTTGTTTGGAGCATTTAATTGATCTACATTTAAGGTAATTATCAAAATGTATGTTTCTATTCCCATTTTATTAATTGTTTTGGGTTGGTTTGTGCAGGTCTCTTTCTTTCCCTTCCTCTTTTGTCCTCTTCTCTTGTGTTTCTTGCCTAGAGAGATTCCTTTAACATCTTTGTAAAGCTGGTTTGGTTGTGCTAAATTCTCTTAGCTTTTACTTATCTGTAGAGTTTTTGATTTCTCTGTCAAGTTTGAATGAGAGACTTATTGGATGCAGTAATCTTGGTTGTAAGTTGTTCCCTTTCATCACTCTAAATATATCTTGCCACTCCCTCTGGCCTGCAAAGTTTCTGTTAAAAAATTAGCTGATAATGTTATGGAATTCCCTTGTATGTTATTTTCTGCTTTTAATATTTTTCCTTTGTATTTAATTTTTTTAGTTTGATTAGTATGTGTCTTGACATTTTCCTCCATGGGTTTATCTTGTATGGGACTCTGTGCACTTCCTAGACTTGAGTGACTATTTCCTTTCCCATATTAAGTTTTTGACTATGATCTCTTCAAATATTTTCTCAGGCCTTTCTCTTTTTTTTCTTCTGTTGTTGTTGTTCAGTCACTAAGTCATGTCCGACTCTTTGTGACCCCATACACTATAGCATGCTAGGCTACTCTGTCCTTCACTATCTCCTGGAATTTGCTCAAATTCATGTCCACTGAATTGGTGATGCTGTCTAACCATCATAAATTGGTTCTTTGCATCAGGTGGCCAAAATATTGGAACTTCAGCTTCAGCATCAGTCCTTCCAATGAATATTTAGTGTCAATTTCCTTTAGGATTGACTAAAGGAATCTTAGTTTGATTTCCTTGCTGTCCAAGGGGCTCTCAGAGTCTTCTCCAGCACCACAATTTAAAATCATCAATTCTTTGGCACTCAACTTTCTTTATGGTCCAGCTTTCACATTTGCACATGACTACTGGAAAAATCATAGTTTTGACTATATGGACCAAAATGATGTCTTTGCTTTTTAATATGCTGTCTAGGTTTTTCATAGCTTTTCTTTCAAGGAACAAGCTTCTTTTAATTTCATGGCTGCAGTCACCATCCACAGTGATTTTGGAGCCCAAGAAAAGAAAATCCGCCACTGCTTCACTTTTTTTCCTTTTATTTGCCATGAAGTGATGGGATCAGATGCCATGATCATAGTTTTTTGAATGTTAAGTTTTAAGCCAGCTTTTTCACTCTTTTCTTTCACCCTCATCAAGAGGCTCTTTAGTTCCTCTTCACCTCTTCTTCTTCTGGGACCTCTGTAATTTGAATGTTGTTGCATTTAATGTTGTCCCAGAAGTCTCTAAAAACTGTCCTCATTTCTTTTCATTATCTTTTCTTTATTCTATTCCACAGCAGAAATTTCCAATGTTCTGTCTTCCAGGTCACTTATATATTCTTCTGCCTCAATTATTCTACTATTGATTCTTTTTAGTGTATTTTTCATTCCATCTATTGTCTTGTTCATCTTTGTTTATTCTTTACCTCTAGGTCTTTGCTAAACTTTTCTTGTATCTTCTCAATCCATGCCTCCATTCTATTTCTGAGACCTTAGATCATCTTTACTATCATTACTCTGATTTTGGGGGGATAGATTGCTTTTCTCTTCTTCATTTAGTTGTTCTTGTAGGCTTTTATTTTGCTTCTTCATCTGAAACATATTTCTTTGTCACTTCATTTTGTCAGACTTACTGTGCTTGTGGTCTCCTTTCCACAGGCTCCAGGATTGTAATTCCTGTTGCTTTTGGTGTCTGCCCCCTGGTGGGTGAGGTTGGTCTAGAGGCTTGTGCCATTATCCACTTGATAAGGGTTTGACTGATGCTGTGGAGAACAGAGCCTGCCCTGGATATTGAGTAGGGC